>JAAKBH010000326.1:0-385000 GCA_019776075.1 Amaranthus palmeri
ATCATTTAAACCAACGCATAGACCCTCGAACCGGTCAGCCATATGACCCTGATTCGCGACCGGTTCGACAGCTTGCCCGTTCTGACCCGGGCACCCAAGCGGTTCCGCTCTCTGCGGATTTAGAGGAGCATTTTCTCTGGTCAGACTTTAGGAGGGCAGTTGGGTCTGTCGATCCCTCTCCGGTGTCATCACGTGCTTCGCCACGTAACGCACCCACACCGGAGAATGACACAGCCCAGGGCCCGCCACGCGAGGACCCTCCACCTCCACCCCTACACCGACCACCTCCACTTCCATGGCTGCCCAACGAGGGCACGTTTGCCAACGTGGATGGCAACCAAGTATCAACGTCCATTCGTAGGACGTTTGAGGCCTACCAAGATCCTGCAGGGTGGGCTTGGAAGTACCTATCTAAGCATACGATCGAGTTCTATTGGGATCAGTTTCAAGTAAGTATATTTACTACATTATTTCATTATTTGATTAACTTTTAACTGACTTGTTTGTTGTACTAATACTGATTGTTTTTGTCGTTTCAGAGACAATGGTCTTGGGATCCCTCCATCACCGACACGGTGCGCAAGGAATGGTTGAAGAGGGCCAAGGTCCGGTACAAGGACATGGTTCACTCAATGAGAAAAAGTCTCGAAGAAAATAATCAGTATACCTGATTGGGTGTCGGCAGATGCTTGGCGAGAGTGGACACGGGCCTGGGCAGCTCCTGAATTCCAGGCTCAGCGGGAGCGAGGGAAAAAAAAACCGTCGCCGGGGCGATCCAACGGGTGTCGCAGAAGTCACCCATACCGGCGGCTCCGTGTCGGCCCGCAGGACACGGCGGATATTGGTATATACTTAACTTTTTATTAATTTAAATTTTTTAAAATTTTGTTTTTTTGTTTATTTATACATTATTTTTATTAAACCATTCACTTTGTTTTTACAGGTAAAAAAGCAGAATCGCACGCCCACCTCTTATGAGTTGTTTCTATACACTCATAGGGTGAAAACAAAAGATGGGTTGCAGTGGATCAACGAGAAGTCCAAGGCCGTGAACGTAAGTGCAATTAATTATGTTCTTTTTTTAAGTAATCATGAATCATAGTAGTTAGTTTTTTTATGTCCAAGGCCGAAATTTTTATATAATTTTATGCTTTGTTCAGGACGAGTATTTACGCCTCCATGCCGAGCTGCCTGTAGATGCTCCTGAGGAGAAGGAAAATGACGCCTACTTTGAGGCCGTCAAAATTGTCGAAGCGCAGGATTCGACAAAGAAGTCCTCCAAGGCTGTGTTTGGTCTTGGTGAAGCCGCAGAGACTTATTACTCTGAATGTGCGGCGTCACAGAGTCAAACTCAGGAAACTCCTCCCCCCCTCCAGCTAGTGAACGAGAGGTTGGATGAGCTACAGCAGTCCTTGAACACTGTAACTCAAAACATGACCTCCAACATTTCGAGGGAGGAGTTTGAGCGTCTAGTGGCGGAGCATCAGCGTTTGAGCGGTGAGTTAAATCACTTTCTCGGCTTTATGCGCGGAATATTTGCCGAAAGAGGTTTTCCTCCACCTCCACCACCCAACTGATCCTACTTATTTGATGATGATGATGTTGATTAAAATTTTTTTTTGTTTTTTTTATGATTAAACATTTATTTTTATGTTTTTTTATGTTTGTATGATTAAACATTTATTTATTTGAACATTTTCTTTATTAATTTTATTTATGCGTTTTTTATTATATGCGTTTTTTATTATATTCGTTTTTTATTACGTTTTTTATTATATTCGTGCGACAATTTATTTTAGTAATAAAATAATAAAACTGGTCAAATGTGGTTTACAATTGACCACATTTGACCAGTTTTATTATTTTAATATTTTAAATCTAGCGACTAGATTCCGACTACAGCATTAGTAGGAAAATAGTCGGTAAAAATAACCGCCAAAATTTGGTACGCTTTTCAGTCAACATAAGTTTGACCTTACCGACTACCCTCCTACCAAATAAGTAGTCTCAGGTTAGTCGGTAAAAATAACCGCCAAATTTTGGTACGCTTTTTCAGTCAACATTAGTTTGACTTTACCGACTATCCTCCTACCAAATAAGTAGTCTCAGGTTAGTCGGTAAAAATATGGTCAACATTTGAAGTTTGACTTTACCGACTAATCCCCTACTAAAACTGAGTCGACAGATAGTCGGTACAATTTTAAAAACATCTTTCAAAAAAAAAATAAAAAAAAAACAAAATCTTTTTTATTTTTACAGCGACTACTTAGCAACTAAAATTTAGTCGGTAGCAGCGACTATGTTCCGACACAGTCACTTAGTCGGAGGTCCGACTAGTCACCTACTAAATGATATTTGGTAGGTACGCCGACTAACTTAACGACTCAATTAGCTTAACGACCATTATATACCGACTATTTGAATTTAGTCGGTGGTTAGTCGGTATTCACAAATACCGACTAATTTACGACTATATCTCGTAGTCGCTAGTTTGCAAATTTTTTGTAGTGAAATGTCCAAAAAATGCATGATTTCTGTTCTTCAATTGGTAAGTGGTTCTGTTCACTGCTGTGTTGTTATGTTCTTGAAGTATCCCAAAAATAATAGTTGTTGTGCTTTGTATGTTCATTCACTGGTTTACTTGTTGTTGTTCATGGGTTGTTGGCTAGTACTTGTTGTTGGCTAGTACTTGCTGTTGGTTCTTGTTGTTGGCTGTTGGTACTTGTTGTTGGCTGTGTTGTTCTTGCTGTGTTGGCTGTGTTGTTCTCTGCTTCAATGCTGTGTTGGCTGTGTTGTTCTTGCTGTGTTGCCTCAAAACCTCCTTCATACCCTATCATGTCCACCAATTCATTCATTGTTTGTGCACTAATTCTTGTGACCAAATGTTGTAGAGAATCCAAAACTAATTGTTTCTCTACACTTAAGTTGTCTGGCAGTGTACCCTCCCTTGCAGCTTTTGTTTTGTTCATGTGTGGGATATGATAATCAATCCCCCCTTGCCTTTTCATTGTCTCAATCATACAAGCTTGTAGTGTAATAAAGACAAATCTTAAACACTTGTGGCTTAAATTATCAAATTCATTGTTCACAGCATTAAGTAACTGAGGTACATTGTAGGCTGCTTTTTGATATTGCAATTCCTGAATTGACCTAAAAAATCCTAAGTCGAGTACATTCATGTCGGGTGAATTAGGTGGTTGTTGCACTAGTTCAATAAAAAAAGTCATCTTTCATAGCTTCCTCCATGAATTCTCTATCATTGTGTGCAATGTGTGGCTTTGCATTATCTTGTTGAATTAAAATGTGCTTGGACATGCCATTTGGCCACTTGGCTCTTATTGTGGGTAAGACATTCGTGATAAGCATTTGTCTCATGTGTTCCTTAGTGATTGACTGGACTGGTTTGGTCTCCAACTCCCCCCTCTTTCTGTTCTTTGAACTTCGTTTCGCAGGCTCTTGAGTAATAAAAGGCCATATTCCTATCTTACCATCAAAAAAGACATCACCATTAGTCAAATAAATTGGGTTTGCTACTGCACACATGAACATAATCTTTGGAATGAATCTTTTGGATTGACATTCCCGATGTGGTTCAACCTCACCGGGAGCTAAGTAGTATGTTTGCGACTCTCGTGTTAAATAAAAGTGCTTCTCATCTATGTGCACAATGTTTGTATGTGGCTTAAATTGAAATGAGTCACTATGTGCATCATATTTCAACTTAGATAATGCAAAGCTTAACGTGTGTAATTTGTTGTTGTCATTAAGTGTTGGTTTTATCGCGTTTGTGTGCTTTCTTATAATCTTATCTTTCTTCCACCTACACACAGTGGACTGAGATACCTCCATTTGCTTTGCCACTGAATGTTGAGTTCCCTTGAGCTCAAATTTAATGGCCTTGAACTTCTCCTCATCAAATTGAATCTTGTTTGCTGCTTGTCTCCCGACCCTTTTGTTGTTCAAGTTGATTGCTGTACTATTGTTGTCCATTTGCTTTTGTACCTCTTGCCAAAGTCTTGTGATTGTCTTCCTGCTTACTTGGTACTCAGCTGCAAGCTCATTAATTGTACCTAGCATCGGTTTTCCTTTTTTGTTTAATTTGCTCAACAACCTTTGCATGATTTGATTCTTTTGTTGACTGGATAGGTTCTTTGTTCCAGCCATTTTAATTGTTTGTTTAATGTGGATTGTAGTTAATGCTCTTGGATGCTGCTGTATTTATTGCTACTGATTGTGTTCTGTTGGATTATCTTGCTGAAATTATGGCGCCATTAATTTTGGCTGAATTCTGTCTTTCTGGATTTTCATTTTGGCGGTTCAATTTTCATTTTTTGGGGGAATCTGAATTCTGTTGGTGTGTTTGCTGAAATTATGGCACCATTAAGTTTCTGTTTTTTTGGACAAAAATTTTGGTTTTGTTTTAAAATGGGTTTGTACAATGATGATGGTTTTTTTAATTACTGAAATTTTGGTTGTTTAACATACGGTGGCAATTTATGAGAATTTTAACGCATCGATTTTTTTTATAACGTGTACAATCTGAAGTCGAGGATCGAAAAAAAATCCGCACCCACATGATCAAGAAAGATTTGAACTACACCGAGGCCGTTGAAGATTTGAGGAGGCTTAACGATTAAGTAGTTTTGTCTATGTAATTTTATTATTCGGCTTACGTAATGTACTGTAATTTAATTAATCATCTCGAACTATGTACTTTTCGGCTATTATAAAAATATTTATTGACTTTTGATGGACAAAAATATTCAACATTTCATTATTCCACCCAAAATATTCAAATTTGGAGGGAATCATTAAATTACTAATCTTTTCATTAAAAACCCATTATATCACTCTCTCTCCTACTCAAAGGGTCCCATTTGACTTTTCTTAAAATCCGTGAAAAGTCAAATAGGACATTTGAGCTGCATAGGAGGGAGTATTTCTTTTCAAAAATGCAAATATTAGGGCACAAGAAAAGTGCAATCAAATCAATGTAAACTCCATTTGTGGGTTTGTGATTACTCAACATTGTTACTCTAATCTTTTCCAATACATGACAAATCCACCCATCATTTTAAATTCTAATCATTCGTCAATTTAGAACTTTTGTTGAAAGTGATAGTAAAGCCTAAAGCTAAGTAACCCAAATTCACAATGCAATGCCACTTTAATCTTATCGTTCAAACTATATTTGGCATAGGATTGAGATGATCTTTCTCTCTTAGGAAAATAGAACAATTTTTTCTTTTGAGTTACCTTCTTTTCATTTATTTTATTCTTTATAAATCCAAATCATTTATCTTACTCTCTTCAAGGCACGTAGTCTTCTCTTTCAATTTTATTTTGTTTAATTCTAATATAAAATTTAGGTTCTTTATACTTCTGTCGTTCCTCTTTGATATTCTCATAAAAAAATATTATATTTATGAATAGTTAAACTTTCTACCAAATTTTCGTGGATATCATTAATATAATTCACGTAGGTGCTTATGTTCTTTATAACTTCTTGATATGTAGATAAGAGTTTGTCGTTGATTAATTCTCAATCTGGGTTGAAAATAGTGTAATTGAATTGTGTACTATTGATGGATCTATCAAAGTGGTTGGTTGAACAGTGTCTGAGTTGAGTCATTTCTACTTGTCATCTTTGAATTGGGTCGACTTTGAATTTGGTTGTCATTGTGTTGAACCAATGGCTCATGTACGGATTTTTAACATAACTTCTTTTTATCGCGAAATTTTTTAAAAATATATTATGTGATTTTTACATTAACAAATTGTTTTTTTTAATAAAAATGACTAAGATATCACTTTTAAGAGTTTACATCCTATATTTTTCAGGAAGTTTTTTTCTAATGATACCTAATTTTTTAAGAAAGAATCATATGACATCTACATCAAAGATAACCACTTCTTTGGCATTTAATTTCTCTATTATTAGAAAATCATTATTAGTGTGAATTAAAAAGTGAAATTAATCCCTATAAATTTAACAACAAAAATAAATTTCTAGTAATAAAACTTATAATAGGAATGTAAACAAAAGATTGAAGCTTCTTAAGGGGTTAAATAATTATAAATTGATTAGACGACATAGAGGATAATAAAATCATAAAACATATTAAAAGGACTAAGATTAATTACACGTGGCATCTCCTCTATCAACACTGCCACCTGTCAGATAATGATTGGCTTTGGATATTCATCTTTTCTCAATTTGGCATTTAGTCAAATAGGCATTTAATTCAAAAGAATAAGCAAGTAAATAGGCATTTAATTCAAATTGGCATTTATTCAAATAGACATTTAATTTAAGGAGGTAAGTAATAGGATAATTATTGCATTTTAATTGGCTAATTATTATTGTATTTTAATTGGTTTACATAAATGGTCAAACTTTTTAAGAGGCAACTTTATTAATCATACAAATCAACTATCCGAAATGGGAAAATGAGATTTGGTGAATACAAATCAACTCCTATTAAGATATTGACCATACGTTGAAATCATAAAACATATCAAAAGAGTAAGTAATTTAATTTTAAAAAGTAAGTGTTCATACGTATGATATTAGCAATTTTAAAAAGTAAGTAATAAGGTAATAATCTTTGACCGTAAGTAAGTAAACTGGCATTTAATTCAAATTGGCATTTACTAAAATAGACATTTAATTTAAGGAGGTAAGTAATAGGATATTGACCAAACGTTGAAAAAAATAATAGGCAAATTATTGCATTTTAATTGGATTACATAAATGGTTAAACTTTTTAAGAGGCAATTTTATTAATCATACAAATCAACTATCCAAAATGGGAGGATGAGATTTGGTGAATACAAATCAACTCCTATTAAGATATTGACCATACGTTGAAATCATAAAACATATCAAAAGAGTAAGTAATTTAATTTTAAAAAATAACTGTTCATAGATATGATATTAGCAATTGAAGAAATTCAAGCCTAAATATAAGATTTCAACGTATGGTCAATATCCTTTACATAAATGGTCAAACTTTTTAAGAGGCAATTTTATAAATCATACAAATCAACTATCTAAAATGGGAGAATAAGAGATTTGGTGAATACAAAAATGCAATAATTGTGTGTTGATTTGAGAAACAACTATGGAAAATTAATATTACATCATAATAATTATTACAGCATAATAATAATAATAATAATAATAATAATAATAATAATAATAATAATAATAATAATAATAATAATAATAATAATAGAGAGAAATTTTGTCCATATTTAAATCAGAAAATTAATATCATACGTATTTATATATCGATGCTAAAAAAAACCGTGTGTTGCACGGGTTTCTACAAAAGTTAAAGATAAATAAAAAAAAAACAAGTTTAAATTGTCAAAAAAACTTGCTAATAATAATGTTGTTATATTATGTTCATTATTATGATTACAATATTAATTACTCACCCAACATTCCATGGTCCATTCCACTCATTTTTCTTATTAAGTTTTTTATTACTTAATAACAAAAAATACATTATTAGCATCACTTCAAAAATAAAAAAGAAAATAAAAAAATCTTGCTCTACTATACAAATTTTTATGAAAAAAACAATTAAAAAAAAAAAAGATGACCATGGACCAACCTAGCTAGCTAGCTCAGTAATTAGCTACGTCCCTGACACGATTGTATATATTTTTAAGAAGTACTTCCTTTTTCCCTTTCTTTTAAAAGCTAGGAATTAAGACACATAAATATTTTTTGAATTCACACGTCTTTTCCCGCTATTTTTTTATACCAAAGGAAAAAAAGAATATTAATAAAATTTACTTAATCATAATACTAATAACAATAAAAACAATATAATGATGATATGATAGAAGTAATATGAATATATGATAGTAATAATAGGAGTAATAATCAGCAGCTCCCAGCAAAGTCCCTAACAGAGAAAGCAGCAGCACCCTTCTCCGGAGCATTTCCGGCATGACGTAGCCCTAAAGTGAGTGACACGTCACCAGAAGTATTCCCAAACCTAATCATAGTAGTGGGACCCACATTGTCGGACCCACCAAAATGACAAGTATTATTATCCTGCTGGGACCCAGACCCAGAGCCGGGCCCAGTAGGTGGGTGATCAAGCATAGGAACAGCTAAAAGAGGTGGTTGTTGAGGAAGAGATCTGGTGATGTTAGAAAGAAGTGAAGGGTCACGATCAGAAGGTGGGGCCAAAGGTGTCATTGTATCAGCGGATCTTTTGGGTTCTGTAATTAAGACAGAAGTAGAAGCAGATGAGGTTGCAGGAACAGGCATTGGATTCTGTGCGGTTGTTGTTGTTGTTGTTGTTGATGCGTGCTGGTGTTGTTGTTGTTGTTGTTGTGTTGCGAAGCTGTTGCTGGTGCTGCTGCTTGTTTGATTTCCTTCTCTTTCTCGTTCTTCTTCAAGTTCTTTGGACTCCTGTTGGTACATCTCTTCTATCATGGGTTTCCATAACCTTACTCTTGCGTTTATAAACCAATTTGATACCTGTTTCATTTTTGAAATCAATTATTTAAGATTCCGTCAATCAAATTTAATTTATTATTTGAAAAATTCAATTTGCATATAGTCTAATCAAATAATATCAATAATCAATACTCCTAATATTTAAGAAAATGTGTTTGAAGAAGCTTGAATTTGAGTCAATATCACCATATAGCAAAATTCCTACCAACTCAATCGGTCCATATTTTAGCATTTGTAAATATATAATTTTATGTATAAGTTGAATGTTGCCAATTGACAATATCGGAACATGAATCCGTTTAGTGAAGAGACTAGTAGGTGAGAATAGAAAATTATAAATACCTAGTGGTAAAATTAAAAATAGATGAAAGCAAATGACAATAATAATAATAATAATAATAATAATAATAATAATAATAATAATAATAATAATAATAATAAAAAATTTGAATTGAAGATAACAACAAATGGGTAAATACAACACAGGACATCAAGCAAAAAATTGTAAATACTATATCATCAATTAGAGTGGACTGAAGAAAAAATAAGTAACTTTGGTAATAATAGAGTGATAGGGTTTGCTTGGTAAATACTATATCTAGATACATTTGAAATTGTAAAGAATCATTTCAAACAAAAGTTCAGTTAAGGGTTAAATTAAAGTGGAAAAATTACCTAGAATAATCCAAATTATTCACGATTTTCCTACAATAATCCCAACTATTGATTAACCATGAATAATCCCAACTTTGAGGGGCATTTTCCTAGAGTAAACCCGGTGACCGGTTGACTTGCTATAGTAAGTTTTATTTTTTTAAAAAAAAGATAAATTTTAAAAAATGTCAAAAAAATGTTAAAAAAATGTTCATAAAAAATTTATGATTTTTTTTATTATTTAGAATTTTTTATGTAAATTTTCAAAAATATTTTCTAATTTTAAATTAATATTTAATTTATTTTTTTGGTGAATTACCTACTATAGCAGGTCATCAGGTTACCCAAGCTTACTCTAGGAAAATACCCCTCAAAGTTGGGATTATTCATGGTTAATCAATAGGTGGGATTATTGTAGGAAAATCATGAATAGTTTGGATTATTCTAGGTAATTTTTCCAATTAAAGTCCCAGAATTTGTTCAGTTCTACTCTTTCACACCTCCTCACTCGCTTGAGAAACCTTAATTTGAGCATAAGTGCAAATGCAACATATACGCTCTTCATTTCATCGCATCAAATATTCAACTTAAAATAAGAAGTTAATGAGATTCAAATTTGTGAGTCTTTTATCACGTTTACTTCTAATATCATGTAAAAAAAATCAACCCAACTAAAAAAGTAAATTAATAGTTGAAGACTCAAAATTATTTATATACTCTATCAGAACTTGACGAAGCTAGATGTGCTAGTTTCAAAGCCTTAACACCATAATAATACTTAACATTGATGTATTTATGACAATTAACTTAATGCACAATATATACACATTTAAGTATAAGAAATTTTGTGGCAAAATCTAAAGATGCACCGCATTGAATTGATTATGTGTAGTATATGAAAGTGGGAAGATGTTCCATACATTAATGTATGACAATAAAGCTCATTTACAAATACATACAAATTCAGTATACTAGAGAGCATTGATTGGGTTTTGAATAAATAAATTTGTTAGACAAATTAAATGCAGGGTTCAATAAATTGATTCAAAGCAAACACTGAATAAGTGGCACTGATAGTACTGATGATTTGAGAATAGACCACACTTAAAATTGTAGTTTTGAGAGCATTCAATTAAATGAAAGTGAATGGTAGTGAATAGTAGGAGTGGGAAAACAGGCCCTACTTTTCATAGGGTAAAAACAGGACCATCCTTAGTTACCTTTCATTTAGGCCATAGCACACAACCTACCCAGCAAATAAAGCTCACACTATCTAAAGGAGAATTTTTTCTTTTATAAAAAGAACCAATTTGAAAGCAATTTCTATCAATTACTTAACTAAAAGCTACTTCCTCCGTTCCATAATATTTGCTGCTGATAGTGACATTTTTCCATATAATATGTCAGACTCAGTAGCCAGTATTATGGAACGGATGAAGTACTTACATTGTTTTTCGACTCTGTTTTATATGCTCCTATTTCTATCATTTTTTTAAAAAAAATTGTAATTTTATACATATTAAATGAATTAAGTATTATTGTACCATTCTATTGCTTTTTTTTTTTTTTTCTTGTAATAGCAATTATATTACCATAATTAAAGAGATATAGAAGAGGTGGGTAGTAACCAAATTGTAGGAGCCAAAATAAAAGAATATTTAGTGTTAGGTAAGAGAGGGAATTAAGCTTTATCTTGTGAAGGGGGAGTGAGGGATACATAACATATTATGAGATTTTAACCATATGCTTATAGGTTAAGTTGGTTTCTTAACATGATATCAGAGCTCAATCCATTACCCGAGCCTTTAATTAGATGTTGTTTTTAACCCTCTAGTGAAGCTCACATGTGAGGAGTGATGAAGTGTTTATTGTTGCTCATATGTGAGTTGTATCGTAGAAAGAGAAGAAAGTATAATTTTACAAACTTGAGAAATAACTCACAAGACTATGTTTAACCTGTATTCTTTATTTGGTCGAATGAGAAGCAAGTAGACAGTTTTACAAACTTGAGAAACAACTCGTACGAATGGGTTATATATCTATTTTCCACCTAATTTGAATTGTCCAAATGCAATTTTTAAAACTCACAAAAAAAGACAATAACTCAATAGAATAGAATACACTCCTAACAAAACTATAAAACAAAGATGGTAGAAGGAGAGTATCTTTCATTGTTTTAAAAAAAATAGAGAGAAAGAAATGAATATAATATTAATAATAAAACAAGACAAGAAAGAGGAGTGAAAGGGAGTTATGATGGATTGTTGTATATTAGTGTAAGACTGTCCATTTGTGATAAGAAGATAGTGAGTAGCACAAAACTCAAAAGAAAGAAAGCGTCAAAATCGCGTAGATTTCTGTCTTACTTTCGTTATCTTACAAAAAAAGGGTCCATTCCTTAATTTCTTAATTGGCTTAACTGTGTGCGACTGACAAGGGACGCATCACCATTCACCTAAAGTAAACCTTCTTCTATAGTCTACCTAATCTATGCTATCCTTTCTTCAAATAGGGCTACGTACAACACTTGTTTCAACCCTATATGCCTACTTGCCTACCCTCTGATCCGATAGACACCCGACTTTATAACCGAATCCGATTTGACCCAACTTAAAATTGATCTTGAATTATGTAAAAACATTGTGAACACAAAACTCGATTTTGAACTGACCCGAATGAATACCTCTATTCACAACTAGTAAATTTTAGTCTCATATTTGCAATTTTTTAAATCTATTTTAAAATTCTTTCTATTGGACCACGAGTAGTAATAGCTTTATCGACTGTTATCTTTTGATTATAATTTTTATAAGCGAAGTAAATCGAGTATAATCCTAATAGACTCTATGATAATGAAGAAAGTAACGTAGGTAGTGATTTTCTACATAACATAAGTTCAAATAATTAGATAAATATATCTTGTTTGATCTTATGGTCTTTTTATCATTACTTCATTGTATATATTATAAATATATTTTGTTTATTTAGGACATATAATATTTAAATAGCCTTCTTTTGCATTAATTAATGTAAATTGAAAAAACCATAAGCTAATTGTGAATTTATATTTTATTAGTTCCCTGTATAAAATTAAATCATAATTATATTACTCTGTATATTAATTTACATGTCATTCTTAATTAATTATTTCATATTCTTTTTCAATAAATTCTTTTGTTGCATGGGAGATAATTATTTTTTATCCCAACTTATTCTTGTGAACCATTAAATTCATTATGGTGATCGCAAAATTTTTCATCGTTAAATCATAAAATTTATCAAATTTGTTTTTACTCTCCCTATTTCATTCACATTTGTATTTATAATAGATAAAAAATGTATTTTAAAACTAATAAAACTTAAAACTCGTCCTGTATGAGATCGTCTCACCATGAGATGGATTCATATAATAGTAAATTTCTTCAATTGATTACTTTAAGATCATAAGTAATCGTTTTTAGGTTATAAGTAATCATTTTAAGACTATAAAATGTAAATATATTAAAATTATAAGTGATCACCTAAACATTATAAGTAATCATTTTAAGACACCTCAATAGAGATAGTCTCACCGTGAGACCGTCTCATTAAGAATTAGAAACTTAAAAAACAAAATTTAAAATGTATCAGTTAAATTATAAAAATGGGTTTATACCAAATTTAATTTCATTTTCTTTAGTATTCACTCTTATTGTTTAAATATTATCTCAAAATTTCCAAAAATTAAAATTATACATTAAATTAACAATTGGTCTCCTAAAAGACCGTCTCTCAGTACAGCCATCAAAGTTTAGTGCCTACTCATTGTATCCTTAATGACTACTTACAATATTTTTAATTCCTACTTACTTACTGTATCCTTAAATTGCTACTTACAATATCCTTAATGACTACTTACATGCATCATCTCCAAAAAGAAAAATACTAGATAGTAAATACAAAAACAATTTGTATTAGGAGTATATTATTTTTTTCTTTTGATTTCAAGAGGAAATGAAAGGATTAGGTAAAAATAAAAAAACTTATAACCCCAATTATATAAGAAAAATATCATCATCATACCCAATGTATTTCGCTCATAGAAAATTATGATCATGGTCTAAGGAGAGAAGGACGGCGACAACTCATATCCATACAGGAGAGTGTAGCCAAAATACTTCTCCGACTCGAGAAAGACTAAGAAGCGTTTTTGCAACGAGAAAAATACATAAAATGCATATAGGTAATAATAAATGGAAAAAACAATTGTAAAAATAAAATCAAAACCATAATATTAATAGAAACGAGAAAAAGAGAACAAGAACACAAACAGGTAAGCGAAGAGAAAATCAGTAATCCAATAAATACCTTCTTCGATTCTTTTTTATTGTCCACTTTGGGTTGGGCACGCATATTAAGAAAATGGTAATTGGGGTATTTTAAATGATTATAATAATTGTAAAGGTGTTAGTTGGGTAGTTAAGTGATTATAATAATTGTAAAGGTGTTAGTTGGGTAGTTAAGTGATTATAATAATTGTAAAGGTGGTAGTTGGGGTATATTAAATAATATAAGTGGGGGTATTATGGTCTTTACTTGTGTGAATGTGAACAAAGGGTATTTAGGTAAAAAAAACTCTTTGTCAAAAATAGAAAGTGGACAATAAAAAAGAAACGGAGAGAGTAATACTTATAAAATTACTTTAGTTACTTTAAAACCTAAGCCTTGATTAGAAATCAGCATTTATGAAGCGAGGTTGAAGTATTAACCAATGGGCAATGACGTAGCATGAATATGAGTGCTTGTCACGCCCAAACATATATGCATTGGTCTTCAAAGAATATGCCGCTTTTAACGAATTCTTTTCTTCATTGTGAGCTTAAAATTTCCGCGTTCTCTTTAGTGTGTTTGTCTAATTTTATTCTTTATCTTTAATTTAATTGTGGCTGTTTGGATGATGAGAAAGATCACAATATCTTGGTTATCAATGCTTTACTGTACTCCTAATGAATCAAGAATATATGCCATTAATAATAAGCTTCTTCCAACTAACACCCTCACCAATACTTCAATATTTATACGCTCCTCTTAAGGAACCAACAACAACCTTGAAATTTAGTCATTTAAGAATAAACGGCCTCAAAACTTATTTTTGCAAACAAGCTTCAAATTACGAAACCCAATATCGATACAGCCATATACCGGAGGACCTGCTAAATGAATGTTAACCATGATAAATGACCTTTGACTTTCAATTAAATTTATTAATCTAACTTAACTTTCTAATTACTCCCAATTAAATCCTTCTTCCTCAACTTCTCTATACCCCTCTCAAATCACCACCATTCCCCCAGCCCAACACGACCACCACCACCACCTCCAACATTAAAACCCCTCATAAAAAATAACTTTTCAAATTCAATTGAGAGAGAGTATCTAAATTCACCAACACACACCAAATAAATTTAGTTTAACTTATCACATATTCTTGTTATAGACCGTCTATAGCATAAACGTGTAAATATGGGTCAACCTATTTTACAAAATAAGAAATTAATTAGTCATAAACCTTATTTTTAAATTTAAAATCATTAGGCTGGGCTATTGGGAGAGTCGTCTTTGCTATAGACGGTCTCTCATGAAACCTTATCCTTATGTTAACTTATAATTCAATTTCTCCAATCTATTTTAGTTTTTATGAATAAACCTAGAAAATCAAATATTCAAATACTTTGTAATTTTGGTTTGATTTTCTATCTTAGAATATTTTAAGGACCCAATTGCACTCACATGTTTGACTCTACTAACAATTTAAATCCCACCATTAGATTGGATAAATGGGTTCATTATCCATATCTAGAAGCATTAATGCTTGAACGGCCGCCTTTCAACTTTTCGGCATAATTCAACGGTGACTATTGCTGAGAAATTAAATCGCACCATTAGATTTTTAATCTTCAGTTTTTTGTGGGGAGTATTTCATTTGTGACTGAGAAATTGATGAAGAAGGGATTTTAAATTACATAGGTTTCAAAAATTTAAAATTAGGGTTATTTAAAGAAGTAAATTGACGTTCAATTTGTTCGGACCTTTATTGACGAAAATGGCGTTTAATTTGAACTTATGTGCATGAAGAACATATCTAGCAATTTGGAGAAGATGAAAATGGAAAGAAGTGTGAATGTACACATATGCTGAATATTCCATATTAAATGAGGGCTGGTTGAGATTCAAACCCGTAACCTCTTATCGCGTTGGCTCTGATGCCATGTCAAGGAACCGACTCAACCAAAAACTTAAACTGATAATTGAGACTTTCGTGATATGTTATACACTCTAACAAACAGAAATAACAAATTTGTCCTATTCAATCTCTACAGTAATTTAACATAATTTTACTGTTACTTTATCTCAGGTAAGCTAATATAATAATCCTATACAGTAATCATATGTGTAATTGTACTAAAAAGAAGCGTAGAAATGCATGGATGAGAAAAGGCAAAGAGATAGGAAATGAAAATTCTGATATGCTGTGAAACTTTCTTCATCACCAGCAGGAAGCAGCACCATCTTTTTCCGTACTTACACTTTATTATCATACCAATTAGTTTTATCTATATAGTGGGTGTGTGTACCCTAATTTCTAAGTACAATCAGTGAAATTAAAGTTAAAAGTAAGTAAAGATCCCTTAAATATTCTTATTAAAGTCAAACAATGCATAAAACTTTATATTTAGGTCATTCTCATTCCCAGTTTCATCAGTAATAAAAGCTGTTATAAATAAATTTATTATAGTAGTATAGTTAATTTGTTAAATATCAATAGACCGGCCAAATCCATCATGGGCTATTTATATTGATGTTTTAGACTCTAGATTTGTTTTATACTCAATCACGTCCGCACACAAGAACCTATGAGTTAGAAGTGCAGAGAGTTTCCTTCATGTTTCATGCTATTAAATATGACTAATTTGAAGCTCTGATACCATGCCAAAAGATTAACTTCTTCAAAAGTTTATACTAATGATTAAGACCTGAAAATATGTTATATACTCTATATGTGTATTTTTTTTATTTTTTGTAGGACATTTTTGTATAATATGTTGGGATTTAATACTTTTACGATTCTAAGAACACTGTGAGGTAAATCAGTATGTCCTAATAACTTAAGATTAAGATGATGGTTGAGACCTCAAAATATATTATATTCTCTAGATATATTTTCCAATGTAATATTTATTGTCCTAATAATACCTCTATAATGAAATATAATGACAAAAATCTGAAATATTGCTAAATGAAAACATAAAAATATAAAATATAAAGCATCATGTAAATGAAATTGTGCAAACAATATGTTATTAAGGCATGAAATTAAGATAGAGAAATGAAGGGGTGTACGTACCTGATTTCTTGATAAACCAGTCTGTCGAGCTAACAGATGCTTATCAGCGTCACTTGGATACCTGAGAAAATGACCAGAAAATGATATCATATTAGTAGCATTTCATGTTGCTAAATTTGTATAAAAAGACAAGATATATTTTCACTTTTTTTGGTATAAATGGTTTAATTCAAAGGTTAAATATTACTGTAAGAGACAATTCAACACGTACTACAATGATCTTCAAATGTATGCTCTAACATTTATTTAGGGAAGCTATGAACATTAAATACTAGTGTGTCACCAATTATGTCCTTTTGAGTTTGTGCCATAAAAAATTTCTCATAGTGAAAATTTTAAGATACAAAAAGAGTATATATTAATAGAGGTGTTCAAAACAGATAAGATGACCTCATAGACATCCGATTTTATAACCGAATTCGATTTGACCCGACTTAAAAATGAATGTACAATTATGTAAAAACTAATGTGAACAAAAAATCCGATTTTGAACCGAAACACTTGACCCAAAATTAACCCGATGACCCGAAAAAACAGATCTAAGTATTAATACGATTATAAATATGTAGTGTATAAGAATGGAGTATGTTTTTTCTCTATGATCTTAATGGGAGAGGGCGTGAGAATCTAGAGAGAGAGAGAAGGGTGATGGAGAATGAACAGAGGACAACTGTATCATTACCCACTTGAATCTTTGTCATATCTTGATTTAATATTTATTGTCTGTCTTGGAAGAAGAAAAGCATGATTGTTGTAGTAAGAGTATAACGGTTGATGAATAACATTGGCTTTTCGCTTGTCATTATTTCTTGGAACTATGTTGTCATTGATGCAGCATAAAAGTAACACCTTACAATTATTTTTATAATTATATAAAGATTAATTTCATTAGTCAATATTCAAGGGCTTATCCAATGCTCTCTCTACTTCAATTAATTATTTATTCATCAGTCCTCTTTAATTTGCATCAAAAAAAAATAATAAATTTTTAAAAAAAGTAATAAATGAAAAGAAATGATAGATTATGTGGATGAAATAATTAAAATAGAGTTAAAATTTATGGATGAGGTTGAAAAAAGGTGGTAGACCATTATCCACAATTAGAAAAGAAAAAATACTACAAATTCAATAGGATGGACGGAATACTTGTGTTTTAGTACTCTTCTAGTCTTCTAAAAACTGCTCTGTATTACCGCTCTTGCAATATGAGTGAAAATTAGTTAAAAGAGGTATTATTCCATTATATTGAAAAATAATAATAAAAAATATATATAATGATAGTTAAATTATCATAGATGCTTAAAAATACTAATGGAAAGTCCATTTAATTTTTTTGAATATATCATGTTTGAAACAAAAGCCTTTAGGAATTAATCATTAATTTATATTCTTAACATGCAAATATTGAATTGGTAGATATTTTATCTCACAGAAAATAATTAATTTGCTTAAATTGAATGTTTAAATAATAGAATTTATAAGAAGCGTCCAATTAAGCAAGTTATTTTTTTTGAAGAATAATTACAAGTTCTCCTAATTAATAGCAAAAAATATCATTTATTATTCCATAATAATGACATGTGACTTGATTACAATTACTTATAATTAAAAGTCAACACATTAATAAGACTTAATCACTTATATCACCATCCCTAATTTGACTATTTGACCAAAGTTTTGTATATTTTTAAATAAAAAAATCGCCACATAGCGATGTTTAGATGAAAAAATGCTGGTAAAGAGAGGGAAGAGAAAGCATAACGTGAGACTTTTTTTGATTTGTGTAGGAAATAGGAAAGTAAGAAAAATAAGAGGGTGAAAATTAAAATTGCAAATTTTATAAAATCCGAATCCGTGCAACAATAAAAAAAAAGAGTTGAAGAAAATACTTACCATCTCCTCCTTTTTCCTTTTTTCTTTCTTTTATTTTCTCCTTAAATGATATTAGATCAAACACTATATATATATTCTATATTAAATAATCAATATGGTTTTATAAATAGTAAAAACTAGATAGTTTACATGCGATGCATGACTATATTAAATTTTTGACATATTTGTATAAAGTAAAAAATTAAAATTTTAAGAAATAACTTAAATATTATAAAATTGAAAAGCATAAATAATTGAAAAAAATAAAATACTATTGGGGAATAATACTCATTAAATAATTTGACCTAAATTGTAAAAAGTCATAATTAGATATAAACATTGGTTATAATAATAGTGACATCATCATTGAAATTTAGAGAGAAAACTTTTATTGAGAAAATAACACATAAGCAATTTTTAAAAATAATGGTATCAGCAGTGTTTTGTTTTAGTAATAGTTATTATGGAAGATAAAATAAAATAAAAAGTTCTTGTGAAAAACCTCAAACGTTTACCAAATGGAAGAGTATATTAAATATATTTGTCTTTGGGCTATTCCAATTCGGACATAAATCATAGTGGGACAACTAAATCTTATCTTGTACCATTAGAACCTCATTTTGCATTTAAGATTATTGAAGAAGTACTATATTGTAGGTAAGGTTTATTATTTAATGTTTCGTAGAATTTCCTCTTAAAAATCAAGGTTAAAGACTATTTAAACTAGTGTTGTCAGAAATGTCTATAGTAATACCCAAAAGATTAAACTAATTAATAAAGATACAACAATGATAATATAATTTAATTATTCTTAACACTCTCTTCCTTTCATAACTATTGCTCAATTTAACCAAAAAAATTTCGCTAAAGTATTCAAAGTAGACAAATTTAAAGGAACATATTAGTATGATCATTGACGTCACTAAACTAACTCTCGTCTACACAAAAGAAAATTAGCCTATGTAATTAAATATTACGCGTGCAACTCTTTGTTAATTTGTATCTAAATCATGTAGTAGTTATATAATTGCACAAGCTAGCTTAAGACTAAATCCTATGCCTCCAAACCTTTACTTACTAAGATGTCATAAAACAATTTATTTTATCTTTAAAAACAAGATTAGTTTTCTAAACCATGTTGTACATATTTTATTACAAATTTGATTTGATATTCTATAATAAGCATTTACAATCCCCACACTCCAACTACAAAATCTCATAAAATTTTCACTAATTCTTACGTATTTTATAGTTAGACTCATATATAACCCTTTTTTTTTTTTTTTTTTTTTTTTTTTCTGATTTTACACTTTATTTCTAAATTCACCATACATTAACCTAGAAAGCTTCATTATTTTTAAAAATTAATCTTACTTAAAGTGTTTTATGATGAATTTATTTATTTACGATATTTTTCACTTCACCAAAATCATATAGTGAACTAGACGACTCATCGCAAGACTAATTAACATTTTTGTTTGCAAGACAAGCTAAAAATATTACTTCATATTTTAAGTCTTAAATATTATTAGGGGTAAAACAATATCTTAATAAAATGGTGATATTCTTTTTGCTTAAAAAATGTGAATCAAAAAATAATTCTACCCCAAGAAGATAGAAAGCTAAATTGACAAAAGAAACAGTGCAAAAAAGAACAAACAGAAAAAGAAAAAAAAGAGGCATGACCATGAATTATCATGATGATGATCATACAAACTTTAACCCAGCTTTTTTCCCGCCTGACCAAACCCAATTTTTCATGCAACAAAGTAACCTTATTACCTTGGATCCATCATCTATGATGCACTAATAAACAACAAACACCCACATACATCATCATTATCATCATCATACCCAATATATCCCCTCATAGAAAACTATAATCGATCAGGGTCTAGGGAAGAAAGGGAGGCGGCAACCCATACCCATGAAGGAGGATGCGACCAAAGAGTCCTTCGCTTCTAAAGAACTGTTAGAGTATATGACATATCTTGGGGCCTCAACCATCAGCTTATTAAGTTTTGGTTAAGTTGGTTCCTTGACATGGTATCAGAGCAACTCAACTCAACCAAAACTTAAGCCAATGGTTGAGGCCCCAAGATATGTCATATACTCTAACAAGAACAAACACCCACATACTAATAAATAAATAAATAAATAAATAAATAAACAAACAAATTAATAAAAAGAAAGAAAGAAGAATGAACATACGGATGAAGGAAGTGTTCAAACAGCCATGCCCTTAAAATATTGACAGATCTCTCAGGAAGACCTCTTTGTGGTCTCCAAGCTTCTTGGTCCATCATACCCATTTGATGGAATGCTCTTTGTTGTCTTAAACTTTGTTCTAGAACCTTCAATCTAGGTGTCTCACCCTTTGTTATTCCTGAACTTGTTGTTGGATCTTTTTCTCCTAACATTTCACAGCTGTGTTTTAGCTGCACTTGAACTGCATCTTTTAAACACCGGAAATGTCTCGACATTGCCTTTTGGGCTAATGCTGTATAAGGAATTGCTGCTCCGTATCCCATTATTAGATCAAATGAGTTTACTACCATTTGCATTTGTTCACAATAATGGTTGTACCTTCTATCCACCTATGCATTCAAAATAAAAGGGTAAATTATTATAAAATTAATTAATTAATTAAACTTTTGCGGTAAAGGTAACTAAGAAATTCTCAATCACTAGACTAACCGGTGTCAGGTCTGAAATGATGTTAATGAGATCAGTTGATATTGATTAAATTTAAAATCATATCAAATATTACATGTAAATATATTTTAGATGAGTTGATAAACATATTATCTTTCACGTATGTGCCTAAGGATGAAAACCCAGTAGACTGTTTTACCATTGAGACTAACCGAAGTTTTTTTTTTTAAAAAAAAAAATTAGATTATAAAAGGAGGTTGATATGTCACAAGATTCATGGGTAAACGTTAGTTGTTGTTAAGGAGGAGGTTACTCTGTTGTTATCGCATCTCAACTAACTTGTAAAGTAACATAACTAAGAAGAGGAGATGGTTTAGTGTAGTATATTTTATTTTGAGAAAATATTATTAGTACTTTACTTATGTGACACAATCACAAAGGAGTAATTTTTTTAGTGTTTTTTTTGGGAGGTGGGTATAGAATAAGACATATTTAGGTATGTACATATAGAAGTATGATTTTGGAAAAAACGCACCCCAATTGTCTTGCTATTTTTATGAAAAAAAATATATATGTGACAATGATTTGGAAATCAATAAAAAAGAATTTGATATTTTCATAAAAAGAATCATTACATATGAACTAGAAAAGTACTAACTAAAATAGTAATATTTGACCGCACACCCTACAATCATTACACTAATGATCATTTAACAAGCTACTTACTTTAAGTTGATCTCTCAAATCTACACCTAAATCACAGGTACAAGGAGGAGTCATGAAAAACATATACTATCAACCTTTTCTTTTTGGATGTTAGTATTTCGTCGTTTTAAGTTCGTTTATTACACTTTGATCAAAACTGTGATATTAGTATTAGTATATCCTAAAGCCTTAAATATATTAGTTTAAGTTTTAGTTAAGTTGATTTTTTGACATGGTATCAGAGCATCAGTCGTAAGCTTAAATTAATTAAGCCCAAGGAGAGGGTTGGTTATGTTGCTCTTAAAGGGAAACCAAAAGTAATGGGAGATAAATAAATGAGGAAAAACCAAAGCTTTTAGGAGTACAGACAAAATGATTGTTAATGGAAGGTAGGAGGCTGAGAGAAGAAAGAATATCCTCCTGGGTGTTTCTTTGCCTGCCTTCTCACTCTTACTCTTAGCCAATAAAATTCAATTTTGTCTTAATTTAATCAAAAAACCTATAGTAGACCTTATAAAAAATTTGAAAAATCTTCTTAAGTCAACATATTGATAAATACTACTATTAAACTATTAGTATAACACTATTTTGCCAGTACTTTAAAATTGGGTAGGTATAATATAACTAGGTTGTCTAATTTCTACTCCAATTATTATAAATGAAGATTCATTTTAATTATTAAAATGGTAGATTCAAGGAGAATAATCCTTATATACCCAACATTAATACTAGTATTTTGCCGGCCAAATTAATCTCAAATTTGTTTAGTGTTCAACATAATTCAACCAAATGCAAGCATGCCGGATGTTTTATTTAAAAATTGTTTTTTTGGGTGGTTTTAACTTTTTAATTAAATAATTGGTTTGGTTTAGAAAAGTATAAACATTAATTAAATTAAAAAAAAAAAAGATTTGGTCTTGACTCTTGGTGTAGAAAAGATAAGGGGTTATATGAATTAATGATTAAGAAAATGATCAAGTATAAGGTAGAAAAGACATGCCTCATCCAACATTGCTAAGAGTTTAACCTTCCTTCTTTGATGTTCTATCCGATCAGACGGTGATAATTGTGGCGGATCTTTCGTCGCCGACAAAGATCCAGATCCGCCACCACCGCTACCACCACCACCACCCCCACCACCACTTGAGGTTGGGTTTTGATTTGATGAATTCTGCCTTCCTAATTTAGGCTTTTTCATTTGACCTCTTCCAACACTACAGAATTCTTCTAGTAATTCTTGTGCAGGCTTAGCAAATTTAGAATTTCTCAAAACATTGACTACTCCCAATGATGACGTGGCTGCCGACCCGTATGCGAGATGGATTTGATGTTGTGGATTATTATTCGGACCTCCGAACCCGACTAGCGGTTGAATTGGACCCGGACCCGGACCTGGAGCTAGATTCTTAAAGAAATGCCCACCGGGAGATGAAGTAGATGAAGAAGAAGGACCAACTCCTTGGTGTTGATTAAAGAACATAATATGATGTGTATTATCATTATTTGGAACACCAATATTTCTAAATTCTTCAACTTGTTTAGCAGCTTCTAGATGTTGTAACGATGATGATAATGATAAAGATAACCCTTGTCCTTCCACAATTCCACCTAATTCACCTGGATTATTTATATGTGGTGCGTTCCAAAAATTAGTACTAGTATTAGTATCATTATTAGTATTTGTATTATTACTTACCACCCCCGCCGCCACGGCTAAGGGGTGGAACCCTCCACCACCAACACCGTGATGAATATTCGTCGGTGCTGGAGGTGGAGACGGTGATTTCGGTGGCGGATTCGTCAGAAAAAGTTGCATGGCGGCGGCAGCTGAATCATGTGCACTTATCCCACCAATTTGATCATCTCTTGAAACTTGTCTACTATTTCCATACCAATCTCCACCCCCCATACCACCCACAACCCGTCGGTAATCCAACAGGTCTTGATTGGGACCCGGCCCATGAGAGAAATTAAACATTTCAGATAACATCCCAGCAGATTCGTAGACGGGATGGAGACCGTGTCCTTCCTCAGAGTTAGGAGCAGCGGTTGGCTGGTGGTGGTTAGTCGGTTGGGCTATCCCAGCAGATCTGTCGAACCCATTTGGAAAAGTAAAGATATTATTATTAGATGGTTGTTGCTGGGGATTATTATGAGGATTAGATGGATGATATTCGTGGGACATAGAAATTGTAGAAGTATTCTGAATATTATCAATTGGGTTTGTCTTCTTAGATGATGATGATGACCAAATTACTGATGGTGCTCCTTTTGCTATGCCCATCTTACCTTCTTCATCATCATCTGCAATTGTATTAAACAAACTTTACCCATTAAAATAACATCATAAAACTCATCCATCAGATTTGTCATCAAAAAAACAAAAAAAAAAAAAAAAAAAAAGCTCCTTCCATGAATATGATAGCTAATTAGCTAGCTACTAGCTAGCTATCTATCTAGCTTACAAGATAAAAAAGACCCATGAATGAAAAAAGATTTTATTTTTTTATATATAAATAAAAGACAGAAAAGAAAGTAAAAGGAGCATTATCTTAGTTTATGGAGGAGAAATTAATTAAACAAGTTGTATATATATTGTATACTAAAAACCCAAAAGAAAAGTTTTTTTTTTAATGAAAATGAGAGATTAATATTGTTATATATGAATATGAATTTTCTAGTATAAATATTTGCATACCTTTCAGAATTAGAAGAGAATTAGAGAGAGCTAGCTTCTGCAAAATAAAATCAAAACTGGGGATAATAAACCAGTTGTGTAATAGTATTATAAGCTCATATTTAATAATTGTGTATGAATAATAAGTATAGATAGATAGATAGATAGGTATCTCTTTGTGGTTTTCTTTGTAGTTAAGTGTGCTCTCTCTGAAATCGCCTTCTGGAAAGAGATATTAACTAACAATAAATTATGTGGACTACTTGAGAAATGGAGATGGAATGAGAAAGACTCTTTTTTTTTTTTTTTGTGTGTGTTTTTCTTAGCACTGATATGATATCTTCTTTAACACAATCCCAAAGAGAAAGACAAAGACAAAGAGAGAGAAAGTTAAGAGAGAGAAAGGAGAAGAGAGGAGGTCGCTGTTGTTCTTCCTCTTCACCCACTCTCTCACTCAATCCTTTATTTTAAAGCTTTCTTTTTTCTTATTTTTTCTATCTTCTTTTATTTATTTATTTATCTGATTTAATTATTATTTCTCCATTTGCCCAAAGCTATTGGAGAGAGTTTTACATAGAAGGAAACCAAATGCATACTAGAAAATGACTTTCTTATGTATCTTAAATTGTTTTATTGTACTACTATTATACCAAACCTTTGCTTCTTAACTTTTTGTTTTTAATGTGGGTAAAAATTGTTTACCTTTTATTATTAGGAAAATGATAAAGATTTTTCCAATATACTAGTATTATACTTGTAGTAGGATGACAGTTTATGTGTAACAACTAACAACTAACAATATTTTTATTTTATTTTTTTCTAATGTTCAATAGGAGTATTAAAAATTCAACATTTATTAATCTATACTAAATATACTAAAGTTGTTAATGTCAATGAGAGGTATTGCAATCATTTAATTTATACTAATTTCACCAAAAAAGTTTAAGAGTAAAAGATAGATATTTAATTTATATTTATAAGGGAAAATATCAGGAATAGTACAATATTTTTCTTTTTTCTCTACAATGATATTAACTTTTGATTAACCATGGATGCTAATTTATGGGGTTTTTCCTTAAAAAACATGGGCGAAGCCACATGGGGGCAAGCGGAGGCTTGACCCTCCTTGCCAAAAATGCGAGTCTTTGTAATTTTGGCTTGGCCCTCCTTACTTATATGATATATAGTTTAAAAAGAGTAAAATTATAAGAAAATTACTATAACCTAATGGTTGGAGTAACACATTTGTAATTTATGGTTAAAGGATCAAATCCTCATTTAAACAATTATTTTTTTATAAACTAATAGATTTATAGTATAATGTCATTACTTTTTATCTTTCATAATTTAACATTCATCATTTTTATGTGCATTTATAGTTTTCTATCTTAATTTTAATAATGTCTTTTTTGGAGAATTAATAGGCAAATGTATCGAGTCAAAAACACTTAGTTTTTTGAAAAATAATAATTATAGCGAAGCTTCAACTCTACTTATTGTTAAATATAATTTTTGCAATGATTCAAGTTCATTTCAGTCTATATGATCTTAATATTTTCATAGCTTAACTAATGTCTAGTGTTGTTCGTTCGGGTTATCATTGATTCGGTTTAGGTGTTTCGGGTGGGCTTGAAATCGGATTTTGTATCAATATTGTTTTTACATGATTGTAAATTTTTAAAGTTGAATCAAATTGAATTAGGTTACAATGTCGTGTAAATTTTGAGTCATCGTGTTTGTTTCTAACACCTCTAGTTTTTATATAGTAAAAAAAAGGTTTTTAGTATATCGACAATTTGGCCCCCCTAAATCAAAATCTTAGCTTCGCCCTTGCCTAGAATATCCCTAACATGTAAAAAAAATAAAACTATAGAAGATTATATGACAAAAATTGGTAAAGTATATAGTTAGTAAACTAAAGTCCCCATAAATCGGTGTTATTCATGGTTAATCAAAAGTTGATATTATTGTATGAAAATTAATAACAGACCGTATTATTTGTCAGAATTTTTCCTTACATATATTGCCATTTTTTTTTTCAATGATCTCATTTATTTCTTTTCACTACAAATAACTGTTGAATTAGTGATGGCCAAAAAGCGACGAGACAACAGTCATCGCCAATGGTGACGACATGACGATCAAGATTCCATCGCCTTTTGAAATCATGCACGTGGCGACGACACCACCGGTATCCTTTTGGTCACCAGCATCAAATGTGGAGTTTTTTCTTCTTTTTCTTATTCTTGGCGATGACTCTCCTGGTAGCCTTTTGGTTGCCAACATTAAATGTGGTGTTTTTGCTTTTTTTTCTTAGCGATGGCTCTCCTTGTAGCCTTTTGGTCGCCAATTTTTTAAAATTTTAATTTAAAAATCATACCAGCGGTTTTCCTTCCTTTGCATGCTAGTGTATGTTAATTTCCAGGGTGCTTTGTGATAAAAAGTTTTCGAAGCGATTAGAAGGTAAATTTTACCACGTTGTGATTAACAGGTTTTCAGACAGAGGATGGAAGTAACGAAGATGCGTATGTTGAGGTGAATGTGTGGTAAGACTAAGTTGGATAGGATAAGAAACCAGGAGTTCAGGGAGACGTTAAGGGTTGCACCTATCTCCGCAAAGATGCGGGAGAACAGTTTGAGATGGTGTGGGCATGTGCAGAGAAAGACACATGACGCCTTAGTAAAAAGAATCGAATGCATCCTAGTGGAGGGTAAGAGAAGTCGGGGAAGACCTAGGAGAACGTGGGAGGAACAAATCAAAAGTGACATGCATGAACTTCACCTCTCCAAGGACCTGACCAGGGATAGGACCACTTGGCGGCACCTTATCCACATCTTAGATTACTAAACCTGTCCCTTTACGACCTCGTTCATCTTTGTCCTTTGCCCTTTGTCGCTTTTTACCTGTTTCTTTGATCTTATCTTTGTACTTGTGTGTATGCTTTTATTCAATTTGTCAACTGCGAGTTTCTCTCTAGAAGACCGTTCTCGAGCCGGGGGACTCTTTGATCGCACTCTCCTTTATGGGTAAGAGCATGCCATCGTTCCCCCTCCTCAGACCCTGATCATAATTTTCAATGAGCGGGATACACTGGGTATGATGATGATGATGCTGATTTCAATTGATGGTGTAATTTAATTTTTTACATGTTTTTTCATATCATGGAGTAATTTATGTTTGTTTACATGTTATTTTATTGTTTCTTATTTTTTTTATATATGTTTTTGTATGTTATTTTCGAATTATTGTGTAATTTGTGTTTGTTTTCATGTTATTTTATTTTTGATACTATTTAATTGTATATTTTAAGTAATTTTCGAATTGTGGTGCAATTCAACAAAACTTTGCAGATTTAGAAGCACAGCAAATCGAGTTTAACAATTGATTATGGGAAGCGATGCGAATGAGAAATGCTCAGAATGAATTTTAGACTCACCAAAGGCTCACCCCGCTCAGAATTTTCTAGAGAGGCTGGCGACGACTTTGATGATAACGTTTTTCAGACTGCATGTGGCGATCGGTTGTTCGTCGCCCTGATGCTCAAGAAAATTGGCGAGGAAATGGCGCTCACTTTAATTTTACTAACCAACGGAAAGGCGTCCACCTTATGCCAACCCATCATCCGGTCGACTTTTAAACCATTTAGCTATCAAATGAAGATGAAATGGGTAGCCACCATTTTATTATTCTTTGTACTGTTTAATCTTATGTATAAACTAATCTTTTCTCCATCTTAATTACTAATTTCTAACATCTTTATGTTTTTGGATTTATTCTTTAACTTTATTTCCTTTTCTACCAATCTTCACTCAAGTAGCACATGATTCTAATTGAAAGGGAGTATTATTGAAAGGCATATATAATGATGATCATGAGGCGGGTTACCTGAAACTGAAGTAGTTCTAAATCACTGAAGATCCAACCTGAATTGTAACCGTCTGTGACAGGTTTCGAATCGATCCAACACAAATATCAATAAACATTACAACAACTTAGCTGATGGAGCACGGAATCACTGACATGATTCGACTTGAAACCGACTCGATGCAAATAGAACAAATGTCTTGATAAGTGCAATTATTTGCGCAAATCCGTGTTATTTTCATGCTCCTTATATGTAGTTTTAGTGGAGTTTAGGAATGTTATTAGTGTTATATGTGATAATATTGTCTCATGAGCTTAATTTTGTATTTTATGTGATACATGAGGCAAAATTGGAGTTTTGATAGGTCCCGGGGTGATAAGAGGGTGATGACATGGAAAAATGACATACTGTAACACCCCGGCCCAACGGACCACCAGTGACTACTCATGGAGACTGTAGACTAGCCCCACAGACCAACACAAGTCTTTCCAGCGCACTTTGGCCTCACTCGTGCGCACCCGGAAAACTTCCCAGGAGGTCACCCATCCTAAGATTGCTCCCCACCAAGCACGCTTAACTGTGGAGTTCTTAGCAAATGGGCTCCCTAGAAAAGAAGATGCACCTTGTTGATATCAGTAGTCTATCAATCTCTTTTCAAGCTAAATCTGGGGTATCACACATACCCCTAAGATGAGTGAAGAGAAATGGAGTAACAATCGTAGCCAAGCGCTAATGGATGCAACAACCCGTCGCAAAGCAAATTGGAGTCCATGAGCAAAGCAACGAGTTGCCACATAGGAAGCAATGACTCTTCGCTCTTACATTGACTTGAGAAATGTTCCAGAATTAAAGCAACGGGTCGTTACATTGCTACTGATCTCATCCAAAGACTCCAGAACAGAATTGACGACTCGTCGCCCAAGAAGCTGGACTCATCGCTCAGGCGTAGACCTCACTTACCCTAGGCAGAAGATAACAACGACTCGTTACGCCTGATGTGGCGAGTCACCGCTTTCAGTCAGAATGCAATTTTGGCGATTTTTCTTCCTAATTTTAGGAGCCACTATATAAAGTGGCAGTTACTTTTAGATTTCATTCAGTTTTTTTTAGGCAAGATTTCTGTATTTTCTCTAGACTTTCTCCATTGCTCTTAAGCTTTTCTTTGTAATCAACAATATTGTTACATTTGGATTTTCTTTGCAATTTACATTTATGTTCCATAAATTTGGGTTGTGCTTTTCGTATTCCCATTGCTAAGGTACTTTTACTCTTTTCAAGTCTTTTAATTATGTTTTATGTTGTAGTTTATGTTAGTTTATTAGATTTAGAGGTTTCTTTAGCCATGATTAGTGAGTAGTTTTGTATGCTAGCTTTGATTATGTGGGCTTTGATTATTTAGAGATACATAGACAACTTAGTATTCCATTGAGATACTAGCTTTATATTCATTTTCTCCACCTTTTTTAAGATATTAATCATCTGTATTATTAGTTTGTCATTTTTTATTAACTATATTTGTTTTCGTCTTTTTAGTAACTCTTTTAATTACGGTTGATATGCAATGAATTTTACTAATAGTCAACAAAAAATTGTCCATATAATATTAAAACTTTTTAGAATTTTTCATATTTATATTTGAAGGAAAAAAATCGAACTCATGTTTTAATCCGTCCAACTCGAAAGTTGAACCGTGAATAGCCTATATCAAAAATAAAACCAGAAGCAGAAGCTTACGATCCAAATTTAGTTATCAAAACTGAAACTAAATAAAACCGAAATCGATTCTTTCCGGACCGTGGCCATCACTAGGTAGAGATATAGTGGTAAATTTAATCATAGTAGTAGTACTAGCACTCACAAATCACAATAAAGGGATTGAAAACCAAACGCAAATAAAGTACTAGACTACTAGTATATGAAAATGAATATGAGGATAGTCCATTAAAAATTAAGATAAGGTCAGTACAAGGTCATCTCAATGATTTATGCATGCCCATCATCTTTTAGAGTGATGAAATGTCGAGGTTGTCCTTCTCCAAAGGCAAATAGGGCAAAGGAAAGGAAAGACAAAGGCACAATGGTGATATAAATTCCTACGTTCTGAAATACTCGCTACATTTCGATTATGTACAATACTCATCGTCAAGTTTATTTTATATATTGCGACTAATATATAAGTAAAAACATAGTCATGTGAGATCTTATTTGAATCGTCTAATCGTATGTACTTTTATAGTATTACAATTCAACACATAAATAAACAAAATAACACATTGAAATATGTAAAAAGTAATTAAAATGTAGCAACTATCAAGTATAATGAAACGGAGAAAATAGAGGAGCACAATTTTATAAAGATGAAGAAAAGTAAACATATAAGGAAAGCTTACAAAACACATTGATGGCACGTGCCATTTGGTTGGGTGTCTATGAAAATGTTAGGTTTGTGTGGAGGGAAGTTGACGTTTGAAAGCCATTTCTAACTGCTTTAGGGTTTACCAATTACCTTTTTATTATTATTATTATTATTATTATTATTATTATTATTAGGGTTATGATATTTACAGCCCTTAGGGCTGTAAATAATTAACAAAATTTTTTTTTCGTTAATAATTTAAAATTTTTAAGAGAATCTACTCTAGAAATTGGAAAACAATTAATATCTTATGTAATGAATTTAAATTCACAAGAAAGAATAAACGTTAAAATATTAAATTAATATAATTAAATATTTATGTTTCCAAAGCTAGTCTCTGTTAAATAGATACCCTGGTCTTAATGCTACTAGAGTTACTTAAACAAAATACAAAATGATGCGATTCTTGATAACATGTCGAGCGCGTCATTGCCTAACCCCCCAAAAGTGGAGAAAGCGAAGGGAATGAATTTGTAGTCATCCTCCTCGCACTTAGTAGTGTATTTCTTCCTTTTTTTACTTCAGCACTGGCTAAAGAGACAACAGGGGTCCATGAGGATACTCATGTGCCAACAAAGGGTGAAACTCCAGTTACATCCACACAAACATTTTTTTCGTGAAGCCAGTTATACAGTAGTACGGATATCCGCAGGCCTAAGATCTTTTCCCGTATTCGAAAAAAACTACTTGTAACAAATTAGTTATTTTTTTGTAAAACCAATCTATAAAAATAATTTTTTGTCAATTTATAACAGAAAATTTTTTTGCATCAAATACTATCTAAAAATCTATTTTCTTTATCAAATACTACCTATTACTGTGGTTTATTTTTTAATTAAAATAAAAAAGAAGGGAATGAAAGGGGTCTATTGAATCAAAAAAGATATGGTGTTTTTTTGTTGTTTTGTTTAATTATCTCTCAATTAACTTGCTTAAGAAACAAAAATTTCCTCATTTAAAATTAAATTGCTCAATATTTTGATATGAACATCTTAAGTTCTTGAGTGTATCATCATCTTTAGTGTTTTTCTTATGGTTTTTATTAATTTTATTTAGTTTAGTGAGTAGTCGCAATATTTTTGGCAATATCAATCACAATCTATAGGCAAGCCTTTGGCACAAAAGGCTAGGACATGTCAACATGCATACCCTAAAGAAGTTACCATCCAAGAATCTAGTTAGAGGTTCGCTATAAATATTTGATGAAACAGGCATTTGTAAAGCATGTGTAATACATGAGCAAGCAAATTAGAGGTTCATTTAAATTCAAGAAAGGATCAAGTAATACTCATCTTATTGAACTTTTAATTACATGTAAACCTATGTGGTCCTATTTGAGTAAAATTTCTTAAGGGCAAACTATACGTCTTTGATACAGTCGATAAATATTCTCATTTTACATAGATTTGGTGATAGAAAACTCTACCTTTAGGGAGAAAGCTAAAGACTTATTATGCACAAAAGTAGAGGGCCCCAAATTGATTATGCTTTAGTATGCAAGGCAAATTGGGCCTTGTGCTTACCGCATAGATTGTAAGGTTGTGCTGAAAACAAAGACGTTAACCCCCACATCGATTGTTAATGTTGGTTTTGAGAATGAAGAAGAAAGTTACGGATAAGAAGATAGAGTTTTGGGAAATGATTTTTTTTTTGGGGTAAACTTTAAGGAAAACTGACCACAATAGTTTCAAACAAGATCAACTTATGGGGTTATGCAAGACAATTCGATGATGCCAGTCAAACGTGGGAAACAATTGCTTAAACCATTTGACGTAAATTTATTTTTAATTATTTTAAGTTTTGACTGTAACTCATATTTTTTGTAAAAATTACATAGAATAATCCAACATTTTCATAATTTTCATACAATAATCATACCTATTGATTAACCATGAATAATCCCAACTTTAAGGAGTATTTGCCTAGACTAAACTCGGATAACTGAATGACCTGCTATAGTACTTAACTAGATAGTGCCCGTGCGATGCAGGACTTTATCAAATTTTTTGACATATTGTTGTATTATATTTATATTTTATTTCACTATGAACAATTGTATACATTACGTACATTATATCATATGTTGCATATTGTGCGCAATATAATTATATTTATACTTTTATTTTTTTAATTTTAAATAAATGAGCGAATGGTTCTCACTGTATGTACAATACGAAATTATAAATTTTTTAAATATAAAATAATATATTAATTTTTCTAACAAAAATACCTATTATACATTAATTTATAAAAGTATTAAATATTATTACTATCAATAACACACTTTAAAATTAAATATAAATACATAGAATTATGTAAAATTATTTTATCAGTTTAAACGACAAAGATAATTTTTTTCCCATAAAAAAATATAAGTGACTTACATAAAAATAGTCACAACCTAAATCATATCAGAATTAATCATTGTATTTAAGTAACCGAGAGTATAAATAACAAAAATAAATCCTATTAATAGTATATTATGTTTTAACCATTTTAAAATATCCAATACACTAAATAATACTATTAGAATTAATCATTGTATAGTATTCATTTAATAAATGAAATTGAAAATGTTTTATAAATAATCAAATAAATGAAATAAAAATATATAGTTTTCTAATACATTAAATGTGATTTCACCTAAAAAGTAAAAAAAAAAAATTAATAAGATAATAATATGCTCAAAATAAGAGATATAAAGTCAAAGATCATAATAAGGATGACATCAAATTTTTAATAAGGATGCGATACATAAGTAATTTTGAAAGGTGATGACGCAAGCCGTGTTTTGTTTTAGTAATAGTTATAGATAAATAGATTTACTATAAAAAGTAAACTAAAATTAATATAAAGCTAGAGAATAATTATGAAAACTTACATACAATTTTCTTAAAACATTTTAACAATTTTTTAACATTTTTTGCGATATTTTACTTTAATTTACGTTTTTTTTTAAAATAAAACTGCTATAGTAGGTCATCCAGTTACGCGAATTCACTCTAGAAAAATGCCCTATTATGTTGAGATTATTCATGGTTAATCAATAGGTAAAATTATTGTAGAAAATTCATGAAAAAGTTGGATTATTTTAGGTATAAATTTTCTTTTTTTTTAATTGTTATCCACATACATATTATTAACTTATATTTTCATCTAATTCACATATTCAACTTACATTTTTTTCATCCACATATTCCTCTCATTAAATATACCTTCATATTTACCGTCTTTTTTCACTTTTCTTATTTCACAAAATCTCACAAGAGACGCTCTATAGGATAGACCACAAAATTGGGCCAGCCCATTTTCCTTAACTGATTTTTTTAATTATAATATCAATTATATTATGTTATAATCCTAAATGTAAGGTATTATAATCTCGAATATACTATTCTATAACTCCAAATATAAGTTATTATAACCCCAAATAATTTATTATAACCCCAAATATACTATGTTATATTTTGGGCTGGACTTCATGGATTCTGTCTATAGAATAGACGGTCTCCCATGAGACTCACTGTTCTTATTTATCACTCATCATTTGTATTGGGGGAAGGGGAGTAATATTGAATTGGTTTCCACAAAATATTGGCCCAAAAAGTTGAAAAGATCCTCTCAATGGTTGATTAAAGACGTATCTTAGGAAGAAATTGAATCATCATGATGACTTAATCAAACAATTAATTAATCCATGATTGATTACTCTAATTGTAAGCCAAAGGGTTGTCTATTTCCAAATGGTGACATTCATGTCATGTCAACTGTCATCCATGGGTCATGACATGCATATAGCTTAATTATGTTTTTATTGTTTTAACTTTTATTTTTATAATAAAATAATACTTTATCTGTTCCATAATACTTGCTACATTTTGTTTTTGGGCAGTATTCATCGTTTAAACTTATTTAATATATTGTGGCTAATATGTAAGTAATAATATAGTCAAGTGAGATCTTGTTTAAATCGTCTAGTCGCATACTTTCATAATATAAACTATTTATAATTTTTTAATGTGTATAATTCGATATATAAATGAACAAAATAGTACATTGAATTACGTAAAAAAGTTAAATGTAGCAAATATTATGAAACGGAGGAAGTGTTATGCGAATATAAATAAACAAACGAATAAGAAAACTTGCTTGTAAGAGGAACACATTTGAGAGTAATTAAGTCAACTCCTTTAATATCATGTGAATAAGCGTATTCCAAAATGCTCATTCATCTTATCTTCTCCCCTTTTAATGATAGTTGTAGTAGTTGGACTCGGCAAGGCTAAGTTATTATTTAAGAAATTAAGAAGTTGATAATGGATTGTTATTATAAATTAATTATTATTAAAAATTCCATTCATGAAATTAGCTGATCAAATCAGTTAACTAATTTAATTAACTACTTTTTAGTTATTAGTTGTTTATCAAATATTCTTTTTGCTATGTTCGAAAATGATAATTTCATTTGAAATATAAATTTGATTCAAATTAATTTTCCCTCCAATTTATTTCAGTTGTTCCATTTTCTTTTATAGGCAATTCACTTCAGTTGTCTCATTTCCTTTTTTGTCAATCATTTTTTTACCTAAATACCCCATGTTCACACAAGTAATGACCAATATATATACCCTCACTTTTACTATTTATAATACCCCAACTACCACCTTCACAATTAGTTTAATCAATTAAAATATCTCAAGTACCACTTTTTTGGTGGACCACATTCTACTCTTAATTTCCGTACCCAATTCAAATGGGAGTATAGGACAACTCAAATGAATTGGAGGGAGTATTTGACAAATAAAAAAAGTACAAATTTAGATTTGAATTGAATCCACCATTATTATTTTTTTTTGAAGATCACCATTATTATTCAAGTGGTTAAAAATGAGAATTTGAGAATGTCTTCCACACCTTGTCATCCAAAAAATTTTCATTAATGAGTTCGTAATTGAAATATATGTAACACAGACTCTCCTTATACCTGGTGTTATACATGATGTTGAATATTCCACTTTAATAAGAGTTAGTTTAAATCAAATCAACAAAAAGTTTAAACTGATATTTAATACCTTAGAATATGTTGTATACTCTTAGACGGACCACCAATTATGATATCATCCATTGGGAGAAGATGATACCATACACCTACCCTCTAAATTAAATAAAACATTTTGCATGATCAACAGCAAATATTAATTATTTATTGTAAAAATTATGCGAAGTTGATACTTATAAGTTAGAATCAAATCTCAATTGGATAATAGAGTATCATCAGACAATAACCAATACATACTAATTTCAATTATTAAAAAATTAAATGACAAAAGTGTAAGACATTAATTAGACCAACTTTAAAGTTTTTAATAAATCAAAAGGTAATAAGTAGATGCATTATAAACATATCCAACTTAATATTTATCCGATCTTGTATAATTGAATTCAAGATTAAAAAAGGATTTACAACAACATAAAATGGAGACAAGAATTCAATTTTAGACCCGACCTCAAACACTTGATTTAACACTGTAGGTATTGGGCTCTTATATTTTGGGGAGGATTAGAATAATACAAAGAGAGTTGCAAGGGGAATGATTCACTTTGTATCAAAATGGGTTACTAGATACTACTATTTAAGCGATTCTTAGATCCTTCTTATAGATGATGATAATTTTGGAATTAGATATCAAGAAATAGTTAGATATTTTTTAAAATTATATTTATAAAACCCGATGAATCAAATGACTACCTCTAGTCCTAAATAAAGAATAGTTAAAGCATTGACACGTTGCTGATTAACTTTGATAATAGTTTGGTCAAACTTATAGAATGAAGAAGAAGTAACGATGTGTCAATATAGTATTATGAGTGAGTGTCATTCCTGATTTTTTTTAGACTCTAAATTGAATAAAAAAAATTGACACATCTAAATCTATATAGATCAAAAATGAAGATTAATATACAAAATCATCCAAAAACAAATTGAATTCTATAAAATGAGCAATTGAAATACGAAAGGCTAAAATGTGCACTAAAAATTCAACAAAATATAAATACCCACAAAAGTTTGTGAAAGTATCTAAAAACTATTAAACCAAAATCTCCATCATCAAGTCAATATTATTCAACCACTTATGTAAAAGTCAATTGTTGAGTCAAGCTACAAATCTCATTGTGATGCAGGTGAGTTTGATCATCTTGTAACATACTCATTAGCTTGCACATTAAAGAGTGATAATGTGAGTGTCAAATACATAACTACGGTTTTAAGCCAAGAGAGTGTTCTCATTGTATTAGGGTATTTTATGGGAGATTGAAGTAAAGCTTCAATCTTTGCTTTGTAGACTTGTTCTAGAGCATTGTAATGTGAGTCATTTTGTAATGTTGATTATATAAATGACAAGATACTTGTTTTGAGGCCTCATTATATTGTTGTGTTTTGCTTCCTTTGTTGCGTACTTTGTTTTTTGTGGTTGTTCTTTGCATCCTTTTTGTGTTTGTTTCTTCATCAATGTTTTAGCGCATTCACAACATCAATTTATATATCGAGATTGATTTTATCATTTTTATAAGTTATGCAAAATCCAACAAAAGTCACTAAATTGCAATTTATCTAAGTAATTAGGCATATATCTTTGGTTTTATTTTCCATTTAAATTAATGGTAGATTTCGAATGAGAAAATAATTTTATGTAGTGTTTGGAAATAAGTAGTTCATTTCAAATTATGGATTTCAATTATGAAATCATTAATAAAGAATTTGAGAATAACAAGGTTAGGGTAGTCATTCTCAAATTCTCAACTTTAATTACTTTAAAAATAATGATGGATTTTGAGTCAAATTCAAATTTGAAAACTTTTGATTTGTCAAACAATAAATTTAAACAAATTCCAAATTTCCAAATGATATAATGATTCCCAAACAAGCGACTAAAATGTTCTATGTAGCTATTTGGTCGCCATCCTTGGCGACTCAGTTTTACTTTGTCGGTACCAATGGTCGCAAATCCAATTTTTATTTGTAGTGAATGGATGGTAATAAATAAACTAAAGAGAAATTTTCCTCAATCAAATTCGACTTATTGTATTATCGCAAAATCAAAAATAAACACCTTTAAAAATGAACAAAAAGGGGTATTACGACACAACACAATACTAGTCTTAACACTATTTTTTTTAAAAGAGTGTTTGTTTTGCATCTCTTGAAGACAATATTTTAGTTGAATATAAATGTGGATGATGTATCTTTTTGTTAAAACTCTCACTAAGCATGCTAATTATCATAAGATTAAGATAGATATTATGTAAAACATGATTTGATCTAATTTCTATTTATATTATAACAAATCAAGTAAATTTGAATGCTAAACATGATATCAAAGGGCTTGACATTAGAATGTCAAAAGAAAATTAATTTGACGAAATTAAGAAAGAAAATGAAAATATTATTGACCTACCCTTAAGGTTAACGCTTAGAAAGTGGACTGTTGTCCAAAGTGTTAATTTTTTTTTAGAACCGTACCCTTGGGAAAGAATTAGAGTATTCTGAATCCTTAATCATCAGTTTAAATTTTTGTTTGAGTTGGTATTAGAAGCCAGTTTGTGCGCATTTACAGTTTTAGTCCATGGGGATCTCATGTGAGGGGTATGTTAGAATCTATAATATATTCTGGAGTCTCAACTATCAGTTTAAATTTTTGTTTGAGTTGGTATTAGAAGCCAGTTTGTGCGCATTTACAGTTTTAGTCCATGGGGATCTCATGTGAGGGGTATGTTAGAATCTATAATATATTCTGGAGTCTCAACTATTAGATTAAGCTTTTGGTTGAATTGGTTCCTTAACAGTGATAAAATATACTCCCTCCAATTCAACATTAAAGTCCCATTTGATTTAGTACTCTATCCAATGCACTTAATCAATCGTTAATCTCTCTAATTGTGTGTAATTAAAATTATGGAAAGTTAATATAAATAATCTTTGCATTGAGACGAATCAAACAAGATCTAACTTGACTATGCTATAACTTATAGATCAATAATAAAATACAAATTAAGAGTAAGATATGAATAGTGTCAAAAAAACAAATGGGAACTTAGTGGTGAATTGGAGGGAGTATAAAATATCTTGAAACATCAACTAACACCTTAAGCTTTTGGTTGAGTTGATTCCTTGATAGAAATTAAGCTAAACTACCTATGACTTATGCAAGAAATCTTTCCATTTTCAAATGGGCAATTGATATGTCTAGGTAGAGGAAATTCGTTACACTATATTTGGATAGCAAATTAGGAGAGAAAAGAAAGGAAGGGAAGGGGAAGGAAAAGAAGGAAAAGGAAAGGGAGAGATAAGGAGGAAAAGTGTATATTGTTTGTTTAGGGAAAAGAAAGGAAATTTTTTCCTTCCGAATCTTTCCTCTTTAAGGGTCGCTTGGATTGAGAGTAAATATTTAAGGTAGTAAAAAAAGTCAAACTAATGTAACAAAGGTAATTATATATGCAAATGAAATAATTGAAAGAATTGTAATAGAGGTAGAATAGGAGTAGATTAAAAAGGATGAATAGAAAAAGAGTTATATTTCACTCATTTGGAGGTAATGAATTCCGCCACCTCCCCCTAGGGTAAACTTATACCCCAAAATAAGGGAACTTATTGTTATTTTCTCTATTTTTCCATTACCTTCTAATTCATTCTTCCACCTCTCTAACAATCAAATTCATTTAATCATCTACCTAACTAACCTTAAATTTCTACTTTGACTTTTATTACCCTTTAAATATTTACTCTTAATCCAAGCGACCCCTTAGGAGAGATTCTCTTCTTAACAAAACTTGCCCAAATTTTCCTTTTAAATCCCTCCCATTCAAATCCCTTCCCTTCCAATTTGTTATTCAAATAAGAGATATCTCCTCCCTCCAAATCCCTTCCCTTCCTTTCCCTTCATTTCCTTCAATCCAAACACACCCTTAGAGTTGTAATACACTACTTCAGAAAGTATGTCAAAGTTGAACCTTCAAACAAGTCTATGAATTCAGCTAGAAGAATATCATCACACAGTACAAGGTACCTATAATCATTTGTATTATACTTTCTCCGTCTAATTATACTTGCTACTCTCTCCAATTCACCACTAAGTTCCCATTTGTTTTTTTGACCCTATTCATATGTTACTCTTAATTTGTATTTTATTATTAATCTATAAATTAAAACATAGTCAAGTGAGATCTTGTTTGATTCGTCTCAATGCAAGGATTATTTATATCAACTTTCCATAATTTTTAATTATACATATTAGAGATATTAACGATTGAATAAGTGCATTGAATAGAGTGCTAAAGCAAATGAGAACTTAGTTATGAATTGGAGGGAATACATTTTATTTTTTTACGCATTCCAATGAGTTACCTTTGTTTATTTATATGTTGAATTGCACAATTTTAAGAATTATAAAAAGTTAATATTATGAAGTTATGCGATTAGAGGGATCAAACAAGATCTTACATGACTATATTTTATTTACACATTAGTCGCATTATAAGTATAATATAAGCTTGAATGATAAATAGTGCACATAATTAAAATGTAGCAAGTGTTTCAGAACGGAGGAAGTATTATGGTTGATTACTAAATAGTTCTGTCAAGTAACCAACTCAATCAAAAAGCTTAAGCTGATAATTGAGGCCCCAAAATATGTCATATACAGTAACAAGTTCACTCACCAAATAATATTGCACACAGTACATAATTCAAGTAAGATTCTGCTTAATCTGTTGACCTAAGACAAAAGGATTTGTAGAATCAAAAGATAAAACTATACTGAAGGGGATTAAAAAAATTATAAGGGATATAACAATAACAACACATACATTCAGGGCCGGCCCTAAGCAAGGGCAAGGCGTGCCTATGTCCAGGACCCCTCAAAAATTTTAGTTTTCAATTAGTAATTAGATTCAAACTTTTCTATGTATTTAATAGTTTAGGGTAGAGGTGTTCATTCGGGTGATCGGGTCGGTTTCGGACGGGTGTCATTCCGTTTAGTTGTATTTCAGATCGGTTATGTTTCGGCTGTTTCCTGTTTGTTATGACGGGTCACACTCGGGTCAGGTCGGTTAGTCACGGTTCGGTTACAGATCGGTTATTGGAGCTATCGGGTTAGCATCGGTTCGGTGCTGGTTGAAGTTCGGGTCGAGTGTTAATCGGTGTCAGGTTGTCATCGATTAATAATTGGTTCAGTTTTGTCGGGTACAGATCGGGTTCGGTTTTTTAGAAAATAGATTTCGGCTACGTATTACTAATTACTATCGATCAAAAACAAAATAGTTAAAATGCAAATCAATTAGTGATCATTATTACTTTGTTACTTTTACATGTTTGACCAAAAATTAAAAATATAAAGTTCTATAAATTTTACTCTAGTATGATTAAAAGTAGTTTAATAAACATTGATCATTGATTATTAGCTCTAAATATATGAAATCATGTATTTATTAGATTGACTAATAAAATGATTGAATATAAGTATATCATATTTCTATCTTAAAAATTGGTTCAGATTTAAAGCAATTCGATCTAAAATTCGTTCGGGTTAAGTCGGTTTTAGCCGGATCGAGTTCGGTTTCGAGCATGATTCGGGTCGGATATGACTCGGGTCGATCATTTTTAGGTTCGGGTAATCTCGGTTAACGGTTATGTGTCAGTTCGGGTTCAACTTTCCCATTTTCGGTTGTCAACCGGTTCGGCATTGTCGGTTTGATAAACCTGAAAACGGAAGATATTTTCGGGTCGATTTACTTTCGGTTTCAGTTCGGATTTTCGGGTCGGATATCACTTTTAAACAACTCTAGTTTATGGGCTATAAATAATCTTTCGCCTCGGGCCCTTAAAAACCTAAGACCGGCCCCGCAATACATCTCGTAAATAAGAAGACGGAGTCAAGGAAAAGAGACGAAAGGTAAAACAAGTTAAGGCGGGGTGTCTTTGTCCAAGTGGGGCTCACTCATTTCTATGCTGCACATAAATACAACCCAGCTTGGACCAACATTCTCATGGTATGGCTAACGCCTTCCCTTCCACCCATACACACGTATTAATGTTTTTTAAAGGCTTGTTCGAATTGAGAGTAAATATTTAAAAAGTAAAAAAAATTAAATTAATTGAACAAAGGTAATTAAAGATGCAAATGATCAAATAAAGGACGGATCATTTCCTTAATTCGGAGGAAAAAAAATTTCTCCTATATGGTAAATTTATACCCCGAGGGCGGAGCAAATAATTTTGAGGCCCTGTTTATTTTTCATAAATTTTTAAAATTGGGCCCCTTTATTATTAAACTAAAAAAAAAGATTTTTTGAACTTAAATTAAGTTGTTAAAAACTAACCTTTCTTCTTTAATGTTAAAATAAAAGAGAAAAAATATCAATAGATTGATGACCAATAATAGAAATGTTATAAAGTAAAATGCAAAAAATGTAAACCACTATACAATATAATCTAAGTAGTATCCCCTTTGTGTATGGCAACAACCACTTCCTTGAATGAACCACGAACAAAGATGAACACCGTAGAGAAGATTGTTTGCAACACAATGTCACCAGAAATCTTGATAAAAGGTTGATGGTGTCTACAAGCTTTCCTTTTGTGATATTTCCCCCACAAAGGTACTTGGGTTATGATACCGAAAATTCACAACGAGATACAATCAACCACATCAACCGACTAGTACAAATCGATTGAACTAAACAACAAAGTGTTTGCAAAGGGAATGAAATCAGAAAACAATAAAGAAGTTAATTACTCGTTTTTATGAATCAAGAGAAATATGAGAAAGAAGACAAAATTTTTAATTCAAGAATCAAGTGATTTGATATGCATGAGCCCACATCTATTTATAGAGTGTGAAGTGTCACATGGCTTCATCCAAACAATACCTAGTGGTTACCAGATATTAATGTTGTTACGTACTTGCTTAGTTTATGCTTTGTACATGTTTATAAGCCTTTGGATAATGTCCTACTTGCTCTAAATATCCAACAGGAAAGAGTAAAAATTTGAAGGGTCGAAATAATTTAAAAACAAATTGTTGATTATTTTTATGAATTAAGTTAGTGATAATATATTGATACTTGATGAATGTATAAAAAGTAAATGAGGGATTAAAAAAATATTTGGAAGGTAGTGAGTTATTTTGGAAAGAGATAAAAAAGGAGAGAAAAAAAATGTGATTTATAGGATTGCTCTTCTCCAATAATTCTGATTTTCAACGATCTAAATTTTTAAGTTTAGATCTTTCATATATTTTCAATCATATCATCCAAGTCATCTTCGATCTTCCTCGCCCTCTTTTTGAGTCTTTCAAGCTTCTACGTTCGATCTTTCTTATTGGTTGACTAATACCCCGTATTTACGCGTGCCCACACGATCATCTTAAACGAATCTATTCATCATCTTCTTAATATTTGGAAACCCTAAACACCTTAATCATATAATATTTCAGTAGTCGCTCTCTATTTTCGCCACACTTAACTCTATGGATCACATCTTGTTAGACGTACCCACTACTATAAGATATGGATCAAAGATATTTGAAGCATCCACTTCGAGAGATTTTTTTACTTCTCTTTAAGTTTTAAGTGTTACTCGCTATCTCATTCATGCTTAAGTTAAACTTCATGTATATGTCTAGCTCTGACTTAATTTGAGACCTCATGACTCCAATTATTATCTCATTGTTCTAAATTAGCATTTACTCCTTTTCTGGTCTTTAATATCAAAATAATGTCAACAGCAAACAACATGGACCAAAACTCCTTGTATGATCGTATATATTATCTCATCTAAGATCGCTACAAAAAGAAAAGGGGCTTAGGATTGAGCCTTGATGAAGGTCAATAGTACTTATTGGAAAATCTTATGTTGCTGCTCCACATGTCCTAACATTCGTCTTTACTTCTCAATAAATATCTTGCACTATGTTAATGTTTTTCTTAGTAACATCTGTCTTTAATTCTTGTCTAACAATGTACTTCTCCTTGTACCTTGTCGTATGCCTTTTCTAAGTCAATGAAAATCATGTGCTCACTACAAAAAAAATACTCAATTGTGACACAATATTTTTGACACTTTATCAAAACGTCATCATTCTTAGAGTATTATCCTAATATTTCAATCTTAATTTATGACACTTCCTACAAGTATCACCAAATATTTTGCTGACATTTAATAAATGTCATAATATTGCTTACTATTAAATATCATAATTAGCACTATATTTTGTAGTGGCTAGTCTCTTTCTCTAGCCTATATAGTGCTGTCATATTTGTTTACTTTAGCGTATAAACTGAGGATACTTAGTGTAAATATATAATCCACTTGGAATAAGACGTAATTTTTAACTGATCATAAGGTAATTTGAAGCTTAACTTATGGATAATTCTCTAGACTATAGCTTGAAGAAGGAAAACAAAAGGGAAGGGTTGTACACAAGGGTCTAAAGCAAGAGGGATAGCTTACTGGTTTTTGTGGACAAACTTTAGGAGATGGTCCCAAAAACAAATATTGAAAATGACAGCAAAATTATAATAATTGTAACAAAAGAAATAAAGTAAGGGAACTGGTCTGGACTAAGTATAAATTTGGACAACCCAAAAGATGGAGCCTGCCTAGTATGTGAATGTGATGCTTGATAATGCTTATATATATTTCTAACTAGAATTACAACTATATGTCTATGTCAACTACTTGCTATACTTCAACACAAGGGCCGAACAAAAACTTATTATACCTGTTGAGATTTTAGAAAATTTATCTAGAATAATTCAATCTTTTGATGATTTTTCAATAATAATTTTACTTATTGATTAACTATAAATAATTCAAATTTTATAGGGTATTTTTCTAGAGTAAACTTAGCTAAGTAATCCGATGATCTGCTATAGTAGGTAATTCACCAAAAAAATAAATTGAATATTAATTTAATATTAGAGAGAATTTTTTGAAAATATACATAAAAGTTCTTAATAATAAAAAAAATCATAAATTTTTTATGAATATTTTTTTAACAATTTTTTTGATATTTTATTTTAATTTATCTTTTTTAAGGTATGGATGACAATGGGTTGGACTCGACTCGGATTATACATACTCCGACTTTGCTCCGGATAATAGTCGGACTATTTTTTTCAGTCCACCTCCACTCGGAGTCGGATTATGCATACTCCAAGTTTGCCATGACTCAGACTTCCAACGGAGTTGGATTATCATCAAACAGTATCATTGTGATATGGTACTAATGATTTTAAAGCATACATAATTAACAAAATACATTTCCATATACAATTTAATAAAAATTATGTACTTTGAATTCAAGTTTAACAAGAGAAATAGTCCTACTAGGCTACTACTATAATTTAACAAAAACTTTTTGTATTTTGATTTGGCGTATTTTGTTTCTCTTGATCTGATTTGTCGTATTCTGATTGATTAATCCAAACAAAAATATCAATTAGTTTTTCAAAATTGAAAATTACAATATTATGAGAGAGAGCATAAATTAGTCACGTCTAGAATTTAAAAGAAACAAAATATTGGTGTAAAAGTCAAATTCAAAGTCGGATTTCCTTCAGGATCGGAGTCAAGTCGGAGTGTTGGATTTTTATTAAGGTCAAACTCCGCTCCATATCTAATTTGGACTCGGATCGTAAAGTCGGAGTCGGATAATTACTTTTTCCTTTGACTTAAATCAGATTATTTTCCTCGGATTAGAGTCGAATTTGAAATGAATTGCCATTCCTAATTTCATTTTTAAGGGCCTTTAACTTTGTGAAATTGTGTTTTCTATTTCAACATTTTCTTTAAATTGATTTATGAAGTATATTTATATTCTTAATTTTATTTAATTAAATCCTTACATTAATGGTGGTCCTATGTTGAATTACATGTGGAGTGTGGCTAAGGATCCGCGTGGTTCCGGCAGGAGGTGGCCAAAACCACGTGGGATTTGTGGTCCAAAGGATCTAAAATTTTATGAATGTTTTCTCAATATATCGAATGGAAATCATTTTACAATATAATTGATATTGTGGGAAATAAGGTGTATTAGTACAGTGATTCCGTGAATGACTACCCGTTATAAGCTCTTTTGGACAAGTTTATGATCACTAGTAGGGCGTGTGGGTAAAATTATACGGATTTTATATTGCATTCGCTTCAATAGATTAGGTGTGGATATGATTTTGGTCGGCAAATCAATGGGTGGGTATATTTAGGAATTGGACTCTTGCTTTGTAGGTTTATGATAGAAAGAGTTGCAAGAGAATGATTCACTTAATATTACAAGGCTTATTCAATGTGACTAATTAACTTCTAGATATTAGATACTTTTAATTTATACTACTAAAGATAATTCTAGAACTACATATCTAGAAATTGAAAAAGATTTTTCTAGATTACATTAGACAGAATAGGTATGAATAGTCATACTCGTCATTGGTAAAGGGTAGGTGGTGGGTATGGGGCCCTAATATCCGACCGATAATCACCTGTCTCACAACATTGGTAGAGGACTTGTTGGTGCAACAAGGGATTGATGATGCTCTTGAGAAGATCAATCCCACAACATTGGATGAAGGGAAGTGGGTGGCTATATGAAGAAGAAGGCGATGAGCACGATTAATCTTGTTATTGCACCTGAGATTAAGTACCACTAGTTGATGGAGAAGCTTCAAAAGGTGTATGGTTCGAAGTCTCTCACCAACGAACTTTGTTTGAGATAGGATTTTTATCAACTCATGAAGGAGGATGATACAAGTATACAAGATCACATTAACACATTCAATCAATTGGTGTGCTAATTGTTAAATGCCGATGAGAAACTTTTCGATGAGGAGAACACATATAAGCATATAGTTCAAACTTTGTTTCTTGGAAGGGAATCTATCACTCATGATCAAGCATTGGCGGTGTTGAGAGAGAGTGATCGATTTATGAAAAGGAATGATGGGGACGAAAAAAGGCTAATAATGAGGCATTCTTTGGTGAAGGCTCAAGAGGGAGATTTAAAGATAAGGAGTATCAAGCAAGGGGAAGTCTCAAGGAAGGGTTGACTATAGTAACAAGGAGTGTTACTATTGTTAGAAGAAGGGGCACATCCAATTGATGTGCAAGGAATGAAAGAAGACCTCAAGAGAATGAATGACTTGAAGGTTGGTAGAAGAGAGGGTGAGAGTAGCAGGAGTGTCGCTCTAGGCTTTGTGGAGGATGAGGACAACGATTGTGCGCTACTAGCTGATGGAGGAGTGACTCGTAATAAGAAATGGGTGATTAACTTCGGTTGTTCATTCCACATGTGTTGTGAGAGGGAGAAATTTGCTAAACTTAGCCATTGTTATGGAGGCCTTGTCACCTTACCCAATGATGAAAGGGTGAAGGTGGAAGTTAATGAAGAGGTTGATATTGTGACACATGATGGTGTCAAGAGAAGGCTAGGTGGTGTGAGATACATTCCTAAGCTTGAGAGGAATCTCATATCACTTGGTAGGATGGAGTCGAAGGGATGCACTTTTAAGGCTAGTGGAGGCTTGTTGAAAGTCATTAAGGGAAGCATAATGCTCAAGAAAGGAAGACGGAGTGAAAGCAACTTGTGTGTGTTGCAAGTTGAAGGTGGTATTCTAGGCCACATTGATGATTGCAAGTCACCCAAGAAGGTGACATTTGATGATGGTGAGGGAATTGGTCTTAAGGGGGACATTGTTGAATCATAAGCCAATTCCCTCAATGTCAATGACGACTTTGAGCATCTCTTAACACATGTCATGTCTTGCACACTTGAGAGTGGTGCGGAGTGTGGCATAAGTATGGAGTGCTAAGGTTTGAATCAATCAATGAAGTGATTGATGGTGATGATTTCGAGTGGCTTAATGAAGCCAAGACACGAGGCAGCAGCAGCTTTGAAGGAGGCTCGACCACTCGAGCGTCATTGGCTCGCTCTAGCCTTAACACATCAATGAGCAGTATCTTCTGGGAAGCTGATCGACAAGTCAAGCTACCCAGGCTCGATCGAGCGGTCCAGCAGGGAGGAAATATGCAGGTTTATGTTTAAGTGTCGGTTTTGTGTGGGCTTTTAAGACTTTGCCCAATACTCTTCTATCATGTCTTAACACTATTTAAGGGGTCTTAGGAGTGTGCTAGGGTTTATGTGAGAGCCAAATACAAAGAGTTTACTAGGGTTTAAGCCAAAAGAGTTGTGTTTGTTTCTTCATCAAAGTCATAGCCCATTCACAACAATGGACGTCTAATGATTCATATGTTAGAAGAGGAGAATTGGGTCATTAGATGCGTTTTGAGTGTTTGAATGTTTAATTAGTTGGCAAATTCTCTCTAACTACAAATGGGAAAAGAGTTTTGAGTTAGTTGGAAAATTCTCAGACTACAAACATACAATAAATAGTGAGTTTTGAGTGTTTGAATGTTATTATAATTTCGATCGATTTATCATTAAAAATGTAAATCCTTTGATTTGGGGAGGGTACCTTAAAGTAATCATTAATGATTAAACACTTCCACCAATTCCATAGGAACACACAAACAAAACTATGTGTTTTGTAGCAGAAAATTATGAGTAGAGTTGTTCAATGGGCCGGATTGGGCATGGCTAGGGCAATTTCTTAAGGGTCAGGGCGGGTCACGTTATTTTTGTAACGATTTGGGCCGGGTAAATGATCCATTTGACCCAGCTCGACCAATTTATGTGATAATTCTAATTTTGACATCAATTAGGAAAAAATGACAAAGTGGTTTTGTATAGTTTACTGTGGCAATTTCTCAGTCTATAGTTTACTGTGTTGTTAGCTCTATTACTTGTTAACGCCACAATTGAGAACAAATTGCATAGCTTTGGCCTTCAAGCAACATGGTTTTGTAGTATAATTTATGCCCACAGCCCAATCCTTATCTATAAATACAGTTTATCTTTGTAGACAAATCATACAACTAAACTACCTCTAAAAAAACAGTTTTAAGTACATTTGTCTCCTGTATAAAGTCACCCGTTAAAAGCCCGTCCCGCTAAATTTTAAAATTGACTTGACCAGTTAAAAGCCCAACCCATTTAAAAATTTAACGAGCTTGGGCCTAATCATGGGCTTTTAGAGTTTTAGTGAGTCCTGTCTCATTAAACACCTCTAATTATGAGCCAAAAACCGACTATAATCATCACGCAATAGTGTGTTGCGGATATTAAGTCCAACATCTAATCTGAAACATCACAAAATGATGCAATAATACTCAATCAGCCAATCTCCTGAGAGACTGCCTATTTGAGAGACGTCTCTCAGGCCCAATTCATTAAAGCTTATTACCTATATTTACTCTCTATTTTCTCCAATGGGTCAATCCAATTAAAGATGATCTCTCAAATAGACCGTCTCTCACAAAAAATTGTTGTACTCAATTAGTCATAACAGAGCTTGGGCCAATATAACGTTGGCACCCAAATTAGACATGATCGTCACTATTGTGGGTTCCTCCCTCATGTATTTACCGGATCTTTCTTGGTATATATGGATACATGACCTACTTTTTCACATGATATTTGATATTTGTAATCTCTCATCTTATTCAAATTTTATTAGAATTAGTGGGGTTATTGTTGGAAATGGTTATCCTAGGTAATGCTAAGATGGTCACTATTGTGGGTTCCAAAACTAATTAAGAATTTAATTTCTTTGCGTAAGTTTAACATAGATGATAATGTCTCAAGTATATTCAAAATAGAGCCCGAGACTAAATTTTTACCAATATGGGGTGTAAATAAAACATTGCTCTGGACTAAAGTATTGTTACATTTAAACATCAATTTAACTTCTCTCTTTTCAATAGCTTTGATTAAAGAATTGTTTATCTTGTTGAGAGATTCACCATCACTTTACAATAAGAATTGAATTGAAAGCCTAATCTAATCTAATCTGGTCTAGTCTGATCTGATCTGATCTGATTTGGTTTGATTTGAATAAATCTGATCTGATCAGGTCTGGTCTAATGTGGTTTGATCTAATCTGATTTCAATAAGAATAAATAATAAGTTCAACACAAAATCTCACAAGAGACGATCTATAGGATAGACCACAAAATTGGGCCAGCCCATTTCCCTTAATTGATTTTTTTTATTATAATATCAATTATATTATGTTATAATCCTAAATGTAAGGTATTATAATCTCGAATATACTATTTTATAACCCCAAATATAAGTTATTATAACCCCAAATATACTATGTTATATTTTGGGCTGGGCTTCATGGATTCCGTCTATAGAATAGACTGTCTCCCATGAGACTTACTATAAGTTCAAAACATAAGTTGAAGAGAACAGGTTTTAATGCTTACTCTTACAAACATGTCTTGATACCATGAGATTGATTCACCCATAAGTCATTTGTGCACAAAATAACTTGAGTTTAAAGTGCCACTCGATCGAGCAGACCACATGCTCAATCGAGCGGACAGCATGCTCGATTGGGCTAGACCAATTTAAGCTCGCTTAAAAGAGAACACCTGCTCAACCGAAAATTTGCCTTTTTTCATGACTCAGAAATGACACCAGTTTTTGAGAGTAATCAGACCAATTTGTTAACTAGAATAAACAAATAAAATGGCGTTCAACAACCAAGAAGCAAACCTCACAGCAGTTCTGTTTAGAGCTGTACAACAGTAGAAGTTGATACACAAGTATATTTAAAAATCAAATTAGCTTATTTTTGCAGCATTTCTTCCTGTACAACTTGAATTCTTAAGCTTTAACTCTTGATCTTAGAAGTACTTAAACACAATGCTTAATCAAGAAACAAAGGCTTACACGTAAGCGAGCACCTAAGCAGGGCTCGTATTTATCGTAAGCAAGCACGATAAACACAATCCTCATGTTTTGAAGATTGCTAAATCTTCATCAGATTATAAACACAGTTTTCGTTTCAGAAGACTCGAATTCCCAATAGCATCCATCTCTCGGCCAATTCGTTGGCTAGAGGTTGCTAGACGTACACACTACACATCTCTTCAAACCATAAACACAAATTAGCGCGCAAAATACTACACCGGTGAATTACTTTTCTTGAGGTAATTATTCTAGTTTATACACCCTATGATGTCATTGAGTTATCTGACTGACCTTGGTTAACTCGTGGCTCAGCGTATGGCCTAATGAAGGTCCTACGCCACCAAACCTCAAATGCTTTTTGGAGATTCGGGCAATTGTCGCCCGCTTTTAGAAAATTACTCAACCAAGAAAGGAGAATACTTTGTTGATCATCCAAGGGTAGTGTCAGGATCGTTCTCCCAATACCCTCCTCCACAACCTTCCGATCAAATGATCTGCACCCATGATTCAGCCAGCTGTAGTCATTCGTTAATGGCCCCAACCACGTTTGTAATAGCATATGACGAGTGTCCTTTGACGGAAGCAGCTCCCCCCGACCAATGCCAACAAACAACCTTGCCGTTATGCAACTAACATGGTAGCGAGTCATTGCTGGAAGCTTTTGATGTAAGCTCGCTAACTCCTGCTGTCGAACCCACATTAGTGCAAACTCATCTGCTACTTGCCTTTCTGCCAAGATCTCCAACAACCAGGCAAGGTTGTCCGCTTCTAGAGCAATCTGCTTGGCCAGAGGGTCCTGACAGTCGATGGGCTTGTCACAAAATTCTGGCCCAGTGGCCCGCTTAAAATGGTTTAATAACAATTCTAAGCTGCTTCGGCATGAAGAATAAATTGTTTCGTAACATACATCTGATGAGCTACCACAATCTGCAACGCTGCTATTCTCTCGAAGAAGTTTCAGGACGATAGATTTCATTTCACGACGACCTCTCTCGTCATTACTCTTAAGAACGAGTTCCAGTATGTGGCACAATGTGTCTTTAGGTGGTCTCAAGATATTAGAAGAGACTCGTTTAAGGACCGGATTTACACCAACACCCTCGTTCTGGAGTCTCAAAACTGACGACACTACTTTCTCCTCTTCCTCCTCCCCAACCCAAGGGGCAGCTTCCAGGTAATCTAAACATACTGGAATACATGAGCTAAAACCAATAAGTTCAGCAACCTGCAATAATATCCAAAATTAGCCAAGAAATACTGATTACTGACATATTAACGGAAGATTTTACCAATATAATATTTTTCAAGCATCCTAGCGCCCTTATTTTACCAATATAAACTAAAGCATTACAAACTCCTTAGGCCGAACTACAAAGAACGAAACGCTAACCACAATGTCTCAAAACACGAGAAAAAAAATACTCATCGACTATGGTCTCTTTATTGTAAACCCGTACCAAGAATCTCTAAGATAATGATAATTTCCTACTGAAAAGAGTGTATCTAGATGAAAGGAATTGGAGAGTAAGCGGAGTGAAAGTGACGCATTGTTTTCTCTTTTACTTGATACATTGTTTCAACTTTCACGAAAGAGTAAATGAACGGAATGAAACCTAACTTTCCCCTTCATCTTCCCTCGAATTTCTTTCCCTTCCTTTTCATAATTGTTATCTAAACATGCAATCAAATAAAAATCTTTTAGAACACCCAAGCATCAATTAGTATAAACACAAATTCTTACACGAGACGGTCTCACCGTGAGACACATCTCATATATGGACTAATTAGCTCAATAATAATTATTAGTATATAAGCTTTTTGTTTTAAGGTGTCTCACCGAGAGACTGTCTCTCACAAAAGTAGTTGCAGTATAAAATCTAGCCTTAAGATACCTAAGACGCGAACTTGTAGAGATTTACCAAGGCTTTCCAATCAGATGAACTTCCATAGGAGACAATATAACAGATCTATACAACACTAAGGATTGAGTCAATCAAGAAAGCATAATCATATAACCAACACTTAGGCCTTGTTTGGATTGAGGGAAATGGAAGGAAAAGAAAAGAAAGGATTTGGAGGGATGAAAATTCCCTTGTTTGGATAGCAAAAAGGGAGGGAGAAGATTTGGAGGGAAGGGATTTGGAGGGATTAACTCCCTTCATTTTGTTAACATCAAAATCTCTCCATAAGAGGAAAGATTTGGAAGGAAAATGAAATCCTTTCTTTCCCCTCCCTTTCCTTCCTATACAAACATGTAGTATTTTCTCTCTCTTTCCCTCCCCTTCCTTTCTCTTCCTTTCCTTCCCCTTCCCTTCCTTTCTTTTCTCTCCTAATTTGCTATCCAAACATAGTGTTAGAATATTACAAGAAGCAAACATTTATGTATCAGTTCTTGCTTTTTAGCACATAAAAACCAGATCACAGTCCAGATTTCAATAAAAGAACAAACCAAAGTATTCTTTACCTTAAGGATACGAAGAACTCGTTGAACGCTTTGCTTGAGAAGCCGATGCTTTATATCTTTCGAATACATCAAACCGATCGTTTCAACATAAATTTCCACATCTTCACAGTCCAAAATTTGAAGAGAAGGAACATCATCAGACTCTTGTTCAGCTAACCTTTCCTCAAAAAAACTACTATTTTCCACAAGAACATTCTTGTGAACATTCAACTTAACAGAGAATCCATGTTTCCCATAAAGAACAACCTTCATATCACTAGTTCCAGCCTCACCAAACTCTATTGAAACTTTTTTGGGCAAACTCTCAGTCTTATGTTTAGGAATTCTCTCCCCTCCTACACCCACATTAGAGGCTTGAGTACCATTGTTGACACTCTTATGATCATCTAAAGCTTCCATGTTAGACGGGTTTTGCGACGATTTCTTCTCATTTGAATGTGTTTGTTTCTTGTTTGATTGAGGGGGTGACAAAGATTGGGGTTTTGATTTATTTAGAGGAGTTTGTGTTTTTAGGTTTTTCTGGAAAACAACAGGTGAAGGACAACACCAAAAACCATCAGATGTCACAGCAATTGGGACATTTCTGATTTTGGTTTCTCCTTTGTTGATTCTTACTTCAGACATAATGCAAAAAATCTCAGGAACCCAGAAAATTCCTGATAAAAATACTAAATTTGAACAACTACAAAGTCTAAACAGAGATCAAAAGATCACAGCTTGAAACTATAAATTTGCATATCATTCATACCCAACAAAAAGATTGAAACTTTAAGAAATTTCTACAATTACCTTTACCCCCAATTTCAATTGATCATAAAAAAGTACACATTAGGTAAAAGCATAGCTTTAATGGATGAAAAATATCAATAATTAATCAGAAGTATAAATTCAACCAATCCAACCCATCAAAATAAAATTCCCACCAACTATTTGACTTAATATAAAGAGCTCACCTTAGACGATGATGAGTGTGAAAATAAACTTAAATTGTTAAGAATCAAGGGAACCAGTAAACAAATTGTGAAGAGAAATGGAAAAACCCAGAAAAAAGTAATTTAACCCCTCAAAAATTACAAAAGGAAAAGAACAATTGAAAGAATAAAATGGTGGGTTTATAGGACCAAGTGCAGAGACATGTTCTCAACTTTTAACAGTGTGGATATCTGTACAAACAACTGTTTTTGAAAATTTAAAGAAATGGGTATGATTCTGCTTTTTCTTATTTAATTTTTATAATTATTTCAAGGAACGATCGATTTTCAGTTGAAGCATAAATTATTTTTTCAATAAAACTATTCCCAATATCTTATACTCTCTCCACAGTATTTTACTATAGAAAAGTGAGAATGATCAAACAAAGCATGCCTTATGCAAAAGAAGGTTTAATGGAGTTGGATTCCCTTGGGCCCATGTCACAATATCTGCAAGAAAAAGACAACATTTGTTTATGTTTTCGTGGGGATTAATACAGTTAGTTTAATAAAATAATTAAGGTATTTAGAAGACAAACTTTAAGGTTAAGCTTATGGTAATAGTGTCATGATGTTGAGTTCAGGTAATGTGACTTTTCCTGCCTTATTTTTCTTCTTTTTTGGCAAGACTGCCTTTGATTGCTATACATTATTAAGATTAGAGAATCCTATGTTGTATGGAATGCTAATGAGTTTTAGATGTCAGAATTTGGAAATCATTGATTATGTATTTATGTTTAAAAATTTAACTACTACATAAATGTAGTCTACTTTATTACTAGTTACTAGTACAAGCTAAGTACCGTTGAGAAAAGCCCGTTTTACTATATGTGTTGGTTAACAAGTTATGCTATGTGGCATCGAGTGTAAAAGGCTAGTACAGTTGAGAAAATGACCGTTTTATTACATGTTGCGTAGATTAATAAGTTCATGTTACGTGGCATTGAATGTCAAACGTTTCTATTCTCCATTTGTCTCCGTTCTCCACGTGGAGGAGACAAGTTCACTTTCCAACACTACATTATTGGTCATTTTCATTCTCTTTTTAAGAGTACGTACATTAGTAAATAGTAATATGTTTTCACACAATTTTTAACACGTATCAATGATCATTCTTTCACAATTCATTTTCTATTTCAACGCTAAATCAATAAAAATAATCTCACAATTTCTTCTCTTTTCAAGACTATAGCATACTAGTTAAAGATTTTTTTTCTTATTAATATTTCTACGTAAAAATGAAAGAGATTAATAAATTAAATAGATTCAGTACTATTAGTTTAATCCTATAATGAGAGCATCTTTTTTAAATTCTAGAAATATCCACTTAAATATAAGTTAATAAAATCGCAAAGAATATGCTATCTTCCTCTAGAGGAAAATTCTTCTTTCACGAGTGGAAATAGCCACTTGAATATTTGACAGTTTAAAGCATAAATCTTCTAACAATAGCCACGCAATGTAGGTGTATTTACTCATTATCATCATTAGTATCGTCATACCTATTATATATTTCACTCATCAAAATTGATCATAATTTAAAGAAGACTGAATGATGATAGATCATACTCTTATTAAATGGAGTAAATGATTTCATCGTGTAATCCTATAAAAAAAATTTTACATAGACATCAGAGTGAAATATAAAAATATAGTAAAGGTAATATGAAAATTTTAATTTATTGAAGTATTACTTTAAGAAAAAATTTGTAACTACATCAATGAATCATTTTTACTTAACACCACCAAGTAAAAATTTGATTAATATTTTAATTTTTCATTATTAGAGTAATCTCACTTACACAAAATTAGCATAATTAATCTCTTTTCTTGGGATCATTTATTATTGAAATTTCAAATAAATAGTGTATTGGATTAATGTGTATTTAATAGCCAATGTACAAATTAAGTCTAAATTAATAGATATTGAAACAACCTGAAGTGATCGCATGTTAGCTGAAGCTGCATGACTAGAAAAGGCTGAATAATTGCCAACTTATCATCAAAGAATTATTACAATTGTAGCGCTTCTTAATTGCTTTGAACATGGGAGCGCCAATCAAAATTAAAATATTAATTGCAACCTAAGATTATGGAGTAAGGAATTGTATATATTATCTAATACACAAAAGCTAATGAACAACTTTCACAATGAATTACTCCATAAAACAAAAATTAAAAATGATATAATATATTTAAATGTGTAATTTGACAATAAATTGAATTGAAAGATAATAATATGGATTCATGGTTATAATAAATACAATACGACTGTAACTACATCAACAAGACAATCAATATAAAGGGAAAGGTAATTTTTTTTTTAATAATTGTGTAGACCCTTCCCATGAATAGGGATAGTTGAAGGCGTTATGAGCTTTTAACAATCAACAAAAGTGAAGGGACTAATACTTGATACTCTTTCGCTATTTAGTTGGTTTTTGTTGATTTTTCTCTATGTCTTATATCTTTTTTATTCGTTCTTACCTTGCTAGTTTCTATTTATTTGTATGTTTTTGTTTATCTATAAGGGTGTTTTAGTCTGTTGAGGTTTTTTTCTTTTTTTCTATTGTGTTTTTTTTTGAGGATTCATCTGTGGATCTTTCTCGAGCTGACGGACTTTTTGTCTACACACTTATGAACTGTTGTTGTCCTTCCCTCCATAAACCCTGATCATTACTAATCCTATGATCGAGATGCATGGGGTATGCTGATAATGATACATAGACCCTTCTAAATTATAGCCTAAGATCCGCGGATTGCTTTCATTTTATTTGTTAATTTGAAAAAATTAAAAGTAGTAGTATTTCACGAATAGAGATATTGTATGTAGGGTTATTTATTCGGATCATCAACATGATTTTGGGTTGGGTATTTTAGATCAGTTCATATTGGGTAATTTATCCATATTTGTTTTTTAAAAGATGGTAATTTATCCATATTGAATTTTCATAATTGTAAATTCATTTTAAATATAGGTAAAATGATTTCAATTAAAAGAACGAATAAACATCGAAAGGATGTTCTTTCAAAACTTCACTGCTACTACCATAGTCCCATCATATATTTGTGCATTAAAAATAATATTATAAGCAGAAAAAAATATGGTTGTATATATAGTATCATAATATTGGATACTAATTATAGAAGAAAAAAGAATCTACAAATTTGATTGGCTAGTATGTGTTAGGTTTATCCTAAAATCTTAATAGTGATGAATAGTGATGGTAACGCACCAACAAACCACTAATTGGGTAGACTATTTAATTAAAATCATAATAATAACGTAATGTGGATCCAACTACTTAGGATTTAGGAATATCTCTATCTCACTCTTACAAGCTGTCTCACGGGCCTCACTTGCTTTTAAGTACTAGATGATTTGGTTTACCCTTTACTGCTTTCAATCAATTTAATATAATAATCAATTTTTCTTATAGACCGTTTAAATATCAGAATATCATCATCATAAACAATTTAATATTCCGCTCGAAAACAGGGTCTGCAGGTTGAGGGAATGTGGAGGACAAGTCTAGTAATCTAGCAAAGCACGGTAACAAACAAGTCTAGTAATCTAGGACGTGGATAAGGCGCCGCCATTTGGCCCTATCCCTGGTCAAGTCCTAGGTCTTCCTCGGCTTCTCTTGCACTCCACTATGATGCGCTCAATCCTTCTTACTGGGGCGTCATGGGTACTTCTCTGCACATGCCCAAACCATCTTCAGCTTATTCTCCCGCATCTTTGCAGAGAGAGGTGCAACCTCTAACTTCTTCCTAAACTCCTGATTTCTTATCCAATCCATATATATGATGTGTTAACTGTTATTTTATGTATGATGTGTTAATTGTTATTTAACACATGTATGAAGTGTGTCTTTCGATGAGACGATCTCATACAAAATTTTTATTTAATCCTTAAAAATAAAAATTAATTATTAATTTATTCATTCATTAATAGTGAGATAAGAATATTGAATGAAAATAATAGTGCAATTAGTCAGAAGAATTAGATGCTATTTGCCGTTTACGCAATGCTAATAAAGTATTTAAATGGCCTCTCTACTTGAACTTTGCCCATTTCTTAAGAGAGCACCAATGCCAACTTGCACATTTGATCTAATGGTCGTTTTTTTGGAATAATAATTAATTATGGCGTACAGATTTATAAGTTCAAACTAATTAATGATCTAACTAATTAATGATCTAATTTATCGATAAAGAAAAACAAACAAATTTTTAAATATTTTATTTTATTTATTATTTATTAATTCATGAATTATAAAGAGTAAAATTTGAGTTCCATAAGCATAATTATACAAAAAGATATTCTTTTTTTTTAAGAAATTTAAATTTAAAATATTACTCCCTCCATATTAAGAAAGTGGTAGTTGGGATATTTTAAATGATTATAATAATTGTAAAGGTGGTAGTTGGGTTATTTAAGTGATTATAATAATTGTAAAAGTGATAGTTGGGGTATTTTAAATAATATAAGTGGGGTATTATAGTATTTACTTGTGTGAACATATGGTATTTTGATAAAAAAATCTTTGCATAAAATAGAAAGTGGACAATTTGAATGAGCTGAAGAAAAGTGAATAATAAAAAAGAAACGAGGCAAGTATTTAATCTCTCAAATTCTTATTTATTTTGTCATAAATGATTGATGTAAAAAAACTTGCTAATACTTAACATAGAAAAATAAAGTGGTGACGTGATCAATTTTAATCCTATTTAATTTATTCATTTTGCAAAGTTTAAAAAACTATTATTTATATTATTTTCAACTCTTCTATTCTATAACTAATAAACATTTTATAATCGTTTAATAGTTGAAACGACGCATCATAACTTGTAGAGCATTACCATACAATAAAAAAGTTTTTTTTTAGAAAAAGCAGTAGAATAATGGAGTACTTTTTTAGGAACACAATAATCTTTTTAACATTGCTTTAATTTCCTAGTGGTGCTTTAATTTTGGATGATGAAAAAGTAGCTAATACGGGACCAAAGAATGAACCTGCCAAGCTTGCATGTTGTTATGATGGTAAAGAATATTAAATTTTTTTTTTTGAAATGAGATTAAATTAACTTAACTGGAGCCAATTTGTAGGAATAATAATAATATGTAAATTATAATTAGAATATGCGCCCTTTAAAAGAATAATATTTTAATTAAAGGATAAGCATGAAAAGGAGTAGGTTATGTTAGAATCCAAACTTAATGAAAAGTCATATTTGTACCATTTAACTTTTTACGCATTCTAATATACTAATTTAATTTTTAATATTTTTAATTATGTTATCTTTGTATAGGGTCGAACCAGAGAAGATTTCATTTAAATATATTTTAACTTATAAATTAAAAAATAATAAAAAATAAGGTAAAGAGGAAAGATGGCAGTTGGTGTAATAATGTTAGCCACCCTGGCATACGCTAGTTAGTATAGTTACATGTGGTTTGGCAGTTTCCTGAGCTTTATTAACATTTATGAACAAAGTGTTATTTGCTGGTTTATTCAGTTACACACGCCTTGTCTTTCTCCTATCTTTGTTCTATGCTAAACTCATATACTCCTATCACTTTTCAAGCCCATCTAAATCCAAATATCTAATGTCTTCTTTTACTCGGAGAATATAATCGCTAGATTCATCTTAAACACACTATCAAACTCGTTTATGAACTTTTGGTGATCCAGGAGCGAAATTAAAAATAGGAATCCTTATTGGCGCTACTAAAAATATTTCATTACTATTCTTATAATGTTTTTCATTGGATCTAGATTACTTTGTGATCTTTTATTTATTGAGTTCATTTTCTTTATTTTCTTTTTTCACAACAAGATGTATATACTCGTGGCAACATTATTATAATATGATAATCACAAATTCTTAAATGAGACAGTCTTACCGAGTCACCGTGGGACATGCCTTATACTTGGGTTAAATAGTCCAATAACAGAAACTTTTAACTTATGTGCTTCGTATTTTGAGGTCATCTCACCTTGAGTTGATCTTATGTACAACATGGACTGGTTAATCACAAATTGCAAAATAACCCTGGGCTTTTACCCCGCCCCCCCGGGTCAAATATGGCTCCGAACAATATAAACAAAAGCTGAGATTTTGACGCTCATGTAGTCATTGAAAACATTTTGTATTTATTTGGGTTAAATTACGAAAACATTTAGAAGCTGACTTTTCAGATTATTCGGGTTCGGTTAAGTTCTAAGTTTCACCGGGTTGATTTTCTAAATTGAAACCCATTTTTCGATCACTTTTTGGATCGATTTCTGGGTCGGATAAAAAAAACACCAAGTGTCCAAGTCTATACACTACTACTAAAATTATTTTGAAGCGTTACAAAAAAGATCAATTACCAAACTACAGCCTTGAGGTTTTGTAATTTTAGAATAAACAACCTCGAAGTTTTTTTTTACAAACAACAGCCTTCAATGACCAAACATGACATCGAAACAACCATTTTACCGGATGACTCCCTAAATAACCGTTGACCAAGATAAGTTGCTATTTTCCTAGAGTAATCCCTGAACTTTTAATAAATGTATGCAAAGGTTAAAAGGGAGAAAGCTCTTTCATTCATTAACTTTTTCTCAATTGACAAAAACAAGCAAGTGTCCAATATATAGGACAAGCAAAGAGAGACAACTGCTATGTACAAGGATAGGACACATGCCTTGCTAGGACACGTGTAAGATAACAAGAAAAGGACCACAGAATATTCTCTGATATAAGAGAGGGCATGCACACACTCTTTGCAGCAGCAGCAACACCAATTGAACCAAGGAATAATCAGCAGTAGCAGCATTCAGTGCAGGGAGAGGAGTGAGCCTTAATACCCCCCCTCAAGCTGGAAGTGGAAGCTTTTTGCGAACTCCAAGCTTGAGCAGAAGGTTTTGATGCTGATGCACAGGAAGAGGCTTAGTGAATATGTCAGCCACTTGCTCCTTGGTAGAGATATATTGAGGTTTGATAAGGCCAGTAGCTTGCTTTTCTCTGACAAAGTGGCAATCTATTTCCACGTGCTTAGTTCTTTCATGATGAACTGGATTAGCTGCTATGGAGAGAGCTGCTTTGTTGTCACAGTTTAGCTGAGTGGTTCCAAGGTGTGGAAGGCCTAACTCTTTGAGCAATTGATGCAGCCACAGCACCTCACATGTTGTTAGTGCCATGGCACGATACTCAGCCTCTGCTGAGCTGCGAGCAACCACTGATTGTTTCTTAGAGCGCCAAGACAAAGGTGAGTTTCCAAGCATAATGCAAAACCCAATTGGTGATTTTCTTGAGAAGGGGCAGCCAGCCCAATCGCTGTCAGAGTAAGCTGTTAGGATGGCTACTGAGGCTGATGCAAGGAGAATACCCTGGGATGAGTTCCCTTTGAGGTACCTCAAAATTCTTTTAGCTGCCTGCATGTGAATTGTAGTGGGCTTATGCATATACTGGCTAAGGGTGTGGATGGCAAAGGTAATATCAGGTCTTGTGAGGGTGAGGTATATGAGTTTTCCAATGAGTTTTTGATATGGAAGAGGGTTGGGTAGAGGGTCTCCAAGGTCAGTGGTAAGCTTAACATTGGGGTCAAGAGGTAATTTGAGAGGCTTGGCTGTGGTCATGTGGTATTCATGCAGGAGATCAGAAGTATACTTGGCCTGAGATAAAAATATACCATCAGCAGTTCTATCTACTTCAATACCCAAGAAATATCGAAGTGGGCCAAGATCTTTCATGTGGAATTGTGTTGCAAGGAAACTTTTGGATTGAGTAATGGTGAGGTTGTCATTGCCAGCTATTATGAGGTCATCAACATAGACCAAGATAATAGTATGGTTGTTGTGATGATGATGGGTGAAAAGAGAGTGATCACTGTGAGATTGGATAAAACCAAATGATTGAAGGGCAGAGGACAACTTAGCAAACCATTGCCTGGGAGCTTGCTTGAGCCCATAAAGGGCTTTGGTTAGTTGACAGGCTTTGTGAGAGTTTTGAGCAGTATATGAGAGAGCAGTACTGAGATCAGCAGTAATGGGAAGGCCTGGGCCTGAATAGCCAGGAGGGAAGGTCATGAACACAGTTTCATCTAATTGACCATGTAGGAAGGCGTTTTTAACGTCTAGTTGGTAGACCTCCCAATTGCTTATGGCAGCTACAGCAAGTAAAGACCTCACTGTTGTGAGTTTGGCTACAGGGGCAAAGGTCTCCAAGTAGTCTATCCCATACTTTTGTTTGTTGCCAAGAATTACCAAACGCGCCTTATAGCGTTCAATGTGACCATTGGGCAGGTATTTGGTTTTATATAACCACTTGCAGCCAATAGGCTTTTTACCAGGAGGGAGATCAGCCAATAGGCTTTTTACCAGGAGGGAGATCAGCCAAGTGGCATTATCTTCAAGAGCTTGAAGCTCTTCATTCATAGCCTGGACCCAGTGGGGATATTGAATTGCATCTTTGAAGTGAACAGGATCCAATTGGGTAGATAGGGTGGACAGGAAACAGGTAAAGGGAGGATTAACAGTGGTTGTGGTGATGTTTGAGATAGGATTGATGTAGTCTTTTAACCAAGATGGAGGGTGGATGGTTCTTGTGGATTTTCTGAGTATGGGTGCAGAAGCTGAAACAGGTGCAGTTGGGGGGGAATTTGAGGGTGGAGTATCAGGTGAGGGGAGGTCAGGAGGTGGTGATGCAGCTGTTTCATCATCAGAATCATCATCTGATGATTCCCAGGTGGTATGAGTGTGAATTTGATGCTCATGGGAGGATGGAATAAGGTGAGCAAGTTGAGCAGGTGAAAATGTGTAAGGGAAGATGTTTTCATACCACTTAACATCCCTGGAAACAAATACTTCTTTGGTAAACAAATTCAGAAGCCTATAGCCTTTTTGGGTGGAGGGGTACCCAAGGAAGATACAAGGCACACCCTTAGCACTCATTTTATCCACATTTCTGTCAGGGTTGTAGGCTAATGTAAGGCATCCAAAGACCCTCATGTTGGTGTAGGTAGGTGGTTTTTTGTGGAGCATTTCAAATGGTGTTTTGTGGTTTAGGATAGGGGTAGGCAGACGGTTGGTAATATAAGCTGCAGTCAACACACAATCTCCCCAATAAGACTTTGGGAGTCCAGCTTGAAATCTAAGGCAACGAGCCATTTCAAGTATGTTTCTATGGCGCCTCTCAGCTCTGCCATTTTGCTGAGCTCTGTCAACACAAGTTGTTTGGTGAACTATCCCATGCGTATCATATAAATGCTGACATTGTGAGTCTTGAAACTCAAGGGCATTATCAGACCTAATGATCTTAACTGTGGAATTGAATTGTGTTTTGGCAATATTTACAAAGGTTAGAAGGGTAGCAAAGGCTTGGGATTTATGTTGCAGCAAAGTGACCCAAGTGTTTCGGGTATGGTTATCCACTACTGTGAGAAAGAAACTATGTTTGCCCCGGGTTTGAACCTTGTAAGGCCCCCAAATATCAATGTGCAAAAGCTCAAAGGGGTGGGTGGCATGGGATTGGGAATGTGGAAATGGAAGCTTTGTGAATTTTCCTAGAGGACAGGTAAGACAGGAGGTTAGAAGATTGGATGAGGATGACTGTTTGGATGTAAGACCCATCATGGACAGTTTCTTCATAGGGGCATGGCCAAGTCTGAGGTGCCAGAGCATATTTTCACTGAGTTTTTGTGACTCTAACCAACCATAGGTGGCTGTGGTGGGCTGGTGAGTGACATTGAAAACAGTAGGTTGGGCAGTGAGTGTAGTGAGGGTTTTAACAGCATTTTTAATGTCATCATTTATGAGATAATATAGCCCATTTTTGCATTCACCAATGCCTTTGATATTCAAAGTGATGTTATCAATAATAACACAGTAGCCAGCATAAAAATTTACTTTGCAATTACCACAGCTAGTTAGTTTGTTGACAGATAACAAATTATGTTGAAATGCAGGCACAACCAATACATTGTCAAGAACAAGGCCATTTTTAAGACACACTACACCACAGTGAATAATTTTGGAGCATTCTCCATTAGGCAGAGTTATAGACACATCTCCTCTGACCATCCTAGTGTTCACAACACAGTCACTGTCACATGTCATATGGTCACTAGCACCTGAATCAATAACCCATGTACCATTTTTTGCACTATTATTGGTGGTTAGTGCCATACCTGCAAATCCAGCAAGGTTGTTGTCTACTTCATCATCAGAGTTCGAGAGCTTTACTCGTGAGTTAGGCAGATTCCTCAAGAGTTGCTCAAGGTGCTGGACTGTGAATTCATTATGCTCCTCATGATGACTGGTGGTATGTGCATTGGCAGCCACTTTTCCTCCCTTGTTATATAGGTTTCTGTTTGGAACATTAGAGCTTCCTCCTATTTCTCTGCCTCTGTAATTGCTTTTATATCTTGGATGCCATTTCGGGTATCCAATCACAGTCCAACACTTCTCTTTAGTGTGCCCCTTTACTCCACATGCATTGCACACCGGTATGTCTCTTGCTCCCTTACTGTACATAGCTGAGAATTCAGTGGTGCTCTTTGTAGGGTTGAGGATACTCCTTTGAGACTCTTCCTACTGTAGTGTGTTGCACGCAAATTCTACAGATGGTAGGGGAATCATCATTAATAAATGACTCCTGTGTACTCCATACAGTTCATTCAATCCATTCAAGAATTGAAATAGCCTCCTTTCCTCCTTCTGAGTTTCAAGGGCATCTAACAGTTTCTTCACATCTTCAGCTTCTGTGGTTACAATGGGAAGTTGATCAAGTGAGTCTAACTCTTCCCACATTCCCTTCATGCTGGTGTAATATTCATTGATGGTACTATTCTCTTGCTTGAGACTGTACACATCTTTGTTGAGCCTATATTTCAAAGACCCATTTGATACAGCAAACCTCTTTTCAAGGTAAGTCCATATCTCATTTGCAGTCATCATATACATGATGGTTTGTCTGATTGCATCAGATACAGAACCTAATATCCAACCAATGACTGTGTCATTGCATGTGTCCCAAAGATCAGCTTTAACCCTGTCATCTTCATCCTTCACAACGTTTCCATTGATAAATCCCAGCTTTCTTTTTGAGGACAATGCTATCTCCATTGATCTCCTCCATTGTCTATAATTGCTACTCCCAGTAAGTTTATCAACACTTACTGTATTAGGTCCATCTGACCCATGGAGATATAAGGGGTTTTGAGGATTCATCCTTTCCATGTAAATAGAGAAAATAGCAGAAAGAAGAGAAGAAGATTATCAGAAGAAGAGAGGAAGAAAAACGGATAAGAAAGAAGAAGGCAGCTAGAAAAAGGGATTTATGGCAGAAGTAAGGAATGGAGCCTGGGCTCTGATACCATGAACTTTTAATAAATGTATGCAAAGGTTAAAAGGGAGAAAGCTCTTTCATTCATTTACTTTTTCTCAATTGACAAAAACAAGCAAGTGTCCAATATATAGGACAAGCAAAGAGAGACAACTGCTATGTACAAGGATAGGACATATGCCTTGCTAGGACACGTGTAAGATAACAAGAAAAGGACCACAGAATATTCTCTGATATAAGAGAGGGCATGCACACACTCTTTGCAGCAGCAGCAACACCAATTGAACCAAGGAATAATCAGCAGTAGCAGCATTCAGTGCAGGGAGAGGAGTGAGCCTTAATAATCCCAACTTTAGGGGTATTTTCCTAGAGTCTACCTAGGTAACCCAATAACTTGTTATAGTAGGTAGTTCACCAAAAAAGTAAACTAAAAATTAATGTAAATTAGAAAAAAATTACTAAAAATTTACATAAAAAATTATGAATAATTAAGGAAAAATTACCTAGAATAATCCAACTTATTCGTGATTTTTCTATAATAATCTCACTTATTGATAAACCATGAATAATCTCAACTTTGAGGGATATTTTCCTAGATTAAACCTGATGACCAGATGACTTGCTATAGTAAGTTTAATTTTTTTAAAAAAATATAAATTAAAATAAATGTCGAAAAAATGTTAAAATAAATTTATGGTTTTTTTATTATTTAGAATTTTTTATGTAAAATTTGAAAATTTTTCTCCAATTTTAAATTAATTTCAATTTACTTTTTGATGAATTTACCTACTATAGCAGGTTAACGGATTACCTAAGTGTACTCTAAGCAAATACCCCTTAAAGTTAGGATTATTCATGGTTAATCAATAGGTTAGATTATTGTAGGAAAATCACGTATAAGTTAAATTATTCTAAATTAATCTTCCAATAATTAAAAATTCAGATTTTTCAACAACTTTTTAATTTTTTTTGACATTTATTTTTAATTTACCTTTTTATAAATAAAATTTGCTATATCTTGAGCAAGTCATCAAGTTATCGGGTTCACTCTAGAAAAATACCCTGCAAAGTTGGGATTAATCATGTTTAATCAATAGGTGGAATTATTATAAAAAAACTCATGAAAAAATTGAATTATTCTAAATATTAAATTAATTTCTTAAAGCATGCATTAACTTCGGCAAGAGCAAATAGTTTCTAATCAAAAAAATCAAAATTATATAATGCATTTAATAAACTAGAAATAAATGAATGGATGATCCCTACAAATAGACAAACAATCCAATTTCAAACACTTGATGTATACATACGACATAGAAAATGGAATTATTCATTAAAGTGTCCATAATAAAGCATGGTATATTTTGGTACACTAATACCCCTCCGTCCCATCGTTATTGTCCACTTTTAAGTGGACACGCAAAATAAAAAAGTAGGTGATAGTAGGATATTTTAAGTGATTATAATAATTAAAAAGGTGGTAGTGGGGTATTTTAAGTGATTATAATAATTGAAAAGGTGGTAGGTAGAGTATTTAAGTGATTATAATAATTGAAAAGGTGGTAGGTGTGGTATTTTAAATAATACTATAAGTTGGGGTAGTTGGGAGTATTCAGGTAAACAGTCTTTGCCAAAAATAGAAAGTGGACAATTAAAGTGAACTGACCCAAAAAAAATGTGGACAATAACAATGGGACGGAGTGAGTATTATTTTACAAAGGGGAATAAGTATGTAGGGCATATATGCCATAATAGAATTAGTTAATAGTACTTCTAAAGTCCTAACTAATACGTGTCAATGTAATGTCCGTACTTACAAAACAATTGGTAGCTACTCTATGGACTATGATTTCTCCCTTAGCACAGCATCAAGGAGCAAATCCAGCTATACTAATCCAATAAGAATATATTTGTAGGATTATTGGGAAGCTAAAGACATGAAGAAACACACAAATTCAACCTTATGTCAAAACATCTACATGAATTTGTAGAATTATGCACCATGCATCAATCATAATGCTTATCTTTTGGCATTTTTGCCTAGAATCGCTGTCTACATGTGACATGCTATATCCACCCAAATTAAGGATTATTTAAGATTTAGAGGGTTTTATCCTTTTTTTTTTTTTTACTATTTAAGTTTTTATTTTATAGTTTGAGTATATAATATGTCTTGAGATAGATAATTTATCGGCTGTAATTCCAAATTAAAAGTGATCTTTGTCCTTATTAATTACACCCAAAGAGTTGAGACAAACTACGTCAAACATAAAACAACTTAAAAGGATAAAATCATCATCATTATTATTCTACTCAGTATATTCCGTTCATGGAAACTATGAACAGGGTTTGGAGAGGGAAGGACGGCGGGAACTCATAACCATAAACGAGAGCACGACCAAAAGAAGTTGTAAGGATTTGGTAAGTAGGCATTAAGACAAGTCAAAACAGGCAAATACCCATTAAGCGCAAATAATTGTCTCCTCGATCATCTTTAAAGAATTTCACATGTTCTTGTGATAGACTTCTCTTTGAGATAATGTAAAAGTATTATGAATATAGAGTAAGTTTCTTGTTAAGCATTAAGAGTATTGTAAGTAAACATTTACTTACTCGGTGGGCATTAAGAATATATATTATAATTAAATAGACATTAAAAATTTTGTAAGCAGACATTAAAAATATGGTAAGTAGGGTAGTAAGCATTAAGAATTGTAAGGATACGGTATGTTGCTCTTTAATCTATGATCGATAAAGGGGAAACAAAATCAGATACTATTAAAAAAATCTCTCAAATAGATAAAAAAAAAATTTATCTATTAAAAAGAAATGGAGAATAGTATACAAAATCACAAATATATATTAACATTCTAACTTCTAAGTCTCAACCCCATCTAGGACTAGGAGTAGTTGGGCTTAATTACTTAGATTGGTTTACTTCAACTTGTAGGAGTAGTTGGGCTTACTCAAGCAAGTACCCTTAGTTAGTACTTTTGATAAGTGTGATCATTTGCACTTATTTATGTCATTTTTATGCTTCTTATGTGATGTTTTAGTGGGTTTTAAGTAGTATTGATAGTATTATTTGATATTTTTGTCTCATATGTTTGATATTGTATTTCATGTAATTTTGAGGTGAAAATCAAAGTTTTGATAGATTTCGGGGGTAAAAAGAGGATGAAAACTTAGAGAAATGGCCTAAAACCCCTAGGGAAAGAAACAAGACGGAGCTAAACTGTGTCAAAAAGCCATGACCCGTCGCAGAGCAATTGGAGTCCAGAGGCAAAGCGATGAGTCGTCCCTCGGTACGCCACGACTCGTCGCATATCTACTGACCTGAGCATATTAATACAGAGACAAAGCGACGAGTCATCCCCAATTTGCCACGACTTGTCGCCAACTTACTGAAGTCAAATATCCTTGGAACGAAAGAGATCAGTCGTTGCCTGTGCCTCAGGTGTTTTTCACATGCCTTTTACGATTATTTTTTAGGAAATACTTTATATAACGGTAGTTATTTTTTTTATCAAGTGTCAGTTTTTAGTTTTATTTTCAGATTCTCCCTTTTGTCGTTCTTCTTTTGAGAGCTTTCAATGTTGAAAAACTTCATTATTATGTTTATTTTATTGCAATTTACATTTATGCTCTTCTTCATTAGTAAATGTCATTAATTTATTATTTTATTACTTGTCTTTTTGAATAAAATTATTCATTATTATGATGTAGTATTTCAATTAGGTTTTCATTCATCATTAATTGCATGTTTATCACCATGTCTAGTGAGTAGTTTTCATTCAATTATTGAATATTTGAATATTTGTTAATGTTATATAAATGTGTTTGTTAATTTTGAATAATTTAATATTTCTTGATTTTTTTGTTTATCTTCATTGAGTAATTGAATATTTGACTAAATGAATAATTGAACATTAATTTGTGAATGTGTTGATGTTCTTACTAGAATTCAAAAATCAATATAATAATAAAGAGAAAACACACTACAATATAATTTGCTTTTAGTGGGATATATTTAGTGACATTTATTAGAGTTTTTAGCAGCATATTAAAAAGTCACACTAGAGCTTTTAGCGACATAGGATCTAGTGACATTTCTCACAAATGTCATTATAGACTATAATAACAATTATATTTCCACTAAAGACCAAATTAAGTGTCGCTAAATCACTTTATGGTGGAGCTTAAATTAAAAACCAATTATTATTACACTAAAAATATGAATTAGTGGCATTAAAATGCCACCAAATCCAATGTCGCAAGAAGTTAAGTTTGTTGTAGTGACAAGAGAGTATTGTTTTAACGTTCTACAAGTCATTTTGCACCGAAAAAAAAATTTGTCCATTCGTTGGTGCCCAAGAGACTCTAAATCCTGGATTCGTCACTGTATATTGCATCCATACTTGTAACCCAGATGACCCTTGTCTAACGTATTAATTATTATTTATTAATTCAATTAATTAATTAATAAAAATTATAACATAACCATAAGCTTATAAGCTTTTTGTTTGAAATTTGATTTTATTGACATACGGTACTTTGAAGTCAAAATTAATTTGTCCGATGAGAAATTAAAATGGGTAAACTCTATAGTATATGCTCTAAACTAATGGCTGTTCTCTTCCTCGTTTCAACATCTGCTCAATTTAACGATCCAGGTACTCTTTATTTTGCCTCTTAATTTTTCCTCAAGTAATCCCTCTTGAAAGAGTACGGGTATGAATTGTCCGTCACATTTTCTCACCCAGACCCTATTTTTCGAGCGGGATTTTGGGTTGTTGATGATGACCACGACGACCACCTTACCCATCATAATTTTTCTTAATCATGATTAAATTAATTTTTTTTTTTTTTTTTTTTCTGTTTTTCCATTGGTGGTCTTTAAGATTGGTACTTCTGGATTCCTATGTACTCCTGTGCGGCATATGTTAATCTAAAGAGAACATCATTTGTTGCTCCAAAAAGAGTTGGCGCAGCAGGTATAGTGGCCCTCTGGCTTGGAATGTTCTTGCTGATTAAGGTGCTTCTAGAAGACTTTTTTGGTGATATGATTGGGATCTGGTCGCTCGATATGAGACATAGATTAGTTCGAGAGAAATTAGGAAGTGGGTTTGTGATTTTGTCCATGATTTTGCAACTAGCAGTACAGAAAAATCCTACAAAGTGGAAGACTATACAAATTGGATTGCTAATCGAATTTGGTATGATAGAGTATTAGATACTTAATTAATCATTGTTTAATGATGTTAATTGTTATAAAGATGGATTAATTAAGATTGTGTTGTTTTTTTCTTGTAGGGATGACAGTTTTGGTGGGGATTAGCTATGGACTCTCCTTTGTCTTTCTAATTTACCATGAAAATGAGATGAAATACTGAATAGATCGGGGTCTCATTGACAACAACCGTCTTATTTCTACTGATAAGGGTATGGACTTTCGTTTCGTCACTCAATTTTTACTGGGTTCTTATCATAGTTTTTTGTGATCGGAATATAATGAATATGATGATGATAATTTAGTAAAGACTGATTAATGTCCTGAATGACTGTTTTTGTAATGAATATTTTTAGAGAAAAAGAAACTAGTCTAGCTGAAATTGAATGTAAATAAGATTAAATGTAATTAGATTGGTTATACTTATATTCAACTGTGATTTTAAAGCTAGCTAGGGAAAAAGGTATATATAAGACAAATTAGTGTACAGAATTCTCTTTTCATAAGTTAAATGAGATATACTGGATATAAGTTTATAATACTAAAAATGAACAGTTGGATGGCATGTTTTACATTATGTGAAACTCTCCAATCCAATGATTTTCATTGATCAACATTTATAAAGTTATACAAATTACACTATCAGCTAATAACTGACAGAAAACTTTTCGTTAAACTAGAAATTTTACATAATATACATTCCAAATCTAATAAAACAGTCCTAATTATAAAGAATAAATCTGAAAATCAAACTTGTTAAGGTATATAAGTATATAACATATTTCGGAGCCTCAACCATTTGTGGTTGAATTGGTTTCTTTGTATGATATCAGAAGTCAACGTGACAAGAGGTCACAGGTTCAAATTTCGTCTACCCCTCAATTGAAACGCATTCTCACTTATAACCCAAAGAGCTCTCATGCAAGGGGCATTTTAGAGTGTGGTTTATAGCCCAAAAGAAAGCAAAGGGGGCTCTCATCAAGATAAGAGGAAAGGAACTTGATGTACCCACCAATCTTATAGGATAACAAATTGTATAATTTATAGTTGCATTATTTCACAGACAATTGTCTCGTGATGGTAAGACTTGTAAAGTGATCCTCAGACAAATTATTAAGATAAAATGGGGCCAATATCTTGAGCACTTATAAGGTGAACTTTTCTGTATTTGGCTTCATGTACTACATAAATGTAGCAAACTAGTTGCCCTTTTTTGTGAAGGATCGGATAAATGGCTGATAATCGTTTAGTTGGGAAGCCTTATATGTTGATGGCCCCTGCTGGTTTCCTGCAGCTACCATGTACTGAAATGAGAATTATGTTGTTTTTTTCCAATAGCTAGGCTAAGTGAAATGTATCTTAACCAAATGGAAAAGTGATTTACATATGTTGCTTTCTTGAACTTACTCTATGATTGAGCTTTTTATTGGTTGTTTCAACTCTTACAATTAATAAGTCATCACTACTAATATGAATGTATAACCAGATAGGTAGACATAAATAAGAAGTTAAGAAAGGAAATTAGAGAAGAATGACGATTAAATTTGGATATCTTAAAATATCGGTTTAATCAACAATTTTATTTCGATAAGTATTATACACAATTATTACAAATTAATGAATGCTATGCAATACTTACAATTTTACAAATGCTTTGCCTTTATGTGAACCTATTATTAGGTAGGTGTGGAAACCAATTATTTAGGTCTACCTAAAATTTTCAGACTCCGGTACTACCCATATTTGTGAATTTTTCACATTTATGTCTACCTATCTGATTATATATTCAAATTCATCTCTACCTACTATGACAACTTATGTATACTCATCACGTTTATACCCTCCAGCTTATACCCACCATATTTAGCATGTACGTTCTTCCGATTCACACGCATTTTTGGATGTTTTTGGTTGGTTTTCTTCCAGCTTTCCATATCAATTTTATAAAAAAAAATGCAAGGGGATGCATTGATTTCATGTTTATACCCACCTTATAATAGCCATCATATTTTAACAAACAGTTGGCCTCTCACCATCTCTTTGTGAGACGACTCCTAAAGTTCAGCTCAATTTACAAAACACCTATTACACGCATGCGTTTTATAAAAACATTTACTATAATTTTTATAAAGTATTGTGAACTAGTTTTAGTAGACATTTAAACTAGTTTTAGTAGATATTTTCACAAACTGAAGTAGACATTTTGAATAGTTGATATCGGCCTTTTGAAACCAAAACATGCTAATTTAAATGTTCATACACGGACCAAGTATTCATCAATTACATTGGACCATCACGCGTAATCACAGGCCATGACCAAGAATAAAAGTTGGCAAATACTTACTTCGGATTTTATTAATTGTCATAGTTCCTGTAACAATTAGGGGCGTGCAAAATGAGTCAGGTCCGGTCTAAACCCGGAAAAATCCGGGTTGGACCGGAGCACATAAAAGTGATTTTGAAAGTGAATAATATTTATGATTATTATGTATATACTTATTTAAAGGGCTTTAAATATTTTATTTTCAACAAAAATAAGTTTTTAATTCACTTATTTTAATTTTATAATAATTAATTTGCTAAATTATTTTTAAATCTTCCATTTTTTAATTTATTTTTGGTATCAATAATTATTTCCGGTCTAACCGGTCCAAACCGGATGGAATCTGGGTTAGACCGGGACCGGACCAGATTCCGGTCTTAGCATATTAGATTCCGGTCCGGGTTTGGACCGGTGAACACTCCTAGAAGCAACCACTGTTCACAAATTGATCTTATTTGATATATAGTTCTCTATGTATAATGTAAAACATAGTCAAGTGGGATCTTGTTTGATTCGTCTTAATGTGTATTTTCTTAATATTAAATTTTTAGAATTTTTATCATATGAAATTAGAGAAATTAAAGATTAAAACCATGCATTGGATAGTGTGAAAAACAGAATTATAGCAACTATTAAAACCAGAGGAAGTATTAATACAAGAACCAAAGATTAAATTTAACTATATGAACTAATATATTTTTTTTATAGTACTCCCTTAGTCCCTCTCAATTCGCACCTCTTTCCTTTTGGCAATGGTCTCACTTTCTTTCTTTAAATCTCATCCACAAACTTATTTTCTCTCTCCATCTTAACCACTCATTTCTATCATCCACTTGTTTTTTGTCTTATTCTCCGATCAAATTTCACTTTCCGCTAAACTTCACCCAAAATCTAATGGGTGCAAAATCCTAACGCGTATTAATTTAGTACAACAACTACGTTTAATAAATATGAAAAAGAACATCTCTTTTATTACTTTTGTTTGGAAATGAGAAAAGAACCTCTTATCTCTTGATACGTACGTACTTAATTATATGTCTAAAATGTAAAAGGAAGATTACAAGAGATGAATTTATTCTTTAGAAATGGCAATGAACCACTTTTTTGTGTATCCTAAACCTGTAAAAGAAGTAATACCAAAGCTGAAAAATAAGCAAACTCATAAATACTTTTATCATTTTACATGCTTTTATAGATTATTATCATCTTAATTCTTAAATCAACTCAAAATACATATAAATAAACCATCTTAATTTGTGTTAACAACCTAAAACGGTACTACTAAATATAGAGTATAGTAAATAAACAATAAGTGCAGAATTATGGATTTCGACAGAGATTGGTACAGAGAAAAAGCGTCGCGCATATCAGTATTGGCACATATTTTTGGGATTATTGCTCTTATTTTAATGCTTGTTTGGTTGTTGCATTATCAAGGTGGTTTTAATCTTGATGATTATCAAAATCCTTCTCATATTTTCAATGTTAGTCACCATATTTATTCAACTTTTATTTTTCCCAGCTTCTTTTATTTTGCAACTACATTTTTAATCATCAATGACCATTATACTTAATTTGCTGCAGATTCATCCTTTCCTTATGTTCTTTGGGTTCATTTTTTTTGCTGGGGAAGGTAAGTCGTTTTTTTTTATGTCAGTGTAATATAATTGGCTAGCTATTTATTATTAAAATTGCGATTTGATTAGAATTGCGGGAAAAATAGTCCAAAACTGATCACACTAGGACAAGTACTTGATCCGTATGTTAGTAATTAATGCTACTCGACTCCATCCTTTAAATTAGTAGAATTAAGGTGTTTGTTTAAGAAAAATGTGTATATTTGGTAATAAATTAAAAAAATGGTAAATTCTGTACATGAAATTGAAATAAAGATAAAATTTATTTATGGAATTACAAGAAAGTAATGGTTCATTTTCTAATAAAAATGATCCTAATTGAGTGAAAACAAACCAAAATACTCTCTTATAAATGTCTCATATCTATTTTGGGTATGTTGACTTTACCAATTTGTACCTACTAAACTTAACTTTTTTTTACACCTTTATACTCCCTCCGTTCCTTTTTGTTTTTCCACCTTACTAAAACGGGCAGTTCCATAAGTTTTTCCACTTTAGAATACTTTCCATTTTTGGAAAGTTTTCATCCCACTTTTACCCCTTAAAACCCCACTTTCCTTATTTCACACCATTATTTAATTATTTTCTCTCTCATACTTCCAATACAATCATTACATTACATTATTATTTAATTATTTTTTCTCTCCATACTTCCAATAAAATCATTACTTCCTACTACTATATAATTAAAATAATACCCACTACCACCAAAGATTCCACTTTTCTTAATCTTGGTGAAAAACCCAAATAGGAACATCAAAAAGGAACGGAGGGAGTACTTACTAACTGCACTTTACAACTATTAAAATTTTAAAACTCTATACATTTCTCTTACAAATGTGGTCCCGTTTAACCACCTAAAAATGATGAAAAGTCAAATGAGACACTTAAAGAGAATATAAGAGAGTAGTAAATAATGTAAAACGAGTAGGATAAAAGGAGTAGTTTCAAAGGAAAAAAACTTCATCTAATAATTAGCTTGTCATTTGTATTTATGTATGTATTGTCATAAATAATGTAACGATCCATATAATGGGCAAAAAAAAATACTTTTTGAAATCCCATTTTTTTTTTTGATTAATGATCATGAATTGATAATCATAGATGTGTAATTTGCAAAATAAATAATGGCAGCTATGATGGTGTATAAAACGGTGATAGCTGAGCACCGAACGCAGAAGATGATACACATGATAATGCACATAATAGCAATAACTCTTGGGATAGTTGGGATATATGCTACTTTCAAATATCACTCTGCTAAAAACCTAACAACCATGTACACCTTGCATTCTTGGATTGGCCTTGGTACCTTCATTTTATATGGCATTCAGGTAAATTATTAACTCGTATGCCCTCTTTTATTATAAATATTATTAAATGACGGTAATGAGAAGGTACTTTAATCAGTCACAAATTTATTATCAGACTTGTAAACAAATAGCAGCAGGGATATGAATAGATTGTGTTTTGCGTGATAAAAAAATTAATTTGAACTAATATACTCTATGAGACTAACTAAAATGAAAAATCAAGGAAATTGAGGTGAAAAAGTGGGAAAAATGAATTATAATACTGAAAAAGTAGTAGGAGTATATTTTACTGAAAAGTAAAACAAATATGTAAATGAGATGATAATATAAGTTAAATATATAAATGAAAATTAAAAAAAAAAATAGTATATGTTATGGCCACAAATAGAATTAAGGTAAACTTTATAAGACGGACTAAAATAAATAAAATAGACAAATCAACTTTTGTTTTAAATTTTGTGCTACATTTGTTCCTAGAATTGTACCATTAGTAATAGAAGTATATTCCGTCCCATTGAATTTGCAGCATTTTTCATCTTTATTTGTCCCACTTAATTTGAATCATGTCTATTTTTGGATGTTGGCCCACCACTTAATAATTATAAGGGTTTGAGGGGCGGGTCTAGGGTCTGAATCTTGGACCCGAACCCGAACCCGCCAATTATTTTTTTGATTTGAATCTAACCTAGATCCGATGGGTCTCAAAAAACAAGACCCAGACCCTTAAAAAATGGCTAGTCCGGGGCAGGTCCAACAGGGTCCTGGACCCATGATCATCCCTAATTTTAACTCTCGTTTAATTCCATCCACATATTGTATATTCTCTGTCGTCTTTATTTATTATTACATTTTTAAAAACTACCTTCTTTCTCTTAAATGCAAATTAAAGAGGCAGAGCGAGTATAAAAGTATTACATTTAAGTTAACCTATATTTATAATTTTATAATTTATGTACAAATTGTAGTGGTTGGTGGGGTTTGTAACATATTGGATACCAAGGAGAAGCTCAACAAGAGCAAGATTTGCACCATGGCATGTGAATCTAGGAAGACTATTACTATATATGGCAATATGCACAGCTGAAACTGGATTAATGCAAACATTCACATTCCTAAATTTGGTGGCAAGTCATGAGGCTCGGTTAATCAACTTTATTGGCCTTGCTATTTTACTCTTTGGCATTACTGTTGACCTTTCCATCTCTTTTGCTCGCTTTGGCCATATTAATTAACTACACTAATTATTTTTCTTATGATCAAATTAATACTCATTGTGTAATTGGGTTGTATTGTTATATATTTTTTAATGGTGAGCCTTACATGTTTCTGAGTGAAGTGCGTTTTCATTATTTTTTTGGATTGGATTTGTTGGTTGAGTTTTAGATCATCTTGTAAATGTGTATGATTGGGGGAGATTTGCATTCTTTAAAGTAGAATTTATTTAAAGACATGTGATTATTGTTCAACTAATTTTAATTGTGTGTATTTTATATTTTAAGAAAATAATTAATCATATTCACAATGTTTTTTCCTTTTTTAGTACAAGGCAAGTTAAATTTTATACATAACGAGGTATTTTGTATTACTCTTTTATTAATCAATACTAACTTTATAACCTACTACTTCCTATTCAGCCTAAATATCTCATTTTCTTTTTTGGCACTATTCACTCATCACTCTTATTTGTCTCTAAATCTATAAGTTAAAACATAGTCATGTGGGATCTTGTTTGATTCGTCTTAATACAAGGATTATTAATATCAATTTTTTATAATATTTAATTAAAAATAATTTGAGATATTAAGGATTAAAATATTGCTTCGACAAATGTGAAAAAACTAAATGAGACATTTAGACTGAATAGAAGGGAGTTTTATTTTATTTATCGTCACTCTTTTCAATGTATCGTCATCTTTTTTCATGAAATTTCCAAATATGTCTCTTCCTCTTTTAAAGAAATTTCAACTCTCTTCTCTCTTTAAACGAACATTAAATTTACATCAGAGACAAAAAAAAAAAGAGGTGACGACATAAAAAAGGATACAACTTGTATTAATTCCCTTTAAAAATACAAAAAGTTTTATATGTGATCGTCTCACAATGAGACAAACCTATATAATCAGTTCATTTCTCTAACTCATTACTTTAATATTGTAAGTAATCACTATAAAAATACAGTAAGTCTCATGGGAGACGGTCTATTCTATAGACGGAATACATAAAGCCCAGCCCAAAATATAACATAGTATACTAGTATAAAACCCATGCATCGCACGGAGTTCTGTAAAATAAATTTTTTTTATTTGAAATGTAACTTTTAAATTATTGTGGATTTGCACAATGTCATTATTAAAGTACAACAATTAAAATAAAATGCAATTATATATATATAATTTATTTTAACATAATTATTCAATAAATGATTAAGTACCCGATAAAAAGGTTGCTTACATAAAAAATCTCAATTAAAATAATAACTTATAGGTTTTGAAATACCTCTTTAAATACAACATTTTCTGTCCTATGACATAAATGATGAAAAATCTAAAACCGTAATTTTAGCCCACAAAATCGGTTTTTATTGTTCAAATTGTGTGAATATTTTGTGAGTATTTACCACAGATATTAATATTGCCTTTAATATTTATTTGTACTATATCATATATTATATTTTTGGAAGGTAGATTTTACCGAATAAATTCTAAATCAGTAATTAATTCATAAGTAATTTTTCAGAATAGGAGCTTAATTTATGTTTGGAATGTAAATGTACTAAATTTTTTCATCAGTAATTTTTATTCAGCATTAATTTCAAATAAATTCTTAAATAAGGCATGTTTTTGAAATAAATAAGGCATTTTCTTGAAAGTGGCTGTGAGATTGCCACCTGGCATTTTTGCACCAAAATTATATTATAGTATGATTTGGGGTTATAATAAATTATTTGGGGTTATAATAACTTATATTTGGGGTTATAGAATAGTATATTCGAGGTTATAATACCTTACATTTAGGATTATGACATAATATAATTGATATTATAATAAAAAAAAATCAGTTAAGGGAAATGGGCTGGCCCAATTTTGTGGTCTATCCTATAGACCGTCTATTGTGAGATTTTGTGATAAAAATATTATTAATCACGTTAAGACTCAACTTAAAGTTATGATTGGTCAATTTAAGATTGTAAGTGATCACTTTAATATATAAAGTGATCGGTTTAAGACTTTATTAGACCAGCTCAATAGAATCGGTTTTAAAAATACTTTTAAGGGTTAGCCTGTGCAGCTAGTCTCTTGAGAGACCGTCTCTTTGAGAGACGAATCTTAAGCCCGACCCACTAAAGATTAATATACCAACTTAACGTATTCTTATTGCCTACTTACATTATCCTTAATGCTTACTTACTGTATCCTTAATATCTACTTTCAATATTTTAAATGTCTACTTACATTATTCTTAATACCTACTTATAATATTTGTAAATAATATTTTATGGGCTAGCCTAATTATATATCTCTTAAAAAGACCGTCTCTTAAAAGAATTTGTGTAGTTTAAAGCCTTAAAGGATAGTTGTAAGCCCGTCTAAATAATCATATGGGCTAGACTCTTGTGAGTAATTCAAAATGGGTGCATTCCATTCAAATTTGGGCCGTATCTACCTTTTCACTGCTTACCGAGTATGGGCTGCCATAGAAATAAAGAGGTTGGGTTTTTTAACATCTGGTTTTGGACAAGACGGTCTCATTGATAAATGTGCGTGTGACTACCTAAGCATTTTTATATTTTTTAGCCTTTTTTTAATTTTAATCTTAAAGATATTAATTTCAAAATTGATACCCTAAGGTCAAAATTGATAAATGCTCAGAAAATTGAATTTTATTACACGCGAAAATTGGACTGGCCCAAATTAACGGTCTCATAATAAGACTGTCTCGTCTAAATTTTTGTGTTTTTTGAAATAAAGGGTCCATTACGAAACACTCAAACGTGGACTTACATTCATGATTCTACCCTGACTTATGTTGAAACCTATCTTTCTTGTAAGTTGTAAGAGTGACAATCTAAATTTTTTAGACCTTAAGAGTTTGGTTTTGGATCGCCAAAAATTTTAAGGTTTTAGTTTTAAGGGTCTAACTTAGGTTCTAATTGTTAAAAAATTAAATTCGCTTAAAAAATAATGCTTAAGGTACTGGCCCTAGGTCTTGACCCAATCCGGACACTTAAGAGACTGAGTCTAAACTCGATCTAAAAATTAGGGTCTAGGACTCTAAGGTAGAATCGGGTTTAGACCCTATCGAGAGTCCAGAACTCTTAAATGCTTAATTATTTTATAAAAAAATTTATTGAGATACTCTAAATTTAATATTAAAAAAGTCATGACTTTTTTTTTAAAAGTAATATATTCTTATGCATTATCTCCTTAAATAGAAAATACATATATTTTATCCTCAAAAAAAAAAAGAAAATAAATATTTTAAGAATCGTTTGGTTAAAGACTTCACGATTGTTTGATACTCCCTCCGAATCATTTTAGATGTCCAATTTGGGTTTTAACTGTTATTAAGGGTGGTGTGGGGTCAATTAAAAAGGTGATAGTTGGGTATTTTAATTGATTAAATTAATTGTAAATGTGGTAGTTGGGGTATTGGGAATTGGAAAAGTGGGGTAAAGGTGGTTATTGGAAGTAGTAAAAGTAGGGTATTTAGGTAAAAAAGATAGACAAAAAAGAAAATGGGACTATTGATATGAATTTGCCAAATAAGAAAATGGGATATCTAGAATGATTCGAAGGGAGTATAACACAGGCAAGTGATTAAACTAGTTTGCAATTGCTCTAATGAATCATATTTTATTTTACTTTGGTTTAGTTGTGAATAGAATTATTATACAAATTAAGTCTACGTATACATCTTCTTCTTAAATCATTTATTCCTACTCTTTAATTAGAAAGGTGCAAGCTATTATAGAGCCATCTAAATTCATACAATACTTTTACTGTGATTAATAAAAAAAAAAGATAATTACAAAATAAGTAGATATGAACCGTGTAAATAAGAGGAAGAATGAGATTAACTTTGGAGACGAAATGAATATATAGACACAAATTCTTGTGAGAGACGTTTTTTTTTGAGAGACAATCTATAAATAGGTCGATTTTATTATATATTTTTTAAAACATTGTAAGTAGGCAATAACAATGATGTATTTAGACAATTAAGATATTGAAAGTAGGTATTAAGGATACGGTAAGTAAGCATTAAAGATAATGTAAGTTGACATTAAGAATACGGTAAATATGTATTAATCTTTAATGTACTGGATTTGAAATGTGTCTCAAGAAACTAGCTGAACAAAGTTTCAAATAGTTTGTAATTATTGAATTACATAAAAAATATTAATTTCAAACAAAGATATAGTTACGAGTATTATCGTTATCAAATAATTATATTTTTATTTATATCTCAAGTTATATACAACTAAAAATTATAAAAATTTGATATTAAGAAAATATGTGTCGAGACAAATAAAACAATATTTCACATAATTATATTTTTTTCATTACTATCCGCAAAATATAAAATAAAAAAATGAAAAAATAATTATGGATGCGACTAAAAATAACGGAGGAATAATCAAAAGTATCTATATTTAATGATGTTGATGCTACATTTCCCTTTTGCACTAGAATTAAAAAATGAAAATTATTGTGTTGAAAATACTATCGTAACCTCAATAATAATAGATGTAAAGCTAATGAGGTGTGAGTCATGGTTATCAGAATCTCGATCCTGATCAACGATTCTACGATCCTACGATCCAAAATTAGGCGACCGATCCGGATCTTAGGTAGGATCTTAATGTTGGTAGAATCATACGATCCTACACAGCTCCAGGATTTAAGTGGTAGGATCATAACACGATTCTACGATCCTACGATCTTACGATCCGATCCTACAATGGTAGTTTTAATCGTAAAAAAATTCCCTATAATCTAGATTTTACTTATGTATATATATGTATATATCTACATAATTATATTAGTTTGACTAAAATTCACGTTTTTCTTGATTTGCATTCTAAAAATGATTATTAAAGGTATTCTTATACAAAACTTTATAGTTGAAGTCAAATAAGTTATAATTTAAATCTTAAAACTAAAAAAAAGAACAAATACAATTAAAAATCGGTTATTTAAAGCATATTAATGCATATTTGTAGGATCGCACGATCCTACGATCCGGTTCTACCGATTTCGATCCTACCTCTTCAACGATCCTACGTAGAATCCCGATCCTAACAACCTTGGGTGTGACATATGAAAAAACAAAAGCAAATTAGATTTTTATAATCTTGCGTCAACATTAAATTTTTACATACTTTATATTCTATTGGCGGGACACACTGAATATGATAATGATCATTATTAGATCTATTTTAACCCCTCTCTTATAGATGAAGTTTTAGATTCTTCCGACTGGAGCTTCGGAAACAACACAACTGAACTGACTCCCACAAAAAGCATATTATAAACGGAGACGGAGCTTTCTTCCTTTATTGTCTTTTGGGAGTAATAACTGTTCATCTAGGGCTGCTCATCAATTGCTCAAGCTTTTTATTTTTTTCATTGGATACATCCAAATGTTCATCCTTTCAGAAATCAGAGCCCTGTAAATCTTTACATTCAAATCGGACAATCTCACTTATAAATGTTTTAGTGAAAATTAAATTTTAGAACTTATTTTTATATTGACTTTTATAAGTGAAAATCATTTCCTAATATATATTACTCCTATAATTTTGATGTGCAAAAGAAGATTAGGTAAATAATACTTCCTCCCAATCATTTTAGATGTCCCATTTAGGTTTCCACGGTTATTAAGGGTGGTATGAGTTCCATTAAAAAGGTGGTAGTTGGATATTTTAATTGATTAAATTAATTGTAAAAGTGATTGGTGGATATTGGAAGTAGTAAAAGTGAAGGTATTTAGGTAAAAAAAGATAGACAAAAAAAGAAATGGAACAGTTGATATGAATTTGTCAAATAAGGAAATGAGACAACTAAAAAGATTCGGGGGGAGTATTATTTTTGAAGTATTTATCTTGGTAGATGATGAGAATAACTTCATGATATAGCACAATAAAACATGACTAAATTTGTAAACCCGTATTATTTTCCCATACTATTTATCTACTGTAGAGTAATTATATCTTCATAATTATACTGACATGTAAATTCATGTCTACTTATCTTTAAAGTACTAACAAAGAACCTTCTTTATAATCTTTATTCTTTATATAGCAAATAATCATATAATACAAATATTATAAAACTATAAAATTAAATTAAAAACTTTTTTTCCAATTTTCGTATAGAACACGGGTATCTATCTAGTTTTAATTTAGTCATATTTAAAAATGGTATTTCCACTTAACTCATTACATATATATAATTATTTATTGTGACAAAAACTAGGAAGAGTTTGTCGGATTTCCAATAGGTTTAATTTTGATATATGTACATATTATATGAATAGAACATTTTGCAAGGCAGGAAAAAACTTATAGGGAGTTGCATAGGAAGTATTTGATTTAAGAATTCAAATCTTTGACTTTACAAGTCCAATGACCATGGCAATTGTTTTGTCTTATCTCATTCTCACATGAAAGGGTACGCAATCATTATTAATATGCTTATATTTTATTCATTTTTAACAATAAGATTAGTTCTTACTCCTAACGCAAAATACAAACAAAACCAATTTAAATTTTAAATTAACTAAAAAATATGAACTGATATTGATTATATATATATATACATATAGAATTAGGATTAAATAAGAGATTTAACCAAAAATTTACAAATGCCATTCTTATATAGTATATTTTTATTACCTTTATTCAATTTTCTCTGTATTAGTAAGATTTTAATTTAAGCAAAGTCTCTGGTGCAACACTTCTTACAATGGTTTTTTTAATGACTGTTGGACTTTTATTAATAAAAAGAAATTGTTAGATTGCTTTTTGAGGAAAGGACGAGTATGTGTAGAAGATAGAGAAATTAAATCTTTTAGTAGTGATCTACGATTCCAAGAGTATGTGAAAGAAGGTTTGAATCTTACGGTTTAAGAGAACCTATACGCGTGGACTAAACTAGTTATACTTGAACCTCGTTAACAATTTCGTATGTTTTGTCTAATTTATTGTTGTACATTTTTCTTCTATATACCACAAGTTGAATTCTTTTAGTTTTATACTTTCAAAACAATTTTCTAAAGAAAAAAAACTTCAATTCATCCTCCCTCGGATCTATTTTTGAATTAAACAAACATCATACAATTTAATAATTTTAATGTATTTTAGAAAAAGGCAAGTTGAATGTGAGCATGACATTTGTCTTTTTTTCATTGGATGATATTAATGGAATTGATTTATTTGCATTTTGTTGACTTTCCATATTTACATGTTTGCATTTTTTTAAAAATTTATACATTAATTAATAGTAAAAGTCAAGGACAAACAATATCCCATATTGGTCTATTCCTACTTTAGCCTGTTTTTAGTCATTACAATTTTACGTCGCCATTTTTAGAGTGACTAGAAGGAAAAGACAAAGAATTTTCATATGCGACAGGGATGGTAAAATATGTCATCGCACTTAGAATGTAGTATATATATTGAGGTGTTTCAAAATCTATAAACTTTTGTTTAACAACGTATTTTGGGTTTCTTTATATTTAATTCTTTTAATTACAATATACTCCCTCCATCCCTTTTATTGTGTCCACTTTACTTTGGGCACACATGCCGAGGCAACATTTTAATCTTTAATATCTTTAATTGTGTATAATTAAAAATTATAAAAATTTGATATTAATAATCTTTGCATTGAGACGAACAAAATAAGATCCCACATGACTATATTTTAACTTATAGATTAAGAACAAAATACAAATTAAGAGTGATTAGTGAATAGTAACCAAAAACTAAAGTGGACAAAATAAATGGGACGGAGGGAGTATATGTTTAAATAATTACTACCCACCTAATTCATTTAATATTAGTATTAGTCTAAAATTTCATTGAAATATTAACGTATTTAAAAATCCGTGCATTGCACGGGGTTTTATACTAGTTTATTACAAATTAAGATGTAATTTACTCCTAAATTTCTAAATAAGTACTTAATCAATTTTGTAGAAGTATTTTAAACACACACATTGGTGTAAGACATCCCTCTTCATTCGTGGGAGCACCAAAATTAACATTTAAAAAAGAATAAAAAAGAAGCTTTATAAAGAAAATTCCCCCCGCAAAACATGACGACAAAAAGAACCAAAATACAAACACACCCTAACACTAAAGAAAAAGAAATGGAAAAGAAGTTTTGTTTTATATAAAATCAATGAATCTGTGTTTTTGTTGGTTAGAAAAAAGTTGGAATTTATAAGTGTTAAGTGTATTAAAAAAATAACAAAGTGTTGATAAGTATATAATATATTTACCGATAATGTGTGCTCAGCTTAAATAGGGCAATATTTTCTCTGTTTCAATGTTCTTCCCATTTACATTTTGCATAATTTTCAAAGTAACTTTTAAATCTTAATATCTCTAAATACACATCATAAAAAATTATAAAAAATACATAATAAAATATTATACTTCAAGACGAATCTAACAAGATCCTACATGGATATATTTTATTATATATAGATGTCCTAAAATTCTTAATTAAATTTCTTTCTGCAAAATAGAATATTTTAAACAGGATTTGAAAACGAAGAGAGTATTATACTAATGTCAATCATTCACGTCCGATAGATCCAAAAATTATTTTATTCCTAGGGATTCTATGACAAACGTTACTTTACTTGTTACACGAGGACAATTTGGGCATCTCCTTTTAGTTAAACTTTTACTCAATTTAAAAATTCTCTCTTACAATGAAATTGTAAATAGTGTACAATTAGACAAGAACAAGAGAATGGCCACAAAAACCTTGTCATTGCTACATTTTATAGCATCCAATGTCACTTTTCTTTCATCCTTTTGAGGTGGACTCCATGACATGCATAACATGCATTTTACAATTACTTTTTTCTATCCTTTCCAAATATAAACGTTACGTCTCCTTCAATTGTTTTTAGATGTAGCCGGCCTTTTCATTAATTATTTGGTTTTATGAGTTTGTTATAATCATAAGTTACACCGAGGGAATAAAAGAGTTATTAAAAAAACGATAAGAATTAATTCAATTTAGTTTTGGAAAATTATTTGGGAAAAATTGGAATCAAGCAATGCTTGATTTGGCAATTGCAGTTTAATTTTTTCAATTCGATTCGGCCTTAAGCGAAGTTAACATAAGTTGTGTCCTAAAATATGGTTCAAGACTACCAAATTGCGTTTGAAAATAAAAATTATTTTCTTCACATTGAAAATAGTGTTGTTGAATGGAAATTTTAGGTGTGTAATTGGTGACCTTGTTAATGACGAGGTTGGTTGATATATAATTTGGTAATTTTTTCATCGATAATCATTGTATTTAAGTAACTAAGCAATGATGTTTTTGGTTTATTGTATTTTCAAGGTTAATATGTGAATTGAATATATTACTCCCTTCTATTCACACAAAATGGTACATTTGGATTGGGCACGGTTTTTAAGAGTGGAATGGTGGGGTATTTTAATTAATTAAATTAATTGTAAATGTGGTAGCTGGGTATTGGGAGTAGTAAAAGTAGAGGTAGTTGGGTATTTTTATTGATTAAATTAATTGTAAAGGTGAGAGTAAAAATAGAAATGAGACATTTTGTGTGAATTGGCCAAAAATAAAAATGTCCCATTTTGTGTGATAGGAGAGAGTAGTAATTAATCTAATTGATAAAATTAGTAATTTATTAATTATCAATTAAAAAAGACATAACATTCGTATTTTAAAAGTTCATTATTCAGTTTTCGCTGAGGGTCTAAAAATGTCACTATGCCAAAAAAATTTATTTATAGTTGTTGAAAATGCCTTTTTATAGCTGTTATAAACTGCTATAGAAAATACTTTCAACAGCAATAAATCACTAGAGCTATAAATAGTCTTCCATACTTTCTATAGCGGTTTACGAACCGCTATAAATTTTTGTCAATGCTATAGCTTTTATAACAGCTATAAATAATGTAACCTTTTTATAGCATTTAACAATTTTCCGACTACCCAAAATCGTCGGAATTTAGTAGGTATAAAGCTATACCGACTAAATTCTGAATGTCTTGGGTTAGTCGGTATAGACCCACATGGAGCCACGCAGGCCTGCGCTGCCATCCATGCGTGTCAGTTCCTATCTCCACAATCATGTGCCTAGCAGTATTCGAACTTGAGACCTCAAGTTCCATAGCACACAACTTCAGCCACCAGACCAAGAGGTATTTCATGATATATTTTGCAAGGCTATTATACTTATTAGCTAATGACTTGTACCTCAATTCTTTATGTGTAAAAATATTAGTCGTTAATCTATATTATTATTTTTTTTTTGTCAAGCGATTTTCTATTAACACTAAACAAAACATTTACAACGGGGTATCAAACCCAGATAACCGAGGGTCACCCTACAATTGCATCAGTGTGAAAGAAAAGCCCACCTTCTAGGAAGGGTTTCTCGACCTAATCTATATTATTATTATTATTATTATTATTATTATTATTATTATTATTATTATTATTATTATTATTATTATTATTATTATTATTATTATTATTATTATTATTATTATTATTATTATTATTATTATTATTAATCATTATTATTATTATTATTATCATTATTATTATTATTATTATTATTATTATTATTATTATTAGTATTATAATTATTATTATAACCCATTTTAGTGTATTATTAGTATAGTATTAGTTGTATTAGCATATTGTTATTATTATTATTATTATTATTATTATTATTATTATTATTATTATTATTATTATTATTATTATTATTATTATTATTATTATTATTATTATTATTACCTTAAATTTCACTTGAAAGTTCCTCTTTCTTGAAATTCACGTCTAGATGATCTTGTTAATCTTGATTTGGTGTAGGTGTTTGGGGCGGATTTGATGAAACAAATGAGAATTTTTGTTTCTTGTTGAATAAGATGATGCGCCTTTGATACTGCTTTCTATAACGGTTGAAAGGGCAATAAATGAGAAAACTGTATTTATAGCTGTTGGAAACGCTATAAATTAAATACAATTTTTAATAGTGGTTGCAACAGCTATAAATAAGGTAGATAAAGCTGTTGGAAGCGTTATAAATAAGGATTCCGTTTTTATAGCTGTTTTGACGGCTATAATTAAGAATTTTTCTTTTACAGCGGTTCCAACGGCTATAGATTGATATTATTTTATAGCGTACCGAAAAAAGTGCTATAAATCAAGTGCATTATATAACTCCTTTTGGCGTAGTGTGTCTAAGACGATTGAACCTGGCTTTACATCAACATTGTCGTTAAAGATATGTAGAAAGCACATAAATAATGGAATGGTGAAGAAGTGTCATATGTTGTCTGATTTAAAATGCCAAGTCTTGTTCAAATTTGCATTATATTTTAGATGTAAGGAAGCTTTCAGTAAATAATGTGTTTTGGCGTTTTTGACAACAATGGATGCTTTTCTTTGGATTTCTCCCGTCATGTAGACTGATCAGGGAGAATGCTGGCTGCCCTATTCAAAAGTATTTATTTAGGGGTTGTTTGTATTGAGAAAATGAAAAATAGAAGTATGAGATTTATAAGTAAAATAAGACCTTAAATGAGAATTAATTAGTTAAAAAGATACTACCTCCTATTCATAGAGAACGAGACATTTGTTTTTTGACATTATTTACCCATTACTCTTAATTTGTATTTTATTCTTAATCTATAGATTAGAACATAGTCAAGTGAGATCTTGTTTGATTCGTCTCAATGCAATTATTATTAATATTCATTTTTTTAATATTTCGTTATGTATAATAAGAGATATTAAGGATTGAATAAATGCATTGGATAGTCTGAAAAAACAAATGTCTCTTTCTCTATGAATAGGAGGGAGTACTATAAAATTATAAATTTAACCTTGTCTTTTTTCTCAATGGGAGTTTTGCTCCCAATTTTCATAGCCATTAAACAAATAAGTTTAAAAACTAGTTTCATTTTTATCCTATTTATCCGTAAATAAATAATGGTATTGGTATGATGAAAAACAATTTTGCTTGAAAATAAATATATTTTTTCAAGAAATTATTATTCCATGAAAAATGTAGATGACATTTAGCTTTCTTTTATTTGGTTTGATTGAAAATCTAAGGAAAAAATAATATAAATAATGGAGATTGAAGAGAGGAGAAAAATGCTTTTTTTTTCAAATGTTGGCAGATATCAATTACTTCATCCGAGCAGCCTGTTGTGCAATTTTGGACTCAAACGAGTCAACTGCTGATTGAAAAATGGACTTTTTCCAAAGACAAAAGCCGAGTGAGCTTCCTTGGGAATAGAAGGGTCACCGACTCAATGAAAGCATCCGACAAGACGAATAAAGCAATATTCCACATAATTACTTTATTTTTTTCTCATTTAATAGTCGTACTATATATAATGAATAGTTTAAAAAAAGCACTAGGCTATACTTCATAAATTCAACTTATTAGACAAGTAAGTTGAGCGACAAAAACTACTATAGATTTGACTGGTTTTTGACAATTGAAGGTAATCAATTCACAAGTCACAACATGGTTGCTTAAGTCAACGACAGAAGTAGTATCCTAACTTAACTAACACCACCAAAACATGATGGGGTGTTCGGTTTTTACTTTTTTTTTTTTTTTTCGATTTTCACTTTTGGCTTATTGATTGTTTAAAATAGTTAAAAAAAAATTGGTAAATAACTTTTAAATTAGCTGAAAAGTTGGCTTTTAAGTTGAAATGAAAAGCAGTTTTACATAGCTTTTTTGATTGACTTTTGACTTGTTAACCACTTATTCTCTAATAAACAATTAACAGTCAATACTTACATTCCAAACATCTCCACAAATAGCTAGTTTTTTAGCTAATCTAAAAGCCAACAAAAACAACCAATATTTCCTGCTGGTCAAATAAGTCAACTACAAAAGTCAACAACCAACAACTAATTGCCAAACGCCCTCGATATATATTTCCTCTGTTCCGCTCAGGGCCGGCACTAAGGGTGGGCAAGAGGGGTCGTCGCCCAGGGCTACATGTCAAAAAAGCAAAAGTAATGGTTATTTAAGGTCTATATAGGTTATAAATTGTAAAGGAAAAAAGCCTCAATGTGTCATTACGCCCAGGAGCCCAAAATATCTAAGACCAGTCATGGTTCCACTATACATGTTACATATAACATTTTACACAATTAAATGTATTATTTTTATCATTTATATATATTGAACTATTCATATCTCAAAATTATAAAAAAATTATTATTATAAAAGTATGCGATTAAACAATTTCAAACAAGATCCACTTAAAATGTATTTATTTATTTCTTTATATGTTTTGGACTACTGAGGTTTTTTCTGATGATTTATCTGTGAATCGTTCTTGAGCCGATGAAGGCTTTGGTCACGCTTTTTTTTTGGGTATGGGTTGCTGTATGTCTTCCCTTCCTAGTCCCTAGACATAGGTCCTATATATGAGCGGCATACACCATGTATGATGATGATGACACTAACCGCAAAAATATTAAATAAGTTTGAACAATAAATAGTGTCAATAATAACCATAATATAGCAAGTGTTTCAAAACGAAAAAATATTACCAAAATTACTCGCTCTTATTCTAAGAGATTACACCCTAATAATATCATAAGCATCAAAAAAATTAATAACTACCATTAAATTGTGCAATTATAATTAAAAATATTGTGAAATTGGAACAGAATAAAATTAGAATGTGTTACAATTTCTTGGGAGTTGGGAAGGAATAGAAGCGTAGACAAATAAATCCATTTGAAGCTGGCACTTTGGATTCATTAGTCTCTATCACATCTTTGATCTCCATTTAGAAAATAATTTTTGACATTTTCCACCATGAAGAAAAAAATGATAAATTAATGCTATTGCTAGCTAGCACCCATTTTTTTCAACAACTAAAAGTTGAATCACTTTTTTTAAGATAGTCGTAATGAAATTATTTAAACTATCCTCTAATGATTGGATTACTTCATTATATGTGAGTTCAAGTCTTGTTGTACTTTCTCTGTTCTGAAATACGTTTTGTTTATAAATACTCTATCCGTTTCTTTTTGAGCTTTTACTTTGGGTTTTTCACAAATATTAAAAAAGAAGAAATTTTTGGTGATAGTGAGTATTATTTTAATTATATAGTAGTGGAAAGTAATAATTGTATTAGAATTATGAGAGAAAAAAATATAAATATGTAGTGTGAAATAATGATTGTATTAGAAGTATGAGAGAGAAAATACTACCTCCGTTCCATTTTCGTTGCACCATTGGGTTTAGCACGTTTTTTAAGGATCGTCTAATCAATATGATAAAAGTAGAGATGGTGTTTGATTGATGGTAATATGTGGTGTAGAAATAAAAAAAATTATTATAAGTAGATAGTGGTTGTAACTTGTGGGTATATTAAATAATTAATGGGATGATGTATGATTGATGGTGATAGTGAGGTAGGAATAAAGTGAGAATAAAATAAGTAGATTATTATTGCCAAAAACAGTAATGTTGCAAGTAATATGAAACTTCCAAAAATGGTAAGTGTTGCAAGTAAAATGGAACGGAGGTAGTAATTAAATAGTAGTGTGAAGTAAGGAAAATGAGGTTTTAAGGGGTAAAAGTGAGATGAAAACTTTCCAAAAATAGAAAGTATTCTAGAGTGGAAGAACTTTTGAAACTACCCGTTATAGTAAGGTGGAAGAAAATAAAGGGACGGAGGGAGTATTGTTCAAGTTTATTTTATGTATTGCAGTTAGTGTGTAAGTAAAAATATAATCAAGTGAGATCTTGTTTAAATCGTCTAATCGCATACTTTCATAATATTAACTTTTTGTAATTTTCAGATTTGTATAATTCAATATATAAATGAACAAAATATCACAATGGATTGCGTAAAGAGTCAAATTTAGAAAGTATTATGGAACAGAGGAAATATTAGTTAAGCCTATATAAAGATTGTGGCATATAATAAATTTTTCACTACAAAATAATTTGCTTTTATTGGGATACTTAAAATTTTTACTAGTATATATAGAGAATTTAGTGACATTTATTAGACCCTTTAGCAGCATAACAAAAAATCACACTAAAGCTTTTTTTGACGTAGAATCTAGTGACTTTTTTACAAATGTCACTATAGACTATATTAACAATTACATATGCCACTAAAGACTAAATAAAGTATCACTAAATCACTTTATAATGAAACTTAAAATAAAAAACAATAATTATTACATTAAAAAATAAATCAACGATATTTTTTAAATGTCTCTAAATTCAATGTCGCAAAAATTAAATTTGTTTTATTGTTTAGATTAGAATCTACTTTAAAAAAAAAATGATATTTATTCTAATTAAAACAAGATTCACTCTTTTACAATTAAGAGACTAGGACATACTCCATACGAGACTTATGAGATTGAGATTTTTTTTGGAATTCAGACTATGAGATTAAGATTAATTTAGCATTAAGATAAATTTAGGTTGAGCAGCTATTAATTTTGTCGGTCCTAAATAATTTGATAGTTATTCAACGAGACGACAATATGAGGTTAACAACATCATATTTATTATAGTTATGTTCATGATCCATAATATTCCCTCATTTTTTTCACTTTATATTTTTTCAATTTAGGGGAGAGAAATTAAAATAAGATTTTAAGAGTATATATTGACATTAGCTAATGTACATTGGGGCATATGGGGACATATGCCTCTAGGCATTTTTTTTAAAATTTAAATTAGACTTTTCTATTGGTACTGTAAAAATGTAAAATTAATATTGATGTCTTTTGATGATATATATTTCCCCATTTTAGTAATTTTGTCTTATTTATTTATATTGTACCATTTTTTATTAGGTCATTTGATTTATTTTTTTTCATTTTCTTTTATGGTACCCCCTCCGAATCATTTTAGATGTCTCATTTGGGTTTTTACGGTTATTAAGGGTGGTGTAGGGTCCATTAAAAAAATAGTATTCCCTCCTATTCAGCACAAGAGTCCCATTTCTATTTTGGGTCAAGTCACCTAAAATGTCCTATTTCCTTTTTGGGTATGGTTTTTTTTTTACACTTATACCCTTAAAAAATTAACCTATTTACATTTTTAACCTTATTTATCCCTTACTAATTTTCCCCTTCTACTTAATCTAACATAATTACTCTAATTAAAACATACCCTTAATAACCCTTAATAAACATCACTCCCCCTTTTTAACCCTATCTCCCTCACTGATTGTCGACATTTTAAGAACCCTACCTCATCTTCTTCAATCTGGGTTCTTCAAGAACCTTCTTCTCTCCCTCCTTCTGTCTGATCTTCGACTTTTCATCTCTCCCTCCTTCTGTCTGTTCCCTCCTTCTGTCTGATCTTCGACTTTTCATCTCTCATGGAAAACCCTAAGTCACCCACTAAGAACCCTAACTCGCCAAAGAACTCACCCACCCCTGAAGAAGATAAAGTCGTCATTCAAGTCACCCCTGAAAAACCCTAACTCGCCATCTTCTTCGAATCTGGGTATTTGTAAATCCCCTTACAAATCGCCATCTAAGCTTGAGTATGTGGGTTTTAATGATGGAAATCCTAGATCTGGGTCATTAAAGTTCGACTACTATGAAGATTCAACCTCTGTTGAGACTGATCCTAAATGGGGAAGAGAGCTTGACTCTGAAGGTGAGCCCATCTACACACCTGACCCTTATGATTGGGAGAATCATGAATATACCTCCGTTGATGCTGTATTTTCGAATACTGATTGTGAAGAAGAAGAGTGGCTTGATAAGCTTGGTCCTTTCTCAAGTGAATTTCTGTTTTTATGGGTGCATGTGGTTTTTTGATTGATGATGATGTTGTTTGAGTCGTTTTTTATGCATTTTTAAAAGTTGCTCTATGAACTTTTAAGTGAGAGCATGGTTTAGCCACCTAAAATCGAATCTATGTGGGGTTTGGAATAATTTCTGAGTTTCATCAAGTGCAAAGATGTGGTTCGATTTTGCCACTCAATGATTTTCAAAAGATAAACTCCCTGAGAGTAATGCAAACAACCCATCCTTTTCATTTCTCTGTATAAATATACAAATGTTTCATTTTAAACAACACAAAATTTTTACATTGTTGTTTAGTTCTGAAACACCCACATTTTAAGATCCCAAAAGTTCGTCCTAAAATAAACGGAATGTCATTTGAGATTAGGGTTTGTTGCTTGATTGTTGCTGGTTTCTGTTGGTTACTGGTTGATGGTTTGTTGCTTGCTGGTTTCTGTTTGTCGCTGTACTTTGTTGTTGTTTGATGTTATGTTCGTTTGAGATCCCAAAAGTTTCTGTTCTTTCCCAAAAAAACCCACAAAATTGGTGGGAATCATTAACTTTTAATCTCTACAGTTAAAAACCTCTAATAACACTCTCTATCCTACCCCAAGGGTCCCATTTCGACTCTCCTTAAAAACCGTAAAAAGTCAAATGAAACTCTTGTCCTGAATAGGAGGGAGTAGTTGGGTATTTTAATTGATTAAATCAATTGTAAAGATGGTAGTTGGGTATTGGGAGTAGTAAAAGTGAGGATATATTGGGTATTTATTGTTTCATTATTTTAACACTACAACACAAATTTCTTTTAGTGGGATATATTTAGCGACATTTAAATTAAGTGTCGCTACTTCAAATTTCTTAAAGTGTATATAGAAGATTTAGTGACATTTAGTAGACCCTTTGACAACATATTAGAAAGTCACACTAAAAGTTTTAACGACATAGGATCTAGTGACATTTTTCACAAATGTCATTATAGACTATAGTGATAACTACATATGCCACTAAAGACCAAATTAAGAGTCGCTAAATTACTTTATGGTGGAACTTAAAATAAAAATCAATAATTATTACACTAAAAATATGAATTAGTGGCATTTTTTTAATGTCACTAAATCTAACGTCGCAAAAAGCTAAATTTGTTGTAGTGCAAGTCAATGATGAATTGACGAATAATGTTTTGATTAATTAAAATTCTCATTTTACATTCACTAAATCTTAAATCAGGTGCCCTCTTGAGAGACCGTCTTTTGTAAAGACGACTCTCAAAAGTCTAGCCCAAATCTATATTTAGGGTTCTTAAAAATTGAAGGGGAAAGAGCTAAGAATGAATTAGAGAAAATCATGTTTTAAAAGAGCAAATAGTACTAACTTAAGTAACTCACGTGACCCACGTGCTGGTCAAAATAATATTTTAACGGTCAACTAACAGATCCCGTCATGTGGTAGTCTTTTAATTTGCTAAATGTTTATGTCATTTAAGATAGTTTTTTGCAAAAAAACAGATTAGATTTTTTTTTTTGCAAAATGTGTTATAAATTAAGTAGTTTTTTGTAATTTAAATGAGTAATTAATAATCAAGCAAGCTAGATTCACTCCATAAGGAAAGTATTCCATAACAAGTCTACCATACTTTGATAACAAACCATTAATCTTTGTTTCCTTTATCAATTTATACTCATAAATTACTTCAATTTCTACAATTAGCTATGTTCCAAAAATGGATTTAATTAAAAAACCCACCAAAAAAGAACAATTATTCCTTATCTATGTTTTATTATGATTCACCATAAATACAAACAATACTAGGTTAGCTTAGAAAAGGGTGGCACCACAAACCAAACCAAAACAATAAAGGGACCAATTACTTGAAGAATACTTATACTTGTATTGAAGTAGTGAGTATCTTTACAAAGCCAATACAAATGCAAGAAACCATGCAATTATGCAAAGAACTAAAGACAAAGAGGTGAGGGATGGTCACCAACTCCCACTTGCTTCCCAACAAGGAATAGAATGTGGGCATTGTATTGTATTTGTTCATTAGTTTCTTACATTTTTCAATTAACCTAACATTTTTTATTTCCAAATCTAACTAAACTAACCCATAGTTAACACAACAAATACTTTTTTAATTTTAACTTTTTCCCATTTGCCAACTGTTTAATTTCTCACTTATTTGTCATCTTCCTTAATCTCTCTCACCTTTTTCCAAATTCCCATTAAGTAAAAATTGTACCCTTTTTAAGACCCTTTTGACATTTTTATTTTATTGAACTCTTTTTATTTTTTTTTTACTATTGTATACTTCTTGTACTATATTTAAAGGTGTACAAAACATTCTCAATTTTTACAATATGTACTCGAACTTGTAATCGAATTCATCGTGATGCAGTTTCATATGAATTTTACATTATATAAAAATCAACATAGACACAAAACTAAATTTGTAATAGACCTAAAATACTTGATCTGAAGTCGGCCTGATGACTTAAATTAACATTCACTAATTCTAAATAAGACAGTCTCACGGTAACATCTATTGGGTTTGGCCTAATGTTTACCGTTTTTCTTAAGGTGATCACTTATAATGTTAAAATGGTCACTTACAATTTTAAAATATTTACTACCTCCGTTCCAAAATACTTGCAACATTTACCTTTTTCACGCCGTCCAATGCACTAATTCATTCCTTAATATCTATAATTATGTATAATATGAAATTATAAAAATTTGATATTAATAATCTTTACGTTGAGACGAATCAAACAAGATCTCACTTGACTATGTTTTAACTTATAGATTACTTAATAATCACAAATTAAGGGAGATAAGTGAATAGTTTTTATATTTTGTATGTTGCGACTATATTGGAATGGAGGTAGTACTTTTTATAGTCTTAGAATGATTACATATAATCTTAATACGATCACTTCAATTTTAAAGTAAATAATTAAAAAATAGACTAATTATATAGATCCGTTTTATGATGAGACAATCTGAGTGTAAAACCATTAGGATGAAGTATGAAGTAAAGACCCAAAATCCCAAGATAAAAAAGTGAAAAAATTTGTTCACCATCTTTTGATGCAAAAAGGCCAGAATTTGCAAAAAGTTTACAAAGATTTGGTAAACCCTCTCAGTCTCTCTCCATTGATAGAAGAAAAAGAGTATATTAGGGTCACTAGTCAAAAGGGATAATCTTTACTCCCTCCGTCCTCTTTGATTTGCATCAAAGAGAAAGTGGGTAAATGTTAAGAAAGTGGTAATAAATGAAGAGAGAGATTGAATTGTGTGGATGAAATTAAAAGAGAGTTATATTGTATGGATGAGATTAAAAGAAAGTGGTGGGTCATTATCCAAAAATAGAAATGTTGCAAATTAAGTGGGACGGACTAAAATGGAAAATGCTGCAATTTCAATGGGACAGAGGGAGTATTTAGGAAATTTTACTTTTAAAAATCCGACCTTTGGGTCGTTCTCTTCTAAAAATCCGAGCTTTTAATTATTTTCTAAAAATCCCACCTTTGCACCCCATCTTCACTTAAAGTACACAGCCCATTGTCTAACCTGAAGAACCGGTTAAAATGAATTTTATAAAAAAAGGTCGGATTTTTAAAAGAGAACAACCCAAAGGTCTGATTTTTAGAAGAGAACAACCCAAAGGTCGGATTTTTAAAAGTAAATTTTCCTTTTTTATAAAATTCATTTTAACCGGTTCTTCAAGTAGACAATGGGCTGTGTACTTTAAGTGAAGATGGGGTGCAAAGGTGGGATTTTTAGAAAATAATCAAAAGGTCAGATTTTTAGAAGAGAACAACCCAAAGGTCGGATTTTTAAAAGTAAATTTTCCCTTTATTTATGGTTGTATACTTAACTAGTCTTCCCATCTCATTATTACTTCTCCTCTGCTTTTCAATCAGAGATTTTTATTGTTTTGTGTTCCTCCTTAAGTATAATTATCAGATGATTTTTTATGGAGTTTTCCTGAAATACAAACAAGACAAATTGTATGTTTTTGAGATTTCTAAGTTAAGTCCCTGATTTCAGTGGGTTTTTTTCTTGCACCATTTATAGTGGTGGGGTTCTCTTGTTCTGGTCATTTTCTCCATTTTCATATTGAGGTTGGTTACCTGTTTCTGTTTTTTTCCCAACTTTCTTTTGACCTTATTATTCTTCTATTACTCAAAATCTCAGTTTTTTTATTAACATTTTTAGTTTTCAGTGATGGGTTTTGAAGAAAATGGAGATGTAAAAATGGTAGGACTCAGAATGATTCCAAGACACAAACGATCAAAGAGGTTATTTTTGGTTTCTGGGTTTTTTTGCTATTCACTTTTGGATTTGTGCATTTTGTATTTGGGTTTTGATTCTTTGATCTTTTTAACCTAGTGTTTGTGTTTTAGTGATGAGTAATTGATATGAATGTTTTTTACTTCAATGGAGTTAATGGCACTGATTGTAGAGTGGGGAATTAAGGCAGAACAATATCAGTATGGGTGGAGAAAAACTCATTAATTTTCTTGTTTTCCCTGACCCCATTAAATTTCACTTTCCATAATATGCTCTTATTAATTCCCTTTGGTACCTTTTGTCCCTCATTAATTGCTTCTTATCTTTACTTTATCTTGCAAACTTGAAAAAAGAAATCAAAACCCTTAATGGGACATTCTTAATGTAAAAAATTATTGTAGAAATGAGGTTATTGAGGTGCTTGGGAAACAGGTACAGAAGCACAATCTGTACATTTAGAATGAAAATTCTTGTTTAATACTAGAAGTTTAAGTTTATGTTTTGTCATTAGATTTATGTCAGTAGCCCTAATACCTGTCTCTTTGCCTTGTCTTGTGATTTGTTTTAATCGTCTTTCTCGACCCGAGACTAGAGTCTCTGGCCCTACTTTAGACCCTAATCATAACTTCTATAATTACGATGATGATGATTATGGCGTGTCATTAGATTTAAATCTGGGTTAGTCTAGAATGACAAATACTAAAAACTAAAAAAAGTGTTCTTGTAAAATGTTATTTTTCAGAAATATCTTTTGCTTTGTTCTTCATAAATATTACTTTTAAAAGGGATTCAATGAAATTGAGAGGTGTTCAACTTTCTCATTGTCAGCTTTCCAGATAAAAGAAGAGTTGAGAATGGCTCGGATGATTCTCTTGAAGAGTCACCTCGTCTAAAGTTGGTAAGATTATGGTTTCTTTTCTTTTATTTCTCTTCTTTCCATATTTTGTTTTTGGTAAAAAGAAGTTTGATGCTTTAGTGTTTTGTTTTGTTAGTTTGCTATGTCACTAACAACTTATGAATCTTACATTGATGATGATACTTATGTGCACTTTATCCTTCCTTTTCATAAGTTATTTATTTTTTTAAATTTAAGCTTTTTCATCCATGTAACTTTGGATATTGATTGCTTTTTATGTAATCGTTTTTGGTATAAAAAGTGAGAAGATCCTTTTTTATATTATTATAGATATTTTTATCATTGAAAATTTGCATAATTTGGTGTTTCTTGCGCCCTAAAAGGGATCTGTAAAGGGTTTTGTGTTCTTGTTTTTACGTTCTGTGGTCCAGATATGGTCCAGATATACTGGGTATGAAGTTTTTTTTTAAAATTTTGATTTGATTACTATTCCTAATTTTGATGGTTAACAGGACATTGGAAGACTTAAAGGCTCTTTCAAGACTAAGAAGCAGCAATCTCCTAGGCTTGATACTCAAAATTCACTAAAACAAGAGGTAATACTTGAACTTTATGTGGTAAATTTTTAAGCATTGTGATTTCTGTTTTTCAATCTTTAAGCTGATAACAGATTTTCTGCTTTGATATGTGATTTAGATTCTACAACTCGAGAAAAGATTGCAGGATCAATTTGTTGTTCGCCGTGCTTTAGAAAAAGCATTAGGTTCTGGGTCGTCTTCTTATGAGACAAATGAGCCTTCTACAGTTCCGAAGGTAAGTGCTGTTTATTTTCCAAAAGAAATCTCTTTTAGCTTGATGTATCCTATGCTACTTGGATTCGGGATTTTTGCCATTTCATTTCAAACAAACATGAAACTTTCCACAAAACACTTGATCTTGATTCATGGGTATTCCCGAGTTTAGAATGAGTACTTGAGCCTGATTTAAACTGTATATGTGATGCTATTCTGATTGGTAGTCAACCTCAATCTTTTGGGATTAAGGCTTTGACATTGTCGTTGTTGTTGATACTATTCCAATAGAGAAGTTTTCCAAATTTACATTACGTAGTCGTCATTTACGAATTTCCTTCATTTTCTGTCATTTCAGCCTGCAACAGAATTAATAAAGGAGATCGCAGTGCTCGAATTGGAAGTTGGACATTTGGAACAGTACCTTCTATCATTGTATAGAAAAGCCTTTGATCAGCAAATATCAACTGTATCTCCAACTACAAAGGGTCACCAAACAATGTCAACTTCTCCCACTGTCGACCATCAGAAGATATCTTCTGTATCTCCAACCGTTAAGGATAAAAAACTTAAGTCTCCTCCACTGGTCCCAAGGCGATTGTTTGTAGACGAAGATACAGCAGAAACTGCTACAAAGGTCGAACAATCAGTAGTTCAATCTGTGCCTAAGACGCTTTCTAACACACCTAAAGAACCTAATGACGGCATGATTCTTGATTCAAATGTACATCGCTGTCACTCCTCTTTGTCACATCGTACTGCACTCCCTACAGGGCCTTCACCGGACTCTGTTGCTAAAGCTTTGCGTGCATGCCATTCTCAGCCATTGTCCATGATTGAGGTAAATTTTTCTTCCTTCTATGTTGGCATCCGAATCTCTGAGAATTTACTATGTGCATAACATGATTATGCTTCTCTGTGCAGTTTGCTGCCTCAAACGTCATTAGTCTTGCTGAGCATCTTGGAACGCGAATTTCAGATCATGTTCCAGAAACACCAAACAGGATATCAGAAGATATGGTGAAGTGTATGGCAACCATATTTTGCAAATTGGGAGAGCCTCCTGCAGCAAACAATGGTCTCTCGTCACCTAATTCCTCATCATCTTCAATGGGTGCATTTTCTCCTCAATATCAATGTGATGAATGGAGTGCAAGTTATGGGAAAGATTCATCTTTCGATACACGTCTGGAAAATCCATTCAATGTGGAAGGGCTCAAGGAGTTTAGTGGTCCTTACAGCACTATGGTTGAAGTTCCATGTTTATATAGAGAAAGCCAGAAATTGGGAGATGTGGAGTATATGTTGCAAAATTTCAGGTAAGAATTCGATGATTTTCTTACCCATTGCAAGATGTGTGACAAGGTCACATGGAAAGTTACATAGTGGGGCTGTGGGGATGTATGGCAAACAGCCCAATAAGCTTATTGAATTAGCCGAGTATTTTTAGCTGATTGGACCATATTAATCATCAAACAGCCCAACCAACTGAAAAGTCTCAATAAGCTAAATTACCAAACACCCCCAGTGACTTTACAATGCAAATGATACATTATTTATCATTAATATATTTCTCTTTTCATTTTAATAAATTAAAGGTCATTGATTAGCCAACTTCAAGAAGTTGATCCGAGGAAGTTGAAGCACGAGGAGAAACTTGCGTTTTGGATAAATGTTCATAATGCTTTGGTGATGCATGTAATGGTTACCTTCATCTCATTTTTTTTAAAGATCCGACCCTTACGTTTTTACTTAAATGAAACATTTATAACTCCGATTCTTGATAGGCATTTCTGGCGTATGGTATTCCACAGAATAATGTGAAGAGAGTCTTCTTACTTTTAAAGGTAAAGACTGTAAATTTGTTTCTTTTTAATGTAAAAGCCCTTAGTTTTTGTACTAATCTTTATTCATATATGCAGGCTGCCTACAATGTTGGGGGTCATACGATAAGCGCTGATACCATTCAGAGTTCTATCCTGGGATGTAGAATGTCTCGTCCAGGGCAGGTTGGTTCTTCGACTTTTTTTCGTGTTTTAGTAGATTGTTTACTCATTATTCATGTTGGAAAATATCCACATGTGTTCTCACATCGAAAAATTAAAGAGAGGTTGACTAACATATATATTATTTGATGCGCTAATACAATTGGTTTTAGGATGAATATCAGGTTTATGTGCAATCAACTCTCCTCTTATGCGGGTTTTATTGTGTCCAAGCCTGTTAACAAATTTATCCGCTCACAGTCATATTATTATGTTTTAGCTCTTTAAACAAGAATTTATGATTGCTTTTGCTTCCCAAGGCTTTGATTTTATGTCGATGCGTAAAGATATTTAAGTCACCGACTTGCACAAGATCCCTCTATTTTCTTGGCCACAATCTCCAGGCAATCAAATTTAGTTTCTGCGAGTACTCGATACTCCATCAGAAATTCGATTTAGAGATAGGGGTTTGGTTTTCTTATGGAACAACATCTTTTGGCATTGTTAATGCAATTGCGGTGTCTGCTTTAACCATCTATAATACAAATCATAATAAGGGGTAATCAATCAGTATTTTTCTACTTCTATGTTTTTTTCAGTGGCTACGAATGTTACTTTCTCCAAGAACAAAGTTCAAATCAGGAGATCACCGACAGGCCTATGCACTCGAGCATCCCGAACCCCTTCTACATTTTGCCCTTTGTTCAGGAAGCCACTCTGATCCTGCGGTACATCTCATTCACTCCTTTCGTGTTTTAAAGCACATTGCTTTTTAATCAAATTGCTGCTCACATACTTTGGTTTTGCTCTGTTTCGTGTAGCTTCGAGTGTACACCCCGAAAAGAGTGTTATTAGAGCTTGAATCAGCAAAAGATGAGTACATCCGAGCCACATTTGGGATGCGTAAAGACCAAAAACTGGTCTTACCCAAGGTAGTCGAGTCATATTCCAAAGATTCTAATTTGTGCTCGGCTAGTATCATTGAAATGGTCCAACATTCATTGCCTGATTCATTACGAAAGTCTCTTAAGAAATGTCAATCTGGAAAATCTCGAAAGAACATCGAATGGATGCCTCATAATTTCACCTTCCGGTATCTTATATCAAAGGAATTGGTGAAGTGATCTCTGATCGGGTTTCGGATTAGCAACCTCCATATTCGTCTATATTCGTTCAAAATATATTATATTTTTTGTTTGTAGGAAAATATTCCCCTTAATTTTTTCGTTGGAGTAATAGTACCGGTTTTGTACAAAATATTAAAGCTATTTAGAGGGTAGTTTTAGGGAGTAGTACAGAACATAAAGGTGGATAGCTTCCACTTGTATAAATGTGATTATCTAGTAGAAGCATTATTTAGTTTAAGAGTCCAAGTAAATTTTTTTAATCAAGGTAAGAGTAAGACTAGAAAATCTCTACTGGTAAAGAGAAAGAAGAAATTAATCCAATCTATAGTTGGTGAGAATCGAACTCGCCTTCAACCACTAGGTCAACCTATGATTCTCGAGAGTAGATGTATATTAGTTCTTTCAGTTTGATAATTAGGCAAGTGGAATAATAAAAGTATCTTCCAAGTTCATTTTTTATTTTGATTGAAATTGGTTTGTCTGGTATTTGATATTCCTATGTCGTTATATAGCTGCAAGACAAAGATTGAGGCAGGCCAAATATACAGATCAATGAAACTAGATTGATTGATATTATCATTAAGGTCCATGTGATTTGATGGGTGCTTAAGTAATGGACAAAATGCAACTCACTAAAAACGTTGGCTATGATCAGTCATTTCGCCTGAACTAGCCTGCACAAAACAACCTAAACCTAGAGAAGTCATGTTGCTATAGACAAGGACTTGCTTAGGATGAAACCTTTCTATACATGGAGACATGGAGTTTGAGTAGGGTTAGATAGGTGGGTGAGGATGTAACATGGGGATTAAGTTTGTTTAATCTTAATGTGAGATCCTAACTCAATATAATTTCCACATATGGTCGTTTATGAGATTTAATAGGCTCAGGCACGTGGAAATTTTGTGCATAAACCTAGATTTTCAGTTTTCACCATTCTCTATGATTGGCTATCATTTGTTTATAACTATCATTTGTTATACAACTCGTCATTAGTGCCATGAGTCTTTTGTGAAGATTGATTATTTATCAAGTCTCTTTGTGTAAGAGCATTTTTCATATCATCACAACTTCGATTTCTCTATCATATAACAAGGTTTTGTATAAGCTTTTTGTAAGAGGGTAATAAAGAACCTAACAAATAGAAGTAAATAGTTAAATCCTTTTAATCAGTTTTACATTAGAATCTTACGAATCTCTCATAAGTATGCAAAAATCTATAGTAACTTATCATTATCAAACAAAAAATTTATTAATGACGACTCATTTAAGGTTCGTACAAAGCCTATTTTTAGCTTAAGCAAAAGGTCCATTTCAAATCTGACTCATTTATTCAATTCCACATAATTAATGGTCGAATCCAAACTCCAAATGAACCCCATCATATTGCATAACAACTCTAGTCATGAACAATGACTCCCAATTGTCCAAAATAGCCTTGGTAATGTCCTCTTTCATTACTTGGAGGTTCCAATTCCAAGTGTTTAGGGCTTGAGGATTAAGATTACAATTGAAAGACAATTACAATTAATAGGTACAAGTACATAATCTAAAGACCCATTTGATTATCGATATTAAAATTGGTTGGTATTGAATAATGAAGTACTATAATGGTGATTTGGTTGCTTTGTATTCATAACTACTCTCTCTGTTCCTAAGAGAATGCAACATTAACAACTGACACAAATATTAAAAAATTGATAGGGTACAAAATTTTGTAGGTAGAATAAAAGTGAGAGAAAATTAGAGAATATGTATGAATAAGAATTAAAGAAAGTGATGAAAACACTGCTTAAGATAAAAATATTGCAAAGTTAAAAAAACGGATTAAAAATGAAAAATATGACAGTGTTCTAGAAACAGAGAAAGTAGTGTTCACCGTTTCTAAAACTCGTCTTATTTAGCTATCCTATTAGAACTCTAAATAGGTGCCACAAAGAGTGGGAGCTACTATTTTCTACTAAATAAAAGAATTATATTCCCAAATGAATCTAAATCAAAAAGTAGCTATGGATTGCCACAAAGAGTGGGAGTTACTATTTATATCCAGCTAGGTGCAATCAAGACACAAAAAATGGAGAACACAAAACAGTAAAGAGATGGACATGCCAACTACAAATAAAAGTTGTTATCATACATCTCATAAATCAGCAACTTACACCACACAACATTATGTCACATAAAAAGAAAAACATCAAATCCTTAAAGAAAAAAGTATAAAGTAAAAACAGTATTTCCAAGTAAGACATAACATAGTTTTGTCATCCTTGGCATAATTTCTTAAAGCTTCAATCCAAAGTCTCATGGCATCATTAGTTTGTGCCTTATTTTATACAAGTTTTAGGTTTAAAAGTGAGTATTAACACAGCAGAATGATTCATGGTTGGTTAACGACGAAAGCTTCGAGTAGGGCGTGGTGGCTCAGCCTCGTGCTCGTGCAGCTGTACGAGCTTATAGATTGCTGCACCTCCAAGTGCACCGAGAGTTGGTGCTACCAAGTATATCCACACACCTTTATAGTTTCCTGCTGCAACTGCTGGGCCAAGTGTTCTTACTGGATTCATTGACCCACCACTTGATGGACTGCACCAATTCAAAACTAGTTAAAGTCCGTGTTAAAAATTTTGATTCGCAAAACCGTGCAAATACATTGGTTGACCTGTATTCGACTCACTGGCATCTGAACCGCCCCCATTAATGAGCTTTATGTGCAACTCTAGTGTTTTCTAGTGCTAAAGACAAATGCCACTAAAGGCCTCACATATCAATTATTAGCTACAAAGTCAAATGCTAGCTAGTGAAGGCCTTACACATCAATTATTTACATGAAATCATGCTGCAACTTGTGTTAGTTGACCAAATTAATAGTCAGTGGTGCCTTAACTGTGCATAAGTAATTGATTTTAGATAAGATTACTTTTCTGAGAGACCGTCTCACGGTCAGAAGACATGAAAAAGGGTGCCTATATTCTCATAATATGTATGAGATTCGCTATTTAACCCATATCATACAATTTGTAATTAGATAAAATTAGAAGAATTACCCTGCAACAAGAATGTTCAGCATAACTGTGGCACCCACTGCAATACCAGCTAATTCTCCAACCTGTTGCAAGGTTATCTACAAATCTTAGGATATTCTTAACTTCAAACTCATGTTACAAAATATACTAGATTTTCTACCTATTAAATGCTCTTATCTGAAGCCTAATTCATATGTAGTTGATGAAACGATTTAGCCAACGAATTATGGTCACTCATTTGAATCCGATATGGACTCTTCAACAATTTGGGAAATTCCACATGGTAACCCTGAGGTTTTGAGTTTTCCACGTGGTAACCAAAACTTTTAATAAATCCACATGGTAACCCTGAGATTTACCAAATTGTTCCACCATGACCTTTTTGCACATAAAACGTTCGCAAAACATTAGGAAACAATAATTTCGAAGCTTTAAGGCTGTTGTATGCCTATATATGCGACTCAACATTTAAAATGCCATCATTTTCAACCATTTCCCCCAAAATATTAACCCAAACTCTACCATCTTTGAATTTGGGGAAAAAAAATATGATTTGGATGAAAAATGATAGATTTGAGATTTATATTTTGGGGAAAAGGGTTCAAACTGATGACATTTGAAATGGTGAGTCGCATAAATATGCATATAATAGATAAAGCTTCAAAATTAACGTTTGCTAACGTTTTTATCCGTAAAAAGGTCATGATGGAACATTTACGTAAACCTCAGGGTTACCGCGTGGATTTTTTAAAAGTTTTGGTTACCACGTGGAAAACCCAAAACCTCAGGGTTACCACGTGGAATTTCCCATTCTTTTTTTTGAAAATCATACAAAGGTTTCATAAATAATGTTGTCGATTTTAACACTTGGACACGTATTATGTCACATTCTTAAAATATTTCAAACTGTTAGAGTATAAAACATATTATGGGGCCTCAATCATCGGCATAAGCTTTTGGTTTAGTTGGTGCTTTGACATGGTATCATAAGTCAACATGACAAAATGTTATAGGTTCGAATCTAAAACACCCTTTATTCAAAGTGAAATATTCAGCACTAGGTATGAGGTGGGTCTGTACTGCATCCACACTTTTAGCACCAAAGAGCTCGTGTGCAGGGACGTGTTAAAGTATATAACATATTTTGGAGTATCGACCATCAGCGTAAACTTTTAGTTGAGTTGGTTCCTTGACACAAACTATTTAGAATAAATTGCTAAAAAAAAACTCACCGCTCGGGTATCAGTAGCAACAGCAGTGACCACAAACATGAGGTTGAAGGTAATCAAGAACTCAAGGGCAAATGCTTGTCCAATATGAACTGAAGGAACTGTGACTCCACCTGACATGAAAGGGTGAAAAACACCCTTAAGCGCAAAAGAGGCTAGAATTGAAGCTGCAACTTGGGCAGCAATATAGCCTGGTACTTGGACCCATGGGAAATGTCGAAGGGCAGCAAACGCGATGGTTAGAGACGGGTTCAAGTGTGCTCCTGATATGTGCCCTGTTGATAGGATTATAATCATCACTGCCAGTCCTGCGCACGCTGCATTTCCGATCAATGACTCCGCTCCGTTGTACTTTTCGTTCACGATTGGAGCCGCTGTTGCTGCAAATATTAGGATGAATGTTCCCACAAATTCTGCAACAAGCTGGTTTTACACACATATTTCAGAACTGTTAATGTAGCTGAAGTTTTCCTGGAAATGAGCATTTTAATGATATGGGCACAAGACATGACTTATTGTTTAGCTAGGGTAGCGAAATCACGTATAGCAAAACAAAGTCATGAACAACACATGTTCATGTATTTCCAAGTAATGCACATACGGCCTATTTGGTTATTGGTACTAAATGTTGGTGATAAAAATGATTTGTTGTGTAAATTTTCATGAAATATATCAATGTTATTCATATGGTAATGAAATATAAAAAAGTTTTTTGTTCACTGTTTTCTAATACCACTTAAAATCACATTTTTCATATTGTAACACATTGGAATTAATTTTGTCAAGAAATAGAGATGATTGAAAGAAAACAAACATGACCATTTAGCTTAAGTGATTTTCCTACAAAAATTACACTTGTTTTCATCATAATTCTCACAATTTAATATTTATTATCAAACGGAGTGTTAGGATTTGATAATGAAACAATGATAATTATTTGTAGTATAAATTTTCAGGAAATATATAATGTAATTTCCATAATGATGACACTTTGATCATATGAAAGTTTTGTTTTCAGAAATTTTCATTACCACCTTACAACACCTCCAGAAATTAAATAATTGAAAAACATTATGCATAACCATTTAACTTGTTAACAAATTTTCATGTTAAAATACACTAATTTTACATTATCATCTAATTATTTATTATTTAATACAAAATCAAACCTTTTGTTAATAAAAAAAATGAATGTCATATTCCAATGGTAGATATCACACATTCAATGCATCATCTAAAAGGCTGAAAACCCTTTTGATCAAACTTTTTTTAAAGTCAACTTTCTATATATTACTTACTTTCATTGTATCAAAATTTATTAAAGTCAACATTTAAATGTTTGCACTCCTTTTGGCACATTCTCGGCACTGGTAAGCGACGAGTACTTTCCTTAGGCCCATCATGTGCCCACTACTGAATTCTAATAGTCCATACTACACTTTCAAACATTCTATCGGCTACTCTTCTGAGAGACCGTTTTTCTGATAGACGTCTTTCAGACCCAATTCATTAAAGCTTATTGCCTACATTTACTCTACGTTTTCTCTAATGGGCTAACCCAATTAGAGATGGTCCCTCAAAGAGACCGTGTCTCACAATAGATTTTGTGACATTCTATAGTAAGCATTAAATAAAATTATTACTCTCTGTTGTGATTATATTTTTTTTCATGTATTAATTAATTTAAAATATTTTATTAGTTTTTCCTTTATGATCTCACATCCTGATCCTATCATCATCATAAATATAATTCATAAACAATATCTCTCGCTTAATGTTGTGTACAATATATATTATTTTATCTGATCTACTTGGTTTTAAATATATTCACCAGTAAAAAACTAATACTTAGTTAAGAAATTATGAAATACTCCCTCCGTTCCTTTTTTATGTTTCTATTTGGGCTTTTCACCAAGATTAAGAAAAGTGGAATCTTTGGTGATAGTGGGTATTATTTTAATTATATAGTAGTAAGAAGTAATGATTTTATTGGAAGTATGGAGAGAAAAAATAATTAAATAATAGTGTAATGTAATGATTGTATTGGAAGTATGAGAGAGAAAATAATTAAATAGTAGTGTGAAGTAAGAAAAGTGGGGTTTTAAGGGATAAAAGTGAGATGAAAACTTTCCAAAAATGGAAAGTATTCTAAAGTGGAAAAACTTATAAAACTGCCCGTTTTAGTAAGGTGGAAAAATAAAAAGGAACGGAGGGAATAATGATATAACGAATTTACAATGTTGTAGGTGGGATCAAATATGTAAATCTAACATTTTCATAAATCACAGAGTGTAAATACTATGGTAAAAATATGAGAAATGAACTTTTTAGTTTTTACCACACATATTGTGTTATATATTACCTACCCTTCACTTGTTATTTAAATTATTCATAATTAGAATATTCATTATCACCTAATTAATATATCTATAATAAGAATTGTAACCTCGCACAAAAATCTATAATTATTCAATGAATAGGATACATAAAATTGTATTTCATATCAGTCACACATTTGTAAGAAATAGTATTCTTTCATTCTTATCTAACCAAACAATTAATATAGCATAAAAATTTATTAATTTACATGATTGAATGAGAAAAGAGACTAATTAAATAAAAATCGAAAATAATACACGAGTCCAAATTTTGTTATTAAGAAAATATATTTATGTAATTATAGGAAGGTTGAACACAACTTCCCGATGGATATGATAATTAAAATGAGTATCTCAATAATCTCATAGCAGTAATTAGGTGCATGTGCTAGACATTGGTATTTGTTAAATATAATAGTAAAAATATAAAATTTTGAGTTCGTATAAATAGAAGTTAATTATTAGTTAGTATTATAAAGCCTAGAATGGCGCCAATATAATTGCACGTACATGTACGCAGCCACACTGTACCCATGTTACGTCAAGCAACTACTTATAATGTACATATTATAAATAAATCATAGTATTAAAAATATATTATCTTATTAAACAAAAAATAAGGGTCTATAATACATCATTACGTTAGCCTAAAACAACTCCAATAATAATCTACAGTTAATCGTGTGACTTCTTTCCATTTGCATATCCTAACAACAGTGTCACACCAACCTTCTAAATTTCAACTTGTCTATATTATTAATTTCATAATTGATCCACATATATATATATATATATATATATATATAGATATATATATAATATATATATATATATATAGATATATATATATATATAGATATATATATAGATATATATATATATATATATATACCTTCTAAATTTCAACTTGTCTATATTATTTCATAATGATCCACATATAGATATATATATATATATATATAGATATATATATATATATATATATACATATAGATATATATATACATATATATATATATATACATATATATACATATATATAGATATATACATATATATAGATATATATATATATATATAGATATATATATATATATACATATATATATATATATATACATATATATATATATATACATATATATATATATATATATATATATATATATATATATATATATATATATATATATATATATATATATATATATATATATATATATATATATATATATATATATATATATATATATAGATATATATATATACATTTCCATCACTTCCATTTAATATTGTCATAAGAAATGTTCTATTTTAAGAAGAGAAAAACTTATACACGATTTTCATACATATCTAAAAGGAAAAATATATTTATATGATATAGTTAGCTTCATTTCGATGTATAGAATTTTGATAATACTTTTATAATTTATGAAATACATTAATAGATATTCAACTTTAAACATGTGCTCTAACAACTATGTAAACAGAAAATCAAAACATCAAATAAGAACGCTCAAAGTATTATTTAATATCATTAGTGTATATGCACAAATTAATCTTTCAAAACATTACTATATTTTTTGTTTGGCATTAATTACTATATTAATAATATATATATCATAAAATAACTTATAAGATTCTATTTATCTTTTTATTAATATTTATGTCAAAACAAAATAGTGTAAGTGTTATGGAATGAGCTAGTATTATAAAATTGATAAGTACCATTAAATTGTATAAATATAATTAAAATTAATTAAAAGAAAATAAAAGAAAATATATAGATAAGCTTTTAAGAAATTAGTGTAGTTACTAATTTGCAAATTTAAATGAATAGAAACAAAACAAATAAAAAGTCCAACCAAAAGGGTGTACTAGAAGAGCAATCAGAATGAATATACTCCACAAAAAACCTTAACAAATCATTTAGACCGACGGCTGTCCTTTGTCATCAATCAGTATTACACAAGAAATAATAAGTATTCATGTGGTAGCTAGCTCAAAGTTTTAACACAACCCGTAAAATTCGGGTGACAATACTTTTGATAAATAATACTGAATCCAATCACAAGTTGATCAAATAATTGTGCAACAAGGACTAATTACTAAATACAAACTCTCAAACTAGTACTACTAATAGACTATTAGACTTTATTTACCCAATTTTTTTACTACTACACGACTTTTTCCTCAATGTTTCAAATAGGGTAAAGGTAAAGTTAAAGATCACTTTTAGTATCTCGTACAAGGCAGATTGGGTGAAAGTTTTTTTTTATTATTGTACCATTGGCTTTGGATGATGCATATATAGAATTTTTGTGATGATCGATATAAACTAATGAGAGAATATGTATTGCTAGGAATTAAATAAAGTGATTGTATTATTACTCAAAATAGAAATACAATAAAGTTAACAGGTTAAACTAAAATGAAAATTGTTACAATTTATTGAAAAAGTAGGAAGTTTTAAGATTTAATAAGACCGTTATCCCACTTATATATATTATTTGTTCAATTGTGAAATTGATTTTTACTTTATATTCACTCCAATGGTTAAGTTCTAAGTGTCATACATAAAAGTAATTATTCAATGAGAATTAATTTTTTTTATATTTCACTTGAATCATGTATCACTTTATCCGAATAAATTCGTAAATTTATTTTCCACTGCACCTTCTCTCTCCTCTTCCCTTAAATCACAACGGCTCACTAAAAAAATTGTCTACTCTCTCCGCTCAATTGAATTTGCATTATTTTTTTGTCGATTATACTTAATTTGCATCATTTTTATTTTTAGAATGACCCACATGTTTTTTAATCTCATCCATATTTTGACTCTCTTTAAATTCCATCTACTCAATTCATTCTCTTTCTTCATTTTTTACCACTTTTTTAAACATTACCCACTTCCTCTTTGACCCAAATAAAAGAAGACAATTGATTATTAGATTGGTTGATTTTTTTAAAAAAATCTAAAATATTTTATTATGTGTACCAACTCTTCTAACAAGGCGTCATTATTAATATATTTCTATAATACTTCATCCAATCCTAATCGAATACATCACTAGTACTTTTTTTACTATGTATTTGTCTTATTTTTTTTTCACCAATTGAAAGCATAGTCGGTTAGAAAACCGTCTTACAATTATTAGACATATAGATATAAATTAAATCAAAAGAATATGGTACTTACTACGTCGTACTTTCATTTTACCATATGTTAGATCGAACATACCTTCTCCATTCTATAATAATTGCTATTAATAGTAACATTTTTCTCCGCATAACAAGTCACACTCAAGAGAAAATAGTACTTCACATTTACTATTGTACAAAGTACAAACTAATTTCTTGCCTAAGACTTTTTTGTCTATAAGTTTACTTAAACATTACTCCACCTATCAACCAAATAATTAAATTTTGGACGGTTTAACATAAACAAAATAATGCAATTAAATCAAAAAAATAAAAAAAAAAAAGAAAAGATAAAATAAAATAGTGCATAATGCAACTGAAAATGGGCCCCGAGTATAACGGAAGCGTTTACCTTTCGGGTGAGGGTGACGTCCGGAACTTTGAACTCAGTGAGGCAGGCCTGAACTGGGCCAGGCCCAAATCCCAATGACCCATCAGGTAAGCAATGACACCGTGGCATCGACGATCTATCGTACGATTGTGAGTCAACTCGCCGACTCGGGAACAATGGCGCTGGTGTTCCTTCTGGTGTTCCTGGTATCGACACAGACACTTCTGCCTGTGTTCCTGTCATTTTTTTGTCTTTTTTTTAAAGTTTTTTTTTTAAATAGAAAGATTAAAAAAAAAAATTGTTTTTAGGGGTTTTTTTTAAGGAAAATTGAAGCTAGACTTACATAATTTAAAGGTTTTTATAAAGTTGGTTTTACACTTTTGTTTGAATTATAGCCACAATGACTAACTATAAAAAATAAAAACAAGAAAAGGACTAAAAACTAGATATACATAATCATAATAATGTGAAATAATTACTAAAAAAAATAAATTTTTTTTGGGTTTTTTTTGGTGAGATCAAAGGGGAAATAAGTTGAAATTACATAATTTAGAGGATTTTATTAGGGTGTTATTAAGGTGTAAGAATAATGGTGAGGATTAATAGGGGGACGGGGACCAAAAAGAAATAAATTAATTAAAAGAAAATGAGATCAGAAAAAGAAATGAAGTAGGAGTATAAGATGCATCAACATAAAAGCTTAAACCAAAGGAACAATTAATTTAGGAAATGAAAGAGAAGTTGATGGATGAAGAATTAAGAATAGGAAGCAAAGGGAAAGTATTAAAAAGATTGGAGGACGTTGGGTTAGCAAAGTGATGTGATTTGGTGTTTAGGGTGAACCTCTCGTGTCTTTAAATCAATCAAAAAAGGGGATCGAAGAATGTGTGGGCCATACTCATACTTATTTTTTGTATTTTTAATACTAAAGTTCCAATCTGGAAAGTCAAATCTCACAACATCCTCTTTCTTTCCTTTCTACCATTTTGATGCTCTATAGTTCATTAGTGTTTTTATTAACTCATTTCTTTAAGGCTTATACCTATTTTGTAAATAAATTCTTTGTTGGGTTAATTTGCTACTTAGTTTTATTATTTATGTTTTGCGTATAAGAAATTGAATTTATAGATTAAAGTAGAGAATACAAAGATTGAAAATATATGATGTGTTGAATGATATAGAGGTTCGAGTATGAAGATGATCTGAATGGTCGAATGAAGAAAAGACTTAGGTGATATCACTAGTGGAAAAAAAGCTATTGGCTGCGGTTTTAGTGTAAACGCAGCCAATATATAAAATTTTTAAAAAAAATTGGAATAGGCTGCAGTTTGCTTATAAGTCCGTAGCCAATAAGTGGAATCAAGTCATGGGCTGCGGTTTCACTTATTGTCCGCAGCAATTCAGTCTAGACTAAAATATGCAACCCAGCCCAAAAAGCAAAAAAAAACCCTAATTTCATTCTTAAAACCCGACGCCTCATTTCATATTCTTCCTAATTTCATTCTTGCTTCAAAAAACGCAGCCCAATGTTCTAAAAAACGCAGATATCTCATTTCATTCTTCCTAATTTCAGCGATATCTCACATTTCATTCTTCCTAAAAAACGCTAAGTCTCCTTTCTAATTTCATTCTTCCTTCAGAAGCAAAAAACCAAAGACCAATTTCGTTTTTTCTGGGTTCTTTGTGGGTTTTTTCCCTTGAAGAAATGTTCAACCATTTAAATCTGTCAAAAAAAAGAGAATAACACAACAATTTCGATGTTCAACCCACAAGATGTTCAAAATCAGATATAGAAGATGTTCAACCCAACAATTTCGTCAAGATGTTCAAAATCAGATCTAGAAGATGTTCAAAATCCAGAAGCATGTCCTTCATCACGCTTTTGGCAGGTTTTCGGGTTTTTGTTCTTAGTAATTTTTAGATTTGTAGTTTTTAGATCAAGATGTATTTTTTATTTAGTTTTGGATATTGTAAATGTTTTATGGCTAGCGTTTTGGATCTGTTCTTAGTAATTTTTAAAATTTTGTTCTTAGTAATTTTAGATCAAGATGTATTTGTTCTTAGTAATTTTTAAATTTTTGTTCTTAGTAATTTTGAGTTCTTCGAAGTTGAATTCTTCGATCTATAAATTTTTTATGGCTTGCGTTTTTAATTTAGTTTTGGATCTGTAAGATGTATGCGTTTTTAATTTAGTTTTGAGTTCTTCGCATTACCAGCAGTTCTTTGTAAAAAAAAATGGCGTAAAAATGAAAAAAAAAACAAAAAAAAGGGACTAAAGGCTGCGGACATACCTAAAACCGCAGCCTTTGATGACTTTTTTTTTTTCTAAAAATGGGGTATAAAGGCTGCGAGTCAAAACCGCAGCCTATACCCCCAAAATAACTGCAGTCAATGTGCTTTTTTCCACTAGTGATATGAGGCTTCCATTGTCTAAATGCCCTAGGTAAGCCTTGTATATTGTAACCACAAGGAAGACTACTAGGGGAGTTTTGTCCCGAAAGACCCATCTGACGCTCAAGTATGTTGTTAAGTTTTGCTGACACAATAAAAGTAGGCTAGGCTAAGAGAGTAATGTAGAGAAACATCAATAGTGACACAATCAATAGAATACTAGGTAGGTGAGAGGTCAAAATCATAGGATGTAGAAGATGCTTAATAAAAAACTTTAGGTATCTAAGGTGATGAGCTGGTGATGTCGGATTGGTTGTTCGGGGTTTGACGTGACAAAATGGCGTTGCTTGAATGATTGTTTAGTATCTGTGGACGTTCATATGACTAGTAGTGAGCTATCATCTTGATGGCCTACCACACCTTTTGAGGTTGATTGGGTCTATGTTTAGGGTTTAAGGTTCCTAGGATTTTAATCAAGGTTACTTCATTTGACTTTTCTTGATTGTGAGGATATCGGGTCATATGTTGAATTTTATCATATAGTTGGGTTGTTGGGCATGTTTCCTCCTTATAAGTCAATGGAGCTGGAAACTTCATTCTCTTAGTCGGAGACCTTGCAATCTTCGGTATAAAGGGGTTTTTCCCAAACAACTTTATTTTTATGGTTATATGTATGGGGCCTTGGGAGATGGGTGACTACTTATGTGTTTGTCTTCTCCTATAGCATGATGTTTCTCGTTGTTTTTGTCCTAACGACTGTAGCACGATCTCTTCTTCCTTATATTGAAGCTTGGTGGGGGTAAACAACTGGAACTCTAGGAAGCACTCGACTCCAAGACTCTTTCGGAGGTTAGGTGGTCTAATTATTCCCCCAACTTACTACGTACTAAAGTTTTTTATCCTTTTGTGATCGTTTTTTCTAACTCTTGTTGTTGCATGGGAGTCATTTTTGTAGTATTATGCCTAGTCCATCCCCTTTGATGATAGGTTCCTTCTAGCGCGAAAGGTCCCATCTTTGAAGATGAGTTGTACAAGCCATATCTTTTATGAAAAGTTTCACTCTTGATGCTTTTCAATGAGTTTGGAATGTAATATGTTGTTCTTCCCTTTTTTTTGTTATTGTCCCTCTAAAGGAGTTTTCCCTCCATAAGTATATGTATTGTCCTCCAATCTAGAATGTTCACTATATCTAAAGCCAAAGCCAGAGTAACCAACTCATTTATGTTTAGGGTGAGTTGTTCTGGTCTTTATGGTGTTAGAGTAACGACTTCTGCTCCTTAATCATGTGGTGTTCTCAGATTTTGGCCCGTCCTGGCCTATTCGTGAGAGTTTTCCTGCTTTCTCATTTGAGAATATGTAGACTACTTAAACTACTGTTGAGAGAGTGTAGCCTCATCATTTTGCCATGGTTTATTGGGGATTAGATTCCCGTTGGTTCTGACCAAAATTTTTCCAAAACTTGAAGCCCTTTGGCTTCTCGATTTTGAACGGTTGTTGGTAATTTTTATTAAAAATCTAAAGGAGATGTTATGATTAAGAAAGAATGACGGGTCCTCCTTCTAGCGATAAATTGTTCTTGTTTAGGACTAGATACAATTAGTTTAACACTAAGTTTTGTCGGTACTATAGGCTTGTTTGTTTGAGAGGAAGTTTTCTAATTGATCTGACACTTTGAGAGGTATGTCTTTACTATCAAGCATTTCTTGCAGTAAGACCATTCTAATGATCGGATTTGCGCAAGTAACAAGTGTTAAAAGGCCCCAGAGGTGTTCTTCGGGGACATGATTCGACACTCAAGTTAGTGAGAATATGAGTCGATTACCTAGCCAATCCAATGCCAAGTGCTCAGTGGCCTTAACGTAGAGGAACTTAGCTTAAGTTTGTTTTTTTATTGCGTGAGACGAACTTAATGAATGCTCATGTCTTATAAAAAGTAAATAAATCTAATGCAAATGATTGAAAAAAGTTCTCTAAGTTCTTGTCAAGTTGAATAGTAATTTAGTTGGTTAAGCTTGGATAAATCACTTATCTTAAAGGTGGTGAATATAGGAGAGTATTTATACTTCATGGTCGACTTTAAGCTCAGGATCCTTAATGATACTAAAAAATGTCCCCTTTTGACCTTAGATTACTATCCTTATCATTTTCTAGGTGGTTTTCTTCTCTTTTTATTTAGAGTCAGCTACATCATTGTGTGTGGCAACTTCTCAGTGGCTGTGAGTATGAAATATAAAAAATAGCTTTTACCCCATTTGGAAAAACCTCTACGCCTTATGAGCTATAATACTCATCAGTCATATCATTAGGGTGGATGAGGTACTACAAAACTGTTCTTCTACAGCTTTTTATTTAATAATAAGTGTTTTGAAAGATTTTAGTGTGTTCTCTTAAGTAATGGTGAAGGAACATGCTCCAGCTCTCAGGACCCTGATCCAGACAAGTCCGGTGTTTCTCTCAAATAGAGAAATCATTAGTTAGAAGTCTTGGATTGATTTATGAAGTCCCTGAATTCCCTTATTATCTAGTTTAGTTTAGTTTTAAAGAGTATATGGTGAATGACTATTAGGTTGACTTTTAACTTTTGACTTTTTAGCTTATTTAAAAGGCAAGGAAAACTTATTGTTGCCAAAATAAAAATAGATAATTTGGTGGATTTTTTAATTCTCTTTTGGCTTGTTAGTCCATTTCTTCTCTAATAAACAACGAACAACCAATAAATAATTTTATTAAACATTTTCTGAAACATCATACTTATCCAGCTAGTTTAAAAGTTAATAAAAATGTCATCACATCCAGTTAGTCTAATAAGTCAACTAAAAAACCAACAATTAACAACCAACAATCACTTGTCAAACACCTCCTAAACTTATACGTGAATGCAAATTAGACTCCAATCTTTAAGAATCAACGCTCTAAAGACGTGTTTTTATATGTGAATACACACATCAAGAACAAAAAGCATTGAATAACAAAAGAGCAAATAAGTAAAAAAAGATTATATATAACTTCAAAATAAGGAAAATGTTTTCACCTAATCAATCCATTTATGGATCAAAGTAGAGCACTACTATAGTAATAATGGTAATGATTTTGTTGAGAAGTCCAGATTAATAACAAATAGTAGCCCCCACTATGAAGAAAACAACAAAATAAAACTCATCACTTTTTTCTTCTCTTTTCAGTATCAAGGTGGGGAATGTATTGCTCTTGTCCATCCAAAAACTCTTAAGCCCAACACACATATTCTGTAGGCCATCCTCTTTTTCTTTCTCTTTTACTTAACCATTATGTCAATTATACTCATGTCATCTTCACCAAACCTCCTCCACACACTACTTTTCATATGCCCTCTCCTTATAAAAAAATTATTTTTTTATAGTAGACTGAGAAAAAAAAATGACTATGCGTGAATTAAAGTTAAGATCTTTCCTGTAAAGTGAACCTAAATCTAATTTCGAAATTTAATATTTTACGCATAATTTATAACATTAACGTCCGTTTGGTAGGTGGTAATAAACGGGGTAATGAGAATGAAAATCTAGTATAATTTTGGTTGAAAATTCTTTTTGAGTACCTTGATGGACGTGCTTGTCTAACTTCAACCATCTCATTTTCTTTATTAAATTCATTCCAACACATTATCATTGAGAGAGGTGGTATTAGGTGGTAATGAAAATTTGTAAAAAAAAAACATTTTTGTGATTAAAGTTTCATTACCATGGGAATGATATGAAATTTTTCATGAAATTTTACACTATAAATTATTCTGATTACAACCATTTAGTATCATTAACCAAACGGGCCCTAAAATTAATGTTATGATTATTGTGTTAAAGATGCTTTATTTTTTCCCTATATTGATTACTATTTTCATTTGCATATTAATGAAAAAAATATACTTCGTATATGTCTAGATGAGAGTTTTGATTAAGAATTAAATCCAATATAATATAGGGTGCTTTTTTGTATCGATTCACTTGTATGTCTATATGTTCAGATTTTTTAGTTACACGAGTTTTAAAAATAATTACTTTTACAATAAAAAAGTTTATCCATACATTAAAACTCTATAGTACACTCTTGCTCATAAAATGGGTATAAGTTAAGGGTATAATTTAAATGTGTTAAACCATCTTTAATAGCTAATGATTCAATGCAACAAACATATACTCGCTGCTATTCATTTTAAGCGTCTCATTTACTTTTGAGATATTATTCATCAATTATTTTTAAATTGTATTTTATTACACTCTTCAATTCTATTTTGATGTCACATTTGTTTGGGCGCGGTTAATTCTGATGGTGTGAGGTCCATTAAAAAATGAGTAATTGAGGTATTTTAAATTATTATATTAATTAATTGTATAGGTGGTAGTGGGGTTATTGCAAGTACTAAAAGTGGAGATATTTTGGACATTACTTGTGTGAACATGAGGTATTTAGGTAAAACAAAAATTGACAAAAAAGCAAATGTGACAATTGATATAAATTTGCCAACTAAGGAAATGTGACAACTAAATAGAATCGGAGGGAGTACTAATTTATTAGTTGAAACTTAGTCATGTGGTCGGGATCTTGTTTGATTCATTTTAAGGTAAATTTTATTAATATCAACTATTTAAAATTTTTAAATTGTACATAATTAGATATATTAAAAATTAAATAAGTGTATTAAATAAAGTGTATAAAGTAAATCAGACCGTTAAGATGAATAAGAGGAGTATTATTTAGAGTGTCCCAATTCAATGGCAAGAGATAGTGCAAAATCTTATACAACTAATTTTTTTGTTATTTCTTCAATTCGTCATAAGTATGTACTCTTTTTGACTTTTTTTTTTTTTTTGCTTTTGTTTACTTTCCAGATATATTGGTCAATGGATGTTCTTCAAGAGAGTATTTTAAATTTTTTATTAATATTTATGGGCGAAGCCACACATGCAATTCTTTGTAATTTTGGCTTCGAACCCTTTTACTAATATATTATATATAATTTAAAGAGTGCATAATTATAACAAAAATTACTATAGGTCAATGGCTGATATAATATATTTTTTTAATTTAAGGTAATTGATCAAACCTAAATTTGATCTATAGTAGACTAATAAATTTAATTTATACTAGAAAAATTATACTCCCTCCTATGCAGCTAAAGTGTCCCATTTGACTTTTCACGGTTTTTAAGGAAAGTCAAATGGGACCCTTGGGGTAGGAGAGAGAGTGTTATTAGGGGTTTTTAATTGTAGAGATTAAAACTTAATGATTCCCACCATTTTGAAGCATTTTCTAATTAAATCTTAAAATCGATCATGTGAGTGCTGATATTTTTCGATTATTGACTTCAGTTTTCATAAATTACCAAAATGACGCATAGTTATTTTCATAAATAGCCACCGATTTTCAAACAACCATAATTTCAAAGCAAAATTTCATCACAATACCCACAAAAATTAAGAAACCCAAAATTAAAATGTCCAAAAAAAATGAAGGAGATCAGAAAGTTGCGTCTTTAACCCAACAGCAACACAAGAACAGATCAACTTTTGGAAGCATCAACGAAGAACAGCAACAACAACCAGTATCAAAACCAAATCAACAAAAATCGGCAGCAACAACAACAACCAGCACACAAGAACAAGAACAACAAATGCAGAACATACAACTTACCTATTCATTTTGGACATTTTTTTGGAATCTTAAAAAGTGGGTGTTTCAAAGTTAAACAACAATGTAAAAATGGTTGTTTGCATAACTCTCAGTTAGATTTAAAATGTTGGTTGTTCAAATCATTGAGTTGAAATCGAACATCTTTGCGCTTAAAATGTTGCAAAACAATCCAAACCCCATTAGTTCGAATTTTGGTGGCTAAACGTTGCTCTCACTCAAGTTCATAGAGCAAAAAAGAAAAATGCGCCATAAAAAACTACTAAAATCAAATTCATCATCAGTCAATACCAACATGCACCCACAAGAACATAACCCTTAACTAGAGCTTACAAGCCCAGATCTTCAAAATAGTCAAAGCTTTCATCCTCAAATGACGGCAGCCCAGATCTAGGGTTTTCATCCTCAAATGACGCAGGGCCGGCCTAATGAGGGGGCGAAGTGGGCCTGCGCCCAGGGCCCACTCCCAAAAGTTAGAAAACCCCTTAAAATAGAGGCCCCATATTTGCTATAAAAATTACAATACAACTAAAAAAATTCATGAATTTCATAAAAAAAATACATGCGGTTAAGATTAGTATTTTTTTGAATTTTCTTTATTGTCACAATTCAATGAATTACATGTATTCTCTTTTAAAAATTGAAATAGGATTGTAATTTATAATTTTGTGTTATCTTAGTAATATTGTGTTAATTTTGTTAAAATTTTTGAAGTTATAGGTCTCCATTGATGTCATATCATTACAATTTCAGTAAGGGTAATAGTTTTAAGAGGAGTCTCTAATATAATTTTTTAATTTATTAAGAATTAATAAGATGATGCCAAAACGTTGAAGATATTAAAAAATTACTTAAAATCGTCAATTTCACAAGAACGCTTGAATGGTCTTCCTATGCTGTGCATTGAGAAAAATATGACTAAGTCTCTTGATTTCGACACTGTTATTAGTGATTTTTTGCATCAAAAAATGCTCGTAGGAATATTTTTATCTGATTTTATATTTTATATTCTATATTAATTCATATACAGCTTTTCCTTTCGTGACATTAAATTTTTTTTATATATAATTAGGGCCCCACAAAATATATTTCGCCCCGGGCCCCCAAAAACTCAGGGCCGGCCCTGAAATGACGGCAGCCCAGATCTAGGGTTTTCATCCTCAAATGACGGCAGCCCAGATCTTCAAAATAGTCAGAGTAGACTTCAAGGTCGAGTTAGGGTTCTTCGATTAGGGGGATTTCTTATGGGAGATGAAGAACATGTTGAATATGAAGGAGGTTCTTGAAGAACCCAGAAATGGTTGAAGATGAGAGAGAAAGAGGAGGTTCTTGAAGAACCCAGAAATGGTTGAAGATGAGAGAGAAAGAGGAGGTTCTTGAAGAACCCAGAAATGGTTGAAGATGAAGGGTTGAGGGAAATGTCAAGAAGGAGGGATGTAGGGTATAAAGGGTGGGTAACGTGGGTTGGTTTTAAAATGAATAGAGTTAGGTTAGTTTTTAGTTAGATTAATTAGGTTAGATTAAGTATATGGGGGAAAATTAGTAAGGGATAATGTAGGTAAAAATTGTAAATAGGAAGAAGTTATAAGGGTATAAGGGTAAAAAGTACATGCCAAAAAAGGAAATGGGACACTTAAGGTGACTTGACCCAAAATGGAAATGGGACACTTAAGCTGAATAGGAGGGAGTAAGAAACTACTTAATCTATACATCTTTTTTTAAAAAACTACCTTATATAAAACTTTTTGCATAAAACTACCTTATATAAAACAATTCTTTGCAAAACACCATCTTTTACTGATTTTCATTAGTTGACTGTTAATATTAATAACATTGATCTAAACAAAAAACTACTTTATATAATACAATTCTTTGCAAAACACTACTTTATATTAGGGGTGTTCAAAAAAAACCCGACCCGGTTGACCCGACCCGCTGACCCGCCGACCCGTACTATAAATGGCGGGTCAAATTCTAAATAAAATTATAGCTTACGGGTCGGGTACCCGACCCGGCTTAACCGGGTCGGGTCATGGGCCGAGAAAACTTTTTAACGGGTACCCGCTGACCCGCTTTTTAAAGAGGCAGTTTCAATTTTTTTTGGGATTTAAATAGCCAACTTCAATTCCAGTAACAAATATACTTGAATCAAGTTTTTTTCTTTATCAAACTTGGTTATATTTTGGAAGTTGAGTTTGGTTGTATATCAATTATCAACTATAGTCTATATACACACCTTCTGCAAAAAAATCAAGTACTGTGATGAACTGGTATGTCCTGCTGTTATCTTCATTTACTCCGAGGCTTGCGATGATCAATTGATCATGTATATACATTTTAGCAATTTAATTAATTTAATTAATTAATTTCATTTTATTTATGAAAATAATTATAATTTTAATCATTTTTATTTTGAATTTACTTCTTCGAGTACTGTTAAGTTACTTCCAGTGTAACCAATTGATTTTGGTTAAATACTTCTTCGAGTACAGCAAGTTGCTAGTGTAACATATAAACTCGCGTTTGTCTACCTTCGATTGCCTAATATCTAATCGGAATTCGATCTTAAAAATAATAATTAAATTTGAAAAATCACCAAAAATAATAACCGGGTACCCGGTGTCCCGACCCGTTTTATCCGGGTACCCGCTAACCGGGTACCCGCATTAAATGGGCCGGGACACGGGCCACAAAAATAGGTACCCGGCTAACCGGGTACCCGGCTTTCCGGGTACCCGTTTAGCCGGGTACCCGGTTATGAACACCCCTACTTTATATAATACAATTATTTGCAAAACACTAACTTATATAATACAATTCTGTGCAGGTCAACGTTAATGTTAGCAGTCAACTGACAAAAATCAGTCAAAGGTAGTGTTTTAGAAAGAATTGTACTCCCTCCGTTCTTATATGTGTGTCCTATTTGAAGATTTCACACATATTAAGATAGTGGGAATCTTTGTTGATTGTGGGTATTATTTTATTTTAATAGTGGTGTGAATTAATGATTGTATTGGTATTATGAGAGAGAAAATATAAATTATTTATTATAAATGGGATATTAGAAGAGAGAGGGGAATATTTTATTATAATAGTTGAGTGAATTAATGATTGTATTGGTATTATGAAAGAGAAAATATATTTTAATTATTATAAATGGGATATTAGAAGAGAGAGGGGGTGAAAAGAGGGTATCAAAACTTTCTATTTTAGGAAATAGAACAAACATATGAAACTACTTGTTATAGTAATGTGGACAATCAAAAAAGAACGGAGAGAGTATTTTATAAGGTAGTTTTTTGCAAAAAATTTTATATAAGGTAGTTTATTTTAAAAAAGGTGTATAGATTAGTGATAAGTGCAATTATTTAGACTTATTAGTGTTATTTCTACGCTCCTTGAACGAAGTTATAGTGGTGTTTAGGGATTATAGTAGTGAATTGTTGCAATTATTGTCTCTTATGCTTATTTTGTAAATTTATGATAATATGAGGTGGAATTGAAGCTTTTTACTAGTATACGTAGTTATAAGAGGGTGAAGGCTTGGAGAAATAGCCTAAGACCCCTTAAATAAGTGAAGAGATCGTTGCTCGCTTGAAGATGTTTAATAATGAAGATGGGCAAAAGAGAAAAGAGTAGAAAAGTTTTAAAGTGAAATTTGATACATGCTCACTCTTTTGGCCATAACTTTTGATAGAGAGATCACATTGATGTAAGTTTTGCAGCATTGGAAAGTAGACTTCATGAGATTTCCAACGGTATATTATATGTCCATATCCAACAACCGAGCAGGAAATGGCGGCCATTCAAAGTTCGCCAGTCAGACCAGAAGCGACGACTCGTCGCTCCAAAGTGGCGACTCGCTGCTTCTATGCGACGACTCGTCGCTCCTTTGTAACGACTCTTCGCTCCTTTGTAACGACTCGTCGCTTCTTCTCTGAACTCTCTTTTCCAGGCCAGTACATATGTAACGACTCGTCGCACCCGATGTGGCGAGTCGTCACTTTTCGTCTGATGGAATTTAAACGATTTTTTCTCCTAATTTTTGAAACCACTATTTAAGTGGAGGTTACCCTAATTAGTTTTATGCAATTTTCTTTCTTTTCAAACTCTAGAATTCCTTTGTATTCCATAGATTTAGTTTAAGCTTTCCTTTAAGAATTTTAATATTGTACTCTTGGATTTTATTAGCAATTTACATACGTTCTTCATCTCCATTGTCAAGGTATTTCCTTTATATTCAAGTTTTTAAATTATGTCTTTTTTCTTGTTTCATGATAGTTTATTTGTCATAGAATTCTCTATAACCATGATTAGTGAGTAGTTTTGTATGCTAGGACATTAGATTTGAACCCTAATATGTATGTGATTGTTAGATGAGGATTGATGATTGTGATGTTGAATTGGTCTGATTAAATTGTTATGTATGATTATTCAAGTTAAAGTCTTTTAATTTCTCTTAATACCAAAATCACAAAAGTTGAGCGATGAGAATATTATTAGTCTTGGATGATAAATCAAGTTAATATGTCTTCTTAATCAAAATTACGAAAGTTGAGATTGAGTAATATGTTTTCTTGTGATGTTAATCGATCAAAATACGAAAGTTGAGATTGAGGGAACCCATTTAATTTGTCTTAATTTGATTACCATCCCGAAAAGGAGTGATTAAGTTAGATCGCTAAATCAATTCAACGGAATCAGTTGCTATCCTTATCGAAATAATCACATGCTATTAGTGGTGAATTCCTATGTCCTAGTCCTTTTATTATCCTGATATCAGTATATTTCTTAAGCATTCTCACATAGTTTAAAGAAACATAAAAATCAAATCTTCTGTTTCCCAAGTGATTAACTAATCGACTCTTGTATTAATCCTGTCTCCCTGTAATTGTGCTACGACACTCGTGCGCTTGCGGTATTAAAAATAAGGAAAAATTACCCAGAATAATACGACCTTTCACCTATTTCCCACGAATAATACGAACTTTCAATTAACCACCAATAATACGAACTTTGACATGTATTTTCCAGTGGTATACCTTACCTGTTTACAACCGGTTCTATAGGTCAAATTATGACCGTTGCTTCTCACAACACGTTGAGGAACATGTCTGCACAGCCTTTTTTGGTCTTCTTCAACATGTCGTGAGAAGCAACGGTCATAATTTGACCTGTAGAACCGGTTGTAAACAGGTAAGGTATACCACTGGAAAATACATGTCAAAGTTCGTATTATTGGTGGTTAATTGAAAGTTCGTATTATTTTTGGAAAATAGGTGAAAGGTCGTATTATTCTGGGTAATTTTTCCTTAAAATAAAACCTAACAATTAGGTAATTTCTTATAATTTTCTTTTATATTATAATGTCATTATTATCTATATTTCATAATTCACATTCATCCTTTTTTTGGAGACTAGAAGGCAAATATGTGAAGTGAAAAACATTTAGGGGGTGTTTGGTAGGAGGGATTTGAAGGGAGGAAATGACTTTATCCCAAATTAATGTTTAAGTCTTTGTTTGTAGGGAGGGAATGGGAATGAGAATGGGAAATGAGACTAAAAATGAGAAAGTCCCCAAGATAAATGTCTTAGGGCGTGGGTGGTATTTGAAGGTAAGACTTTTGTTTCTTATCTTTCTTCTAACTTTCTCAAACAAACTCTCCCCACATATAAAGTCTCATCTAACATAACAAACAAGGGATGAGACTTTTTATCTTCAAAGTCTCATCTTAAAAGTCTCATATAAAATCTCATAAAGTTCCATTTTCACTTGCCAAACACCCCCTTATTTTTTTAAAGGGGTAATCATAGGAAAGCTTCAACTCCATTTGTCAATTTTTTTTTTTTTTGCTATGAATCAGGTTAATTTCAATCTATATGATTTAAATTTTCATAGTTATAACTAGTTTTTGAGTAATAAATAATTTGCTAGTGTATCGACAATTTAACCCCTCAATCAAAAATCCTGGCTTCACCGCTCTTAAATATTGGTAGCACAACAAGGGCATATTTTGGTATTTCTAATTCACAAAAAACAACACCTAAAGGAGGATGATGAGAGTTGAACATCATTGCTCATATCCAAATTGCATCGCTTTTCATTTTAAAACTCTTAAGATTTCCATTATTTTTCTGGCAATAATCTCTTTCTTTTTCTTTTAGAAAATAAATACTTCCTCCGTATTTGGTTATTTGCAACTTTTACTAAAAATGGCGTATACTATTATTTGCAACTTTCTTTTTTTTTTTCCATTTATAGAAAGTTTTTTATTATTTTTTTATTATCTCTCTCTTACTTTTTTTATACTCTCTCTCCTACTTTTTAATACTCTCTCTTACTTTTTAATATTATAATACTATAATCCCACCCCATTAACTTCATTAATCTATTTTAATACACTACTAAAAGTTTTGCCTAGGAGTCCGTAAAGGACCCCAAAGTTGCAAATAATTAAATACGGAGGAAGTATTATATATAAACAGAAAACTTTCCAAATAGTTTTCACTATTTATAGCGATTAGATAAAACAATAATCAGGTGTTCTCTTGAGAGACTGTCTTTTGTAAAGATGACTTTCAAAAGTCCAGCCCAAATCTATATTTAGAGTTGTAACAATATATATTTAGAATTGGATTGGACTTTTGAGAGTCGTCTTTAAAAAGACAGTCTCAAGTAAGAATTTGTGAACAACCATAAATTTATGGGAAATTCCACATGGTAGCATTGAGTTTTCATGAAATGTCAGTGGTAGCACTTTTTAAGAAAATTTCACATGGTATCATCCAGTTTATGCACAAACTAATGGCCGTAGCATTTTCCGTTAAGTTCTTGTCAGATTCCATTAAATTCATAAATTTGTAAGTTTTTTTCCACATGGTAGCATCCAATTTGTTTGATTCACTATTTTCACATTTAATTCACTAATTTAACGTTTGATCACGTACGGTTCAATTCATTAACGCCCATAAATATTGTAATAATTTTGTTTTCGTTCAAAAATGACCCGAATTAATTATTTAGCGACATTAATATCACTCACACACGATCTATTGTCATTTTAGCCTCATTAATGTTAAAACATTTATTTAGCGACAATAATATTACTCGTATAAAAATGACACATATTAATGTCGCTAAAATGACAATAGATCGTGCCATTTTTAAACGAGTAATATTAATGTTGTAAATAGTGTCATTTTTGAATGAAAACAAAATTATTACAATATTTATGGGCGTTAAAGAATTAAACGGTCAATTAAACGTTAAATTGGTGAAATAAATGTTAAACTGGCGAATAATGTTAAATAGTGAATTAAACAAAAATTGGATGTTACCATGTGGAAGAAAACTTACAAAATGATGAATTTAATGGAATTTAACAAGAACTTAACTGAAAATGCTACGACCATTAGTTTGTGCATAAACTGAATGTTACCATGTGGAATTTTCTTAACAAAGTGCTACCACTAATATTTCATAAAAACTCAATGCTATGATGTGAAATTGCCCTAAATTTATCATTAGTTGGATCAAGCCCGATAGACTTGAAATTGGCTTGACAAACTAACCAATTTGCGCAAGGTCTATTAATCATGATAATATTTATTGATCATGTATTTACGTATTTATAATAAGAAAGATCTACACACTAACAAAAATATAGTAAATGAGATTGAACCTATAATTTTTAATCACGTTGGCTTTTATATACATTTTAAAAACTAAAACCCAAAAACATATTATATAGTATACAATATCATTTTTAAAAAGAAAATATATGGTCACTTTTATAGATGGTATGAAGTAATTTTTCACCTCTGATTGATTTCGCTTCAAATGTTTCGAGTTAGTTTTAAATTGGATTGTGTGTAGTCCACATTGATTTTTTACATAGTTTTAAAGGTCAAAGTCATGTTCGATTTTAAGGTCATTCAATGTCCAATCAATCGATCATTGAATCTGTTCTGAATTCCTTTAATTATGTCAATTGTCCTCCATTGACTTTTTATGTTCTCCATATCGGAGGACTGCCGTAGGCAATTACCCATTGTCCGCCACTTGCTGTCTCTTATTGCCTTAAGGCGACCATACTATACGGTCGCCCTATTGCTTCATCTCCTATGGTTTATTACTCTTTTCCATCTCTGCTTATTAGTTTTAGTTTGAAGATTTAGGATTTATTAAATACTCTCTCCCTTCCGGCCAAAATATCATATTTACTTTTTTATACTATTTAATGCACCTATTCAATGTTTAATATCCGTTATTATACATAACGAAATATTATAAAAAGTGGATATATTAATAATTCTTACATCGAGATGAATCAAACAAAATCTCATTTGACTATTTTTAAGTCTATAAATTAAAAATAAATACAAATTAATAGTGTTAAGTAAATAGTGTCTAAAAATAAATGGGAAATTTTGAGTGGAGGGAGGAAGTATATGAGAACAAATGCATTTGACTAATTGATAAACAATGCCTTCACACTACAACATCAAGTCACCAATGCTAAATTTATTAGTATTTTATGGATATGACAATAAACTTTGTTTTTTGGGATCTATCCATCTATATAGCTACAATAATTTTTACTCCCCCTTTCCTACTTTGTAAAAAAAATAAGAGTTACTTTCATTCTATTTCTCTTTGTTAGTGCATGAACCAAATCAACACTTGGCTATAATTATAATTCAAAATGTTGGAAAAATTGAAGCTAAGTTAGAAGAATAGAGCAGCGGTTAATATATATATAGGAAAATAGGATTACAGAGTCTTAGACTCCTAGTGTGTTTTCCTATATTAGATAAGTGAGCTCCATTAAGGGTAGAAGCTTTAAGTTGTATGATCAAACATAATAAGATGGCCGGTATTTTATTAATATTATTTTGATTAATTGATATATATAGTCTCATTTAACAAAGGATATCCTAGACTAGACATGCTTTATATGTGCTTTGTCGTTCATCAAAACTTCATTCTTTTTATTATTCTTATTTATACTCTATTTTTTCCTAACTCAATTACGCATTGATCTCAAAAATTAACTCAAAAACTGAGATATATCACACATGTAAAGAAAGGATGATACCAAGAAAAAAGGAATAGTAATTATAAAAAAAAAGGTCGCAAAAAAGCGAAATAATGTTGTCCAACATGGGTCCTTCTGCTGATCTGGCTCCCACGTCTAGGACCCTTGTTTATGAAAACGACAGTAGTACTGTTGTTTGCTCCCGTTGACTTTTTTACGTCCCACATTCATAGTATCAATAATTTCATGTAATTCCTCCGATTTATAATACTTGCTATATTTAAATGGTCGGAATTTGACTCGTTTCGATCCGGCTCATATAAATTTTATCCTGCCTCGCCTAGCCCTGACCTGTTGAACACCTCTAGTATAAATGCTATTTAAAAAAATGTGTCAATGTGAAAAAAATAAAAATATTCAAAAATAAAAGAAACAAATCAAAATGAAAAATAATGTTAAATAAGAGACAACTTAAATGAATATGAAGTACTTATCTCAAAAAAAAAAAAATGAATATGAAGTATATATATTTTAACTTCTACTCCATATCACTCAAAAACTTTATTTAAATTTCATTTTCTTGAAATGGAAAATTCTTAGATGGACAAATAAAAAAAAAAAGAATGTTTTTTATTTGAAGATGGACCACCACTTTTTATTGTTCTAATTCATACATTTATTAACTATTTTTAATATCATCTCTACAATAATTTGTTAGACTATATGGAGTATAATTTTGTTGAAATCTCACAATCAAAGTCGTCTTCAACGTTTCAAAGGCCCCGAGCAAAATATAAATTATGGGACCCTAAAAACTAAAATTATGTTCTATTACATTTTGGTATTTATGTAATAATATATTAAAATATTTCTAAATTTTATAATTATATGGAACTGATATCTCTTTCTAATATTCATTGCTTCATTAATTTTAATATGTTTTTCCGTTAATAAGAAACAATAATATTCATCATTCCGTTAAATCAATTGTAATCGTTAGTTTTTCTATCCTCAATCCTCTTGAATACTTGGCATTATACTCTAACTAATCCCCCTATAAATCAGGACCCTGAACAATAGCTCATGGTGCTTCCCTATTTAGCCGGCCCTGCTAAGTTGATTACTCTAACAAAATACAATAATTATCTTAATTCAAAAACATTAGTTATATGAATAACATTAAAAGAAAAATAAATAAAAATCCTCCATATTATTTATTAAAAAACTAATTCTATTTTAAATAATGCTAACTTCTGTTCTAGAAGACCGAAGTACAAAGTAGTATGATTATTACAACCATTGATAAATTTGTCGGTAGCATGGACATGTTGTTTATAAAACATATAATTAATTGGAAATTTTATATTTTTATATATTTTTGTGCTACGGTCATACATATGAGAATATTAAATTTGTCACGATTATTTCTGATTTGATCAATTTTTCTCTCTTCATTTTATTATTTGATTAAATTAGTTAGATGCCAATTAAAAGCTTCTTAAATTATTAATTAACGAATTGAATAGAATTACTCTACCTATAAAGCAAAGGTTATGATGATTTAGATATTATACCCTCCAATTCTTTTCAATTGTTCTATTTCCTTATTTGTCAAATTTATATCAATTGTCTCATTTTTTTTTGTTAATAATTTTTTTTACCTAAATACCCGTGTTCACATAGCATAAACTTATTAATAAGCATACAATTAATAATTAGTTTCTTTAATATTATTTAAATTGGATGTAAAAAACTCATAAGTAGGAACGAAGCTAGTTAAAATTTGGTAGATACTCTAACTAGTGGTTGAGAAGTAGTGAGTGTTAGTGTAGATAGCTTTTAAAGAAAATAATTTAAAACAAATAATTAAATTCAGTTGTATGGTACTCATCATCATACCATATATATTTTGCTGGTAGAAGTTATGATAAGAGTCTGAGGAAGATTGAATGACGGCGGTAGGTCATACTTTTATCAAAAGAAATAAGGAGATTGCATCTATAGTGAGATCCTTGTCAAGAGAATAACGTGCAAATCATCTCCAACTATTTTTAGCCCTAGTCAAATCCTTAGGGAGGAACAACTCACTTATGTAATTTTTAATTTGCTTTTTAGGCCTTTCATGACTTTCAGTTTCCATCAATGTAATGTTTTCCACCCTAATGTGTTTACACATATGCGTTAATGTTGACATCTCTGCTACCTTTACCTTGCTCATATGTATTCTTGACTGGAAAACACTATATATCGAAGTACAATAAAGTGATTTTTTTTTATTGTAACAAAAAAATTGACTCGACTTTATGTATTGTATGTCAATATCAATGTTTTTTTTTTCTGTTTTCATTGATGCGCTATTTGTAGGTTTTCAATTATATGTAAATGTGATTATATATTATAAATAGTCACAAATTATACTATATACAATGGTACCAAAATCTCCAATATGTCTTTAGCTTTAGAGTCTATTATAATCTCATTTCTTAACTTCCCTCACTATTGTAAGCTATTAAAGCTTCAAGAAAGCTTATGATTCATATCATTAAAATAACTAGGCTAGCCAGTACTAGACGTAGTCCACATTGTTTGAACTTATTTAAATTACATTGTATTGTTTGATTGTTGTTATATATCTACAATTTCTTGATTTTAAGTTAGGGCCCATGTTTTTCAATATTCTTCAATTCAATTAGTATCTCTAATTATTAATCCTTGGACTTTTAAGTTATACTTAATTTCAACATTGAAGTTCTTATAGAATATCTCTATCATAATTTTACTCTTCATCAGTAGGCTTGTCTACACTCCAATTGTGACAAATTCTTTTTGAAATAAACTTTTGTTTTTTTTTTGTTTTTTTTGAAATAAACTTTTGAAAAGTTATGAAGAGATGAATGAACGAGGTCTGTCAAATGACCGCAATATTAAAGATAAAATTTACTCCATCTGTTCTTTAATTAAGTTCCCATAAGAAATGTTAATGAAAACTAAGAAAAACATAATAAAAAATATCAAAAAAAAGTTTGTTAAAGATATATGGGGTTCACAAAGAATATAAAAATGTTAAAATTAAGTTAGGGGAGATATAAAGGGACCACAAGCATTTTTAAAATTAAAGATGAAGAAGGCTACTTTGGTCCAAAATTTATAATATAAATAGCATATATAATTTTTATGGTAACAACAAATTTAACACGCCAAAGTGACAAATGCGAACTTATTTAAAAAACACAGGGAGTATAATTCATATCGCCTTAGAACTAGTCTTAAAAATTTAATTACTTGAAATAACGTAAAAAACTAAAAAATACATACAGTTCTAGTATGGTACAATTACTTTCATAGCAAACTGAAAAATGAATGAACATACATATATGTTAATATTATATTAAATCAATTAAATCAATACATCTTGTTAGTTACTTTATAATAACTTATATAATATACCCTTAATTTATAGAATACTAAAATCAAAACTTTGAGAAATATATTCAGCTAGTAATACTTTTCGATCTTAAAGCGAGCACTTTAACACTTAAATTAAAATACACTTAAAAATAAAAAGAAATCTTTAGTATAATATGAAATTATGAATATGAAATCCTGACCACTAATAAATTAAAGTAGCTAAAGGCGTGTTTGGAATAAAATTGTACATAATCATGTTGATAATTGAATGTTAATCAAGTAATTGCGTCACTTTTTCTTTTAAGAGGATGTTTCTTATTGATTACTACTGGACAAAGGGTGCATTACTAGATCTTGAATCTTGAGACTACCGTGCCCATTGTCCAGTCCACGTTCTAATTCATTACCACATTTTTTTATGGTGGAAAACTGAATTTAAAGCATCCTCAATGAGTACTGTTTTTGCTTCATCACGCCCATGAAAGCAAAGAGTTAACTACACACAAACGTAATTAGATTCTTTTAAAAAATCATATATGGATTTATAAGCTAGCTAACATCTTAGTATCTTACTGAATCATCAATATTACATGTGAGTATTTTCTCGACACATTTCCTGCTCTCTCCTCTCGAGGGGTATAGGTATATAATATGTTTGATATATGTCTTCCTTGAACCTTAAATTTGTGCGGGATATTAGCAAGATGATCATGACCATGACTATTTCCTAGAAATATATAGACATTGTTAAGAGTAAATGAGTATCTTTTCTGATGCTTAATTAACAATGCAACCGTAGATTTACAAAAAGAATAGAGTTGTTTCGTCAAAAAGAGGCCATCTAGCTACATGGAGCAAGTTTATTTATTATTATATTATTATATGTGATCATTCATTTTCATACATTATTAGCATTTAATACCCATGTAAATATTGGGTTGAACTATGATCAGGGTCTGGGAAGTGAATGGACAACGGCAACTTATATTTATACGCGATCAATTGAACTATGTACAATTGTAAAATTAATTATTGGTTGTATTATATGTGATCATTCTAATCATACGTTGTTATTATTGTTTTTTCTTTCTTTCTTTAAAAAAAAGAATAGGAAGATATCATAAAAAATATTAACATTTACATCGGAGTAAGAAAAGTAGTTTCTCATATTTTGATCTATAGTTATTTCTAAATATATTATCACAAGATAGTCCAAAGTTAGAATTAAAGGGGCAGGGTCTAAATTCTATTGTACCAGCATACGTGAGTTTTTGTGGGAAAATCACACATTAAGAATAGGAAAAAGTTAACTAAAATAATTTAATTATTTTTATGATTTTTCTACAATAATTTCACCACCTATGGACTAACTATGAATAATTTCAACTTTAAAGGGTATTTACATAGAGTAAACTTGGGTAACCAGATGATCTGTTATATAGTAGATAATTCACCAAAAAAATAAATTGAATATTAATTTAAAATTAGAGAAAAATTTTGAAATTTACATATAAATTCTAAATAATAAAAAATTATAAATTTTTTATGAACATTATTTTATCATTTTTTTCGACATTTTGTTTTAACTTATGTTGAAATGCCTATTATTACCCACATGTGAGTTGTCCCACATTGGAGAAAGAGAAGGGTATGCATCACTTTATATACTCAAGGAGGAACTCCTACTATTACCAATTGGTTTTGGTAGTGAACCTTCTTTGGGTTTATGAGTGGTCTACTTCTTCTCCTCCTTGTTTGGGTTGCCCAGGCCCATTTTCTAAATTCTATCAACTTATCTTTTTTTTTTCAAAAAAGATTATAAACTAGTTGAGAATCGAATTTAGAATGTGACGTACCTAAGGAAAGCGATACTTACACCAACTGATACAAAATTTGATTAAATTAGATTTTGTGGGATAGGCATAACTTATTGTTTATAGGTACAATACCAATGTAAAAGTAAGCTATTGTGAACAATTTCTTTCCATGTATAATTTTTAAGGAAGGAATAATTTGAAATAATTAGCCTGCGCATTAACACCTAATTATGAATGAAGCAAAGTATAATACATGATGGATCTTTATTATATTGTCTATTGTAACCACTAATCAGTTGAACCGGTCGATGTTTTAAAAGTAGAAAAGACAATTAGCAGGGATGCTGCAGGACAAAACCCAATACGAGAAAATAATAATTCGGATCTGTTTTGTTTTTTAATACTCCTATGTAATTTTATCGGAAAATTAGCGAAAAAGCATCCTTTTTTAATTTCAAAATTGTCATTAGTTAGCACTTAGCATAAAGCAAAAGTTCTAAGTATCGAGCAAGTATTGTTGGAAATCATACGCCAATATACAAGTGGAACTTATTTTAAACGTAGCCTCACTTTTCATTATATAGCCTATTTGTTAGAGTGTGGCAATTATGGGGTTTTTGGTAATTGGATATTGGTTGTTGGCTGTTGGCTGTTGGCTGTTGACTTTTTTAGTTAGATTATTTGACCAGCTTGAAATATTGGTTATTTTTATTGACTGAAAAAGTTAATTATTTATAGAGATGTTTGATAAATTTAAGTATTGACTGTTAGCTGTTAATTAGAAAAAAATAGGCTAACAACAAGCCAAAAGAACCAAACATCCCCATGATTGAATATACTAATCAACAAAAGTACTATTGATTAAGAGTTTCTTGATTATAATTGTAATAATCCAAACTTTAATGTTTTTACCCCTTACAATGCATGTTTCTATGATAGAATATAGAAAACCCTAAAAAACTTCTCCCTAAAATACCTAAGATTTGATTGTGGTGCTCACATTTTCTATTCCAAATTAATTAGATCAAATGATTTTCCTTAGTCTTTCAATGATGTACATGTACTTTTTTTTTTTATATGTTTCGGAAATAAAAGATAACAAATGATATAACCATTTGAAAGAACAGCTCGTGAAAAAATAAAATAGCTGTTGCGATATTTTCGCTCGACCCCATCGATATATGTACCCCATCGCGCGACATAATAATATTAGTAACCAATCGAGCTGAAAGATCAATAGCTTCAACTAGCTAGTTTGCTTGACCTAGTTGAGCGAGAATCGGGTCTTGAGACAAAATATTATCATCATCATCATCATTTTCCACTCATAGAAAACTATGGACAGGGTCTGGGGAGGAAAAGACGGCGGCAACTCATACCCTTAAAGGAGAGCACGGCGCCACGGCCAAAAGGAGTCCCCCGACTCGATAAAGATGAAGACATGTTCCTGCCATTTGAGATATTAATAGAACACATATATAGATAAAATAAGCAAGTTAAAAACAATTAATAAAACTTCAAAACATTAATACTATTAATAAAAAGAAACGAGAGAAAGTAACAGAACAAGAACACCAATACATACTCTAAGAGGAAAATTAGTAGTCTAAAATCAAGATATGACGCCTCCAACTACCCCTATTTCTAGTCAGGTCCTCAAAGAGATTTAACTCATGCTGATCAACTTTTATTTGCTCATCCCAAGTTCTCCTAGGTCTTCCTGAACTCTTCTTACCCTTTACTGTAATCCTTTCGACCCTCCTTACAGTCAGGGCGTCGAAAGTCTTTCTCCTTACTTGTCCAAACCACATTAATCAATTTTTGCGCATTTTTTCAGCAATAGGTTACAATTCCTAGATTGTTTCTAAATTCTTGGTTCCTAATTCGATCCATCAATGTGTGCCCGCACATCCACCTCAGTATACGCATTTCTGTGACTTTCATCTTATGTTCAAAAATCTTCTTTACTGATCAACAATGTGTTTCATATAACAAAGCAGGTATGATTGCTACCCGGTAAAATTTTTCCTTTAACTTACTTGGAAACTTCCTATCACATAGCACTGCGGTGGCTGCTCGTCATTTGAGCCAACCCACCTGGATACGATGACTTAGACCTCCGTCAATCTCCGCATCCTTTTGAAATGATCGATCTCAAATACTTGTACTTTGTCGTACTTTTAATAACTTATTCACCAATGGACACCTCTAGCTCACCTACCGGTGATGTCCCACTAGAGTCACAACACAAGTACTTGGTCTTTGTACAACTAATGCGCAACCCTTTACCTTCTAAAGCTTCCCTCCACTCATTTAATTTATTACTAGCCTCCTCTTTAGTTTCTGCTACAAGCACGATATTGTCCGCGGATAGCATGCACCACGGTACTGTCTCTCAGATAGATTTAGAAATCTAATCCATGATGACCCCGAAAATAAAAAGACTTAGGATCGATCCCTGATGAAGTCCTACTTTAACTGAAAAATGCTCTGTTAACCCAACCGATGTATGAATGTTAGTCGAAGACTTCAAATATGCACGTACATATTCTTGCAGACTTCAAATATACCCTGATATTGTTGAGAAAAACACTAAAATGGAGTATAACAGTAACTTTTTCATTACAACATTTAGATAATTGAAAATACATGTACTTATTAAGTAAAAGAACTAAATAACTAACTCAAAAATAAATAGAGAATTTATCTCATGATCCCATAACTTACTCCAACAAATTAGCATTGACACTTAAATAGTAATTACCCACTTTGTGATATCCTAGATTTAGCTTAAAAAGATATTGATAGACTGCTCATATCAACAAGGTGCATCTTTTTTTCATGGGAGCCCATTTGCTAAGAACTCCACAGTTAAGCGTGCTTGGTGGGGAGGAATCTTAGGATGGGTGACATCCTGGGAAGTTTTCCAGGTTGCGCTCGAGTTAGGTCAAAGTGCGCTGGAAATACTTGTGTTGGTCTATGAGGCTAGTCTACAGTCTCCATGCGTAGTCACCGGTAGTCCGTTGGGCCGAGGTGATACAAATGTTATCAGAGTAACCCTGCGATCATGGTTGATTGTGTGTTGAGTGCACCTAGCGGGGGAAAAGATCCTAAAACTACGGTCCAACAAGGACGCTGTCACTAGTGGAAAAAACGTTATTTGCTGCGGTTTTTCCTCGTTATAGGCTGCGGTTTTGACCCGCAGCCCTTATTATAGCAGCAAATAAGATTTTATTATTGGCTGCGGACATACAACCGTAGCCTTTAGTCATTTTTCAAAATAAAAAAAAAAACATGTACTGCGGACATACAACCGCAGCCTTTATTCAATTTTCAAAATAAAAAAAACTCAAAATCGAAAGATTCAAAAACAAAGAACGATTCAAGATTATGGACCTACTCAAAAATTTACAAACGAAATTACCCAGAAGAACATAAACGAAATTCCAGATCTAACATAATCAAAATAAAATGAATCGACATTTCTGGATCTAACATAAACATAAAAAAATGAATCGAAATTACAGATAACATAAACATAAACGAAATTACAAATCTAACATAAACATAAACATAAACGAAATTACAGATCTTAAAAATCGAAATTACCAAGAACAAACAAAATTAAAAAAAAAAATCTTCAAATTACAAAGAACAAAACGAAATCAGACTTCATCTTCATTACAAATCTTGAAAAACGAAATTACCAGGCTTCATTACAAATCTTAAAAAACGAAATCAGACTTCATCTTCATCTTCATTAACAAATCTTGAAAATCCTTTGTGCTCGAAAACTAAATCAAAATGAAGTAAATCTCCTTTTTCTTTGACAGATCGAAGAACAACATGAAGTTTCATAATAGCTTGAAGTTTCTGAGAAAACGAAGAACATCTGAAGAGAGAGAACAAAACGAAGGTGTGAGACTAGGGTTTAATGAAATTAGAAAATGAAGAAGGACAAAATTAAGAAATCGAAATTAGAAAAAGATGGTGTGAGACTAGGGTTTAAATTTACTGAACAAAATTAAGAGAGAACAAATGAACAAAAGAAGGAAGAGATATACGGCGCCCAGCTCTTGGGTTTAGAAGAAAATGAAGTAGGGTTTGATAGAGGACAATATATAGGTGCCTTTTGGGCTGGGCCCATTATTTGCTGCGGACCAACTAAAAATCGCAGCCCTTTTGAATTTTTTTTTTTTTTTTTTATGTTTTGAACTATTGGCTGCGAACATCCTAACAAACCGCAGCCCTTTTGATTTATTTTTTTTTAATTTCGTCTATTGGCTGCGTACACCTTTAAACCGCAGCCAATAGCTTTTTTTCCACTAGTGTATGTATTCTTAAGTGGGGTGAGTGTAATACCTCATATTTAGCTTGAAAATTTATAGAGGTTTTAAAATTTATATTCATAATATATGATATATATCTGTAGGCCTGATGATGTGCAGGCTCACCATGATAAGTTTCCCACTGAAAGAGTTGCTAGCGTTAGTTCTCCTTGAGTAACCTTAAACTTAATCAATAAATAAGCAAAGTTTAATCTTTAGTATAAATTTTAAAAAAAAATAAAGTACTAGGTCCAAATGTCCAATGGTATTAGTATAGTTTCTTACTTCAGGTATCGTTCTACCTGTTGTTGAGCTAGTGCCTGCATGTTATTGCAATATATGAATGGGATATTATCTATGTTTTTATTTGAAATTTTTTTGGTTGATTAAATTTGAATATGTACTTTATTATGATAGAAAGTAAAAAAATTATACAAACTACTCCATCCCTTTTTATTGTTCACATTTTTGAGGGCACGCAAATTAAGAAAAATGGTAGTGTGGTATTTTAAGTGATTATAATAATTGTAACACAAATTCTTGTGAGAGACGGTCTCTTTGAGAGTCCATCTCTAATTGGGTTGGCCCATTAGAAAAACTGTAGAGTTAATATAGGCAATATATAAGTTTTAATGGATTGGGCCTGAGAGACGTCTTTCAGAAAGACGCTCTCTCAGGAGACCAGCTGTAATTGTAAAGGTAATAGTTGAGGTGTTTAAGAGATTATAATAATTGAAAAAGTGGTAGGTGGGTATTTTAAATAATTTAAGTTGAGGTAGTTGGGGGTATTTATGTAAAAAATCTTTGCCAAAAATAGAAAATAGACAATTACAGTAAATTGACTAAATAATAAAAGTAGACAATAAAAAAGAATCGGAGAGAATATTTCTATGGATTTTGGATTATAATGAACTTTTTTATTTTTCTAATTAAGCCATACATTCAAATTTTTTATTTTTTTAAAGCTGTAGATGACATTACTATCAAAGATTTATCAAAAGTAATTGCTTCGTTTATTTATATGTTGAATTATATAAATCTTAAAACAATAAAGAGTTAATATTATGAAAGTATGCGATTAGACGATTAAAACAAGCTTTCACTTGACTATATTTTTACTTACACATTAGTCGTAATATATAAAATAAGCTTGAACGATGAATAGTGCACAAAATTGAAATATAGCGAGTATTTCAGAACAGAGTAACTAGTTCTATAAGCAAATTATAATTTCTTAGGATGATTGATTTTGATCTCTTATACGACAATCCATGCAAGTCTACAAGTATACGATCAATGATCATGAACAAAATCTCATTTGAGGCAATTGGGTCAAATAGTCGTACAAAATTAATCAAAACATTTTTATTTTGTAACGATTAAAATAATTAATTTTAAATTTGATCTCTTTGTATGGATATATTTTATCACAGACATTGTCATACAAAAAAATGTTAAATATAATGTACTCTCTCCGTCCTGATAAGTTAGTAGAAAAGAGAAAATTGGTGAATATTAAGAAAGTGGTAATAAATGAAGAGAGAGAATGTATTGTGTAGATGAAATTAAAACAGAGTTAAAATGTATGGATGAGATTAAAAGAAAGTGGTGACCATTAATCAAAAATAGAAATGTTGCAAATCAAGTGGGACGGACAAAAATAAAAAGTGCTGCAATTTCAATGGGACAGAGGGAGTATGTATAATGCACAACCAAAAAGATCCTCCATGGGTTGAAGATCAATGATGGGTCAAATTCGAGATGCGATCAATGATTATGTATGTGCAATTGACTTGGGGAGCTTGGACAGATCATGGCTTATTCTTTTAATTTACAATTTGGCGGCCTAGTTTCGGAAGCAAATCAAATTGGGATGGGCTAAATATGAGAATGGGCCTCAATTAAATTCTACCTTTTTTATTTCACAAATTCCTGTGAGAGTCTGCCTCTCTGAGAAATCATATTATTGGACCACCCATAAAAAAAGTAGAATAAGTTGGTTGGTGGGCATTAAGGATATTATTATAAGTATTACGCGCTTACTAGGTGGGCATCAAAAATATTGTAAATAGACATTATGGATACGATAAGTAGATATTAAAGATGATGTAAGTAGGCATTAAGCTTTAATGGATATATAAATAAGATTATTTATCAAAAAAAGCATATAATAAGATTATAATCAAACTTATTCCAAAACTAAGCTTGTAATCCGCAAACCTTAGGTTCGGGTTGTTCGCAATTAGTAAGTGCGAACAGACTGAAAAACTGAAACAGGTTGTTCGCTGTTACTAACAGCGAACAACCTATTTTAGGTTTTCAGTCTGTCGCACTTACGAAGTGCGAACATACCCGAACCTGTGCTCTAGGGTATCAAGCGCTTATAGTTGGAATAAGTTTGATTTGGATTTTATTACATGCTTTTTTTTTTATTAAGAATCTTAACTATTTTAATTTTTCTAATTTTAACTGGTACAACTTACAGGCACAACTAGGGATGGGCATGGGTCGGATCTGGGTCTGGTCCAATAAGACCCAGATCCAAACCCTAATTTTTTATTGGACCCAGACCCGGACCCGGATTCGTAGGGTCTAAAAATTTTGGACCCGGACCCAGACCCTCAGGGTCTGGCGGGTCTAGGGTCTGAATCTGGGTCCAACACATTTTATTTTTTTTCCTAATTTTTAAAAAGTATATGATGAAGTGCAATTTTCGACCATTTGCATAAATTATTTAAACATTTTCGACTAACGAGGATCTTCTAATACTTTATACTAATTGAGCGAAACATATGAAGTTTTTCAATATTCAAGTTCTTATAACGAAATATTTATCAAGCCTATAATTTTTAAAGTATTGATACAACGACCAAATTTTAAATTACATGAACCGATAAAGTTCAAAATAACGCAATGTTAAAAAAATATAACAAAATTTTAAATCAAGTAATTACATAAACATAATACCTAATATATAATTTTTTTAAAAAAGATGTAAATGGATCTATGGGTCGGATCTGGGTCGAATCTGGGTTTTAGATATGAAGACCCAGACTCGGACCAGGACCCTAAGGTCATGGATCCAGATTCGACCCTGGACCCATAGAGTCCAAAAAAAGAAGGATCCAGACCCTTAAAATTAGGGTCGGATCACCCGTGCCTATGGGTGTTCAATGGGCCAGGCCCCCATTTTGAGCCCTTATCCGGCCCGTTTTTAGAAGGGCTTTGTAAGGGTCGGGTCGAAAATGGGTCGGGCCGAAAACGGGCTTTACTTTATGTAAAATGAAGCGGGCTATAAAAGGGCTCAATAAGGGCCGAAAACGGGCCTTTGTAAATAACATAATTAATGTATAATTTAAATATTATAAATGACAATGTCAATGAAATTATTAATATTTTATTAATTTTTTTTATTATAAATGATAATTTAATTGTTATAAATTGAAAAATGGGGATTAAAAATATTTTAAGTAGTAAAAATGGGCCGGATTGGGCCGGACCGGGCTTTCAAAGCCTGGCCCATTTAAAGCCCATATTAATTCTAAAGGGCCCTTATCCGGCCCGGCCCATATATTTACTTAAGCCCGACCCGGCCCTTATCCGGCCCATTGAACACCCCTACCCGTGCCCATCCCTAGGCACAACCAGTTGGTTAGGGACTTTCACATATATATCCCATGTTCTTGATATCTAGAGCTATTGCCAAGCAAATGGTGATAATTGCCTTTTTTTCTTGGATGCTTAAGGTGTCTAATCCAAGCTAAGCCATATTCAAATTTTATTGTACCAACAAATCCTTTATTGTAGTCTTTCAAATGAGAAAGTCTGGCTAAATAACTGTTATTTGTGTAGTTAAGAAATCACCCTTATAAGGTAGGATGTGATAGGGTGAGAAATTTGTTGTTTTGATTTATCTTTTTTGATTTTATTTATTTTAATATTATTTATTTTGTCTTTTTGTGGTGATTTACAAATCACGATTATTGATCAGGAATTTTTGCTTTCAAATCAAATAATGAAATACTTACTCCGTTTTATTGAATTTGCAGTATTTTTCATTTTCATATGTCTCACTTAATTTGCATCACTTTTATTTTTTGACAATGATCCACCATTTTTTTAATCTCATCCATACATTTTAACTCTTTTAATTTCATCCACACAATTTATTTTCTTTCAATTATTCACTTTTTTAAAACTTAACTACTTTCTCTTTGATGCAATTCAAGAAGGACAAATGAGTATTAGATTTACACAAGCTAGAAGCTATTATCATGTTAAGAATACCTCATGTTTAAGACTTTTGCTCTTCTAGCACCTATTTAAACCTCAGCTCTAATAAAATATATTGGCAAACCCACAAATCACACGTTATATAGTAAATAAAAGGAAAATTTACTTAAAATCCGACCTTTGGGCTGTTCTCTTCTAAAAATCTGACCTTTCGATTATTTTTTAAAAATCCGACCTTTAGCCTCCATTTTCATCTAAAGTCCAATTTGACCGGTGACCGATTGATTTTGAAAAATTACTCAACTAACCCATTAATTACCTTCCCTCATTTACTTCCTCCTTCCCTGTTGGTTAAACATCAACTCGCCATAACATTTCCAAAGAACGGTCAATCTGAAGAACTCCACATATTCTCTTTCCCATGGATGTCATAGTTTATTCAACCTTCCGATCTCTGACTGTAAATTTTGAAAAATATGATTCAAATTAGATAATGATTGATAATATCCCAGAAAAAACCCAGATAAAAAATGTTAAAGAAGACAAACCTTGGGAAGGGATTGTGAAGAAACAACAGAAGTATTGCAATGAAGGATACAATCCAAGTTAAAATGCATTGATGGGTTTTCCATTACCATGATGATTGATGGATGAATGGATAGAGGGAGATGGTGATTGTCTCCCTAAATTCAAAAAAAAAATGAAAGGTAATAAGAAAATAATCAAAACAAAGGAGAGAAATTAGGGAAAACGAGATTTAAGTATCTTAAAGTTAGGGATTGAAAATTGATTAAGGAAAAATCCCACTAAAATTGAAAGGAAAAATCAGCTGGATTAGGAAAAATTTCACTAAAATTGAAAGGAAAACAGAAGGAAACTTAGAAATTGAAAATTTATATCTTAAGTTAAACTAAGAAGAACATGTAAAAGTCAACGAAAAAAAAATTTGAAAAAAAAAATGAAATTCTTTCAATGGAATTTCTATAGAAGATGAAGAAATTGTGATAACTAGGGAAAAAAAATTATGTACAAATGTATGAATCAACTATTATTAAGTAATGAAGATGAATTACTCAAAAAAAAAAAAAAAAAATAATGAAGATGAATGATCTGAGTTTGTCAAAATCTTTATTTCATTAGCATTAATCTTTACATTTCAAGATATAATTTCATAACAATTACATCATTAACATAAAAAGGAAAATCTTTAAATGGCTTCCATGGTTGAAAATGAAGAAGATAACAATTAGGGTTTTTTATTTTTAAATTTATCTTTTTTTATAAAAACATATTTAACCGGTTTTCTAGGTTAAGGAATGGGGTATGTACTTTAGATGAAAACGGAGCCTAAAGGTCGGATTTTTAAAAAATAATCGAAAGGTCGGATTTTTAGAAGAGAACAGCCCAAAGGTCGGATTTTTAAAAGTAATTTCTCCTAAATAAAATGCAATTATAATACTTTCTCTGTTTTTAGTCGCAAACAAGTCCATTTCAGCCTTTTTTTATTTTGCATATTGTGACTAGTATACAGGAAAAATATAGTTATGTGGAATTTTGTTTTATTAATTTATCTCAATGTCTATTTTCATAATATTAAATCTTTATAATTTTTAGTTTTGTATAAATCAGGATGAAATTGATTTAAAAAGCATAAAAAGATGTTTGTGTGCAAGTAAAAAAAAACAGAGAAAGTACTATTTTATGGCACATGATATTTTCTAATTTTTTTTTTAGAATTAACATAAATTTGGAATTGAAAGAAAACAAACTTTTTCTTTTATTTTCTCCTTCACACGAGTTTTACTACATTTTCATTATGATCTATTTATAAATTTACTAAATTCTTAAGTCTAACTAATTATCCCTAAATTTCTTAATCTGCTATTGTGCTTGTGCTTACACTTCTATATACCAAAATTTTATCTCTTGGATTTAAGATACTCCTATGACATTAGTCTTTTACTATACACATCTAATTTTGAACCAAAAGAAATACCAACCGTTGACATATAACAGAAGTATTTAAAAAGACTAAATATGCACGTGACCTCAATTCAAGGTTTTGAACAGTACACTACTAGACTAGACGTGACAGATAAACATGCCAGCTTGTTTACATTGGGATTCCAAGTTTTTGTTCCTTTCATATTGTGTTTTAGAGCATACTACTACTCGCTAGAAGTATATCAATGTGTTAAAAATAAGATTTCAAAATGGAAAAAAAAAAAAAAGAAAATAATAAGATTACATATCAAAATAGAAATGTTACACAAATAAGAATAAATTCTTGTGAAATCCTATCCTATGTTAATACAATATTAGTAAAACTTGAGCAGTGTAGCTAATTTACAGCAATTAACAGTTAAGTCAAGCATGACACAATGACAACTTTGATAATTATCTACAAAACCAGTTCATTATGACAATTTGATATTCCACTACTTAGATATGAGCCGTCTCGTTTATTTTTTGGCTCAGAACAAAAGATAAAAAAACCTCTAAAAATTAAACCATAACGACTAATATTATGCACTATTTGGTTTTTATTGTTAATATTTAAACTACTTTATATAAAAGCACTAAGATTAATACATATTACTTAGCTAAAATTGTAAGTTAAATATAAATTTAATTCAAATAATATCACTTCTAAAATAAATATATGATTTTTGGGCCCTAAAACATTTGCAATGAGATTTACTTATACTTCTTTCGTTACACTTTACTTACTAAATTTTCTTTTTCACACAATCTAATGTATTCGTTTAATCTTTAATATCTCTAATTATAAATAATAATAATAATAAATTATAAAAAAATAATATTAATAATCTTTGCAATGAGACGAATCAAACAAGTTCTCACTTGACTATATTTTAAATTATAAATTAAATACTAATCACAAATTAAGAGTGATAAATAAATAATGTCGTTTTACCAACATTGCAACTAATATAAAATGAAACGAAGAAAACGTATTCCTATAATATAGTTTTACACGACTAAGTTCACATTTCTCTCTTGATTTTTAACGTTAATTTTGTAACCGAAACATTAAATAATGGCCTATAATATATTTTGAATTCCAATCACAACTCTAAACTTTTGATTTGCGTTGGTTTTTTAATCAATATAAAAACAAATTGTTAAAATATATACTTTTTCGAATCTTGTATATCTCTTATTTAAAACAGAATATTTATAAAGTCGAGTATGAAAACGCATCCAAACTTCCAGCACTAAGTTAATTTTTCTAGTTGAAGAGTTAGGCTTATGAATGACCAAAATTGAAGAATATTTTAAGAAAATACGAAAGACAAATATATACATTCCATTAATGTCATATATAACTAAATCTAAATGTGAATGTCACATAAGAATAACTAAAAAATAGTCCTAATGATTAAAAAAGAATTAAACAACGGCATAATGCCTAAAAGACAAATGAACATCATCAAAAGAAATAGTAGAAGAAGCCTTAATAGCAAGCTCACACAAATCTTCAAGCGATAAGGGCTTATTTGCTTGAGACTTGGGTAGTAAGAAATACAAATGACCCGGTTGTAGCTCTTCGGGTTCGGGTATCTTATCCGGGTATGAATCAATAGACATGGAATCCGAACTACACAGAAAACAAGTAGGGTTGCAAGACAATATTTGTTCTGCACAAATGGGTGGGTTGAACTCTTTGATCCGACCATCCATATGAACCACTTTGATTAGTTTTGAGGAGATTGGTTTGTTGTTCCCTTTTGTTTTGGGGTGGTTCTTTTGTGATGAAGCACACCCTCCCATGGTTTAAGTTGTAAGGAATGAATGCAGTCGTGAGCTAAAGATTAGGATAATTTGAATGATATAAATGGCGTTGTAGTATTTAAATGAGAGTTGAATCTATGAAGGACAATTGGTAAGATAAAATATTGATATAAAAAAGGATAGTGGAGTGGTTGCTACTTGCTAGTAAAATAATGCTGCAAGAGATTGGATTTTACTCAATAGGCTTATATAGTTACTCTGTTTCGTAATACTCCCTTCTATTCATAGAGAATGTGGCATTTTTTTATTGGACCAATTCAGTGAAAATGTTTTACTTTTATCTTTGTCATTCTTTTTTTATCCTTTCACCCTTACTACAACACAACAACACATTAATATCAATACTTTTATGGAAAAGAAGAGAGTTTTCCACTCACTTTTAAATGGCCTCCCAACCCCTCCTTGGTTTTGGTGCAAAACTCAAATGTCTTATTCTCTATGAATAAGAGGGAGTACTTGCTAGTAAAAATAATCCAAAAGTAGAAATGATACAAAACGAATGAGACGGGCCAAAATGACAATATATGCAAAATGATTGTGATAGAGCTAGGGAATATATGATGTACTCCCTCCGTTCTTAAATGATTATCCACTATGTGTTTTTCACACAAATTTAGAAAACTAGAATCTTTGTAGCAAGTGAATATTATTTTAATTGAATAATAGTATAAAGTAATGATTGTATTGGTATTATGGGAGAGAGAAAACATTCAAATTAAAGATAAAATAAAGAAAACAAAGAAATTATTATTGCCATTAATATAAAGAAAGTATATTTGGTGAAAATTAAAAAGATTAAAAGGGTATATTGAGCAAAAGATTTCCTAAAATGGAAAGTATTGAAAAGTGGATAAACTTTTGGAATTACCCATTATAATAAGGCAAACAAACATAAAAGAACGGAGGGATTATTAAAAAAATTATACTCCCTCTGTTCTTTTAAGTTTGTCCACATTACTATAACGGACAGTTTTATAAGTTTGTCCTATTTAGAATACATTCCTATTTTGCAAAGTTTTTATCTTCCATATACTCTCTATATCCCTCATTTAACTCTCATTTCTCTCTCATAATACCAATACAACTATTAATTCACACCACTATTTTAATAAAATAATACCCACTATCTACAAAGATTTCACCTTTCTTAATAAAATAATACCCACTATCTACAAAGATTCCACGTTTCTTAATTTGTGTGAAATTTTCAAATAGAACGATAAAAAAAAAGGGAGGGAGTGATATTTTTACATAGATGAAAAAGTGCGTGATCATATAATCAATTGCAATGATTTTTCATAACTAATGGTTACTCGTGACTTTAGTAATAAGTAGTTGTTTGATTTTGAGTTACTTGTTCGTGGATATAAAATAATTGCGTTGAAGTAATTTAGTAATAATTTCAAAAAAAAAAAAAAAAAAAAAAATTTAGTAATAATATTTTTTAGGAAAAATTACAAAAAACTACCAATTTTAATTAGTAACTTGCAAAAAACTACCTATTCTAATTTTTTTTGCAAAAAATTACCTTATACTCCCTCCTATTCATTAGTATTGTCCACTTTGTGTTTGGACCGCATTTTAAGAAAAAATGATAGTGGGGTGGTAGTGGGGTATTTTAAGTGATTATAATAATTGAAAAGGTGGTAGTGGGGTATTTTAAGTGATTATAATAATTGAAAAGGTGGTAGTGGAGTATTTTAAGTGATTATAATAATTGAAAAGTTGGTAGGTGGGGTATTATTTAATAATATAAGTTGGGGTAGTTGGGGGTATTTAGGTAAAAAATTTTGCCAAAAATAGAAAGTGGACAAGTGAAGTGACTTTACCAAATAAGGAAAGTGGACAAAACTAATGAATAGGAGGGAGTATGATATTAACGTTTGTAAAACACTACCTCTTGACGGATTCAGTTAGTTGACCATCAAATATTACTTTGACTTTGCACGTGACTTGCACGTGACCTTCTTTTAATCCTATTATCTTTAATTATTTCTTTTTTTTTTTTGAAGGGATCTTTAATTATTTCTTAGATTTCTTGTTTTAAAGTACTTTTTATCCCCAATTTCGTATGAACCCTAACCTAATCCGCTTCTTTTTCTTTGAAGCCCAAATCAATTCATGGATTCCTCTCACTCCAAACAATCCTTCATCTTCATCAATTTCATCATATGACCACAATAAAAACCTTCATTTACATGAATCAAAACCCATGAATCTAACCTCTACTTGGCCATTTATGTTTGAACCCAAATGGGGATCAAATCAAAACCCATTTTTCTTGCAATCAAAACCCGAATTCCAATCGAATCCAAACTCAACACCGAACTCTGATTCATCAAGTGAAGCAACAGAAACAATGATAACCCAACTCAATGACAATAACCCAGAAAATTTAGAGGCAATTTGCTCTGTTTTAAACAAAAAATCCCATGGCAGAAAGATATAATCCCAGAAATTGCAACAACTCTTTTAAGAATCAGATCAGGAATGATTAAAAGGATGAACCCATCATCAAAAATTGAAGAACAAAAGAAGGAAACATGGTTATTGTTCATGGGTTCAGATGATGATGGAGTTTGAAGGGATTTTTTGGGCTTTGTAGAAGTAGAAGAAATATATTTAGATCTTAATTGAAGGGAGTTTTTGGGCTTTGTAGAAGTAGAAGAAGAAATATATTTAGATCTTAATTGGAGGGAGTTTTTGGGATTTGTAGAAATAGAAGAAGAAATATATTTTGATCATAAATGAAGGGAGTTTCTGGGATTTCTAGAAGAAGGTCTGCTTGGATTTTGAAAAGAAGTGAAAAAATAAAGAAATAAAACATTTCAGAGGTATAAAAGAAGGTCACGTGCAAGTCACGTGCAAAGTCAAAGTAATATTTGACAGTCAACTAACGGAATCCGTCAAGAGGTAGTGTTTTACAAACGTTAGTATCATATAAGGTAGTTTTTTGCAAAAAAATTAGAATATGTAGTTTTTTGCAAGTCACCCATTAGAATAGGTAGTTTTTTGTAATTTTTCCTATTTTTTATTATTGTATATTTTAGATTAATAGGTTAATTGAACATATTAGTGTTTTGTCTAATTGATAAAATTAAAAGTTTATCACTTGTCACGTAAAGACTAAGGTTTGTTGTTTAAGAACTTGTAATTTTGCTTTCACTCATCTCAAAAATTTCCAAAATAATCCTTAATGCTGGTGTTTGGTAAATTAACTAGTTAAAATAACTTATTGTTAAGAATCAGATAACTTACAACGAACTGCTATACTAAAATTTTATAATAAACTAATTAATCAGTTAATAACACCAATTAATAAAATGTGTTTGGGAGTAATGTGTCTTATATTCTCTATATGAACACTATATATTGTACTCTTTTTTAGGCAGATACTCACTACTCTGGTTTAAGACTGGCTCAGATGGATATGGGTTGAATTATAGGAGTACCATATACTTGGGTGGGCTAACTGGGTCAATCATTTCATATTGCATGGTCGGTTTTACGTTGAGAAGTCCAATATAATATTTTAGATTATTAAGTTCAAACATACGCATGGATCCCTAATTGACTAATTGTTGGTCATACGCTCTAATAATATAATATTGGGTTTCTAATCTTTTTTATTTTGGCATTTAATTTTGTGTGAGAAATTGTTTTTCAGTGGATCCACTTGAACATAAAAGTCTATATTTTACCTTTTAAGATAAACTTCTTTATTTTTCAAGCTATCAAATTAAAGATTTATAAAATAAAATTTCATTCAAAACATACGCACAAATAACAAGTAAACTGCATTTTTCCCAAGATATAACGATTGCCTGAAAATTCAATAAGTTAAACATATATTAAAGAAAAAACATATAAAGCTTAAAAAAAAATTGAACATCATATTTTTCAAATAAAACACATCAAAGAAAATAAATATAGAAGAGTTGCGTGAAATATTATGTACTTTAGGCCTTAAAATATCTATTTTCATACTTAAAAAATTAAAATTAAATTTTGAAACACCTACTTTGATTTTACACCACCTACTTATTAAATATATCACACCTATTTTTTATCTGAAAATCACCTGTTTTGAATCATGAATATAAATTTTGTTTTTATAATAACTAGAATTAATAAATATTATTTTGCCTACTTTAAACTTAAAACATCTACTTGTATCGTTATAAACACATATTTTAAAATCTTACTATTTGAATCTTATAAAACCTAAACTTAATAAAGATATTACAACGCTTATTTTTAAACGCCTACTTTGCATTAACACTCTTAAAATCCTACTTAATTTGTGTCCTACAATTCCTTTTTAATCACTACAACAACTATTTTGTGCCATAAAACGTATATTATGTATCCTAGTATACTACTTTTTTCGTTTTTTAAAGTTGTTAATTCCCATAAGAAATATTCACGATAATAAAGAAAATAAAATAAAATATTTTAAATGATGAATACATTATTTTATGGAATAATATATTTAATGGAGAAAAGTAAGGAGCATAAACATTAAAAAAAATATTAAACCAAGTTAGTAGAAAAAAAATATATGAGAATCACAATTATAAAAAAGGCTTAAATAAAATTATTGGGAAACATATGGGGACCATAAGCAAATTAAAATATGAAACTGAAGTTAGTCGAAATATTTATTAATCAATTTATTCGTAAATCAATTTTGATGATAATAAAGTTACTGAACAAACTCCAGATAAAAACGCAAAAAAGCAACGGCACGTGGCTTTGCCTTTTGGACCCTAAATAATCTGATGCTAACTCGTCGCCAAAACGGGTGACGACATTAGCAACCATACTCATTCTCTTCTATCTTAGCATCCAACAGAAAAAAAAATTAACGGATGCATTTTCTTAAGGAAAGGCGACAAACGTTTATTCATTCATGTTTAAATTGTCGTAAATTTTCGCTTTTTTTGTAATTTCAAATAGTAACCTATAAGTAACAATTAAGTAGAAGAATAATAAAGTTAAAATAAAAGAGAATGAGTTATAATGATTTAATATGTGGTAGTATTAGGAATTGTTATGAGCTCAATTGCTGGCTTGATTGTAGCCACAAACTTGGCAAATAAGTATGCATGACCCACATGCTGATAATCTACGAGAAATACTCCTACAGTCCTACTTGTTAGTCATCTTAAATTGGTTCATATTAACCATTAAATTGTGTATGCGTCAAGAAGTGGGGGATTCAGATCACTTGCCCATCCTTTTACTTGTGGGCTTCCTTCTGATTTGCTCCCTACTTTTGTTTTGTGACCACGCTGGTCAAGATTCAAAACTTAGCCCTCCTTGTTTAAATTGTTTTGCTTATTGCGTCTATTTTCTTCGTCCCTCTCATTTACTATCTTTAATTTTGGATAACTATTTATAATTTTATTTATATATTTTAACTTTTTTAATTTAACACATTTACTTTGGTTTTTTTTTTTTTTTACTAATTATCAAATATATACTTTTCTTCATAAAAACAAATAATCATTTTCTTTTTGTTATTATAAAGACATAGGAGTATGTAAGCTAACCAGGGTGGGCAATAAAATGGCCCACTATGTCATGTTGTAACGCCATAATCTAACAAACAGACCGATTATAATTAGAGACGGATTTATAGGTCCAAGCTCAACAATCAAAAAAAGAAAAATCTAAAAATTAATGTGCATCCTATTTAGAGTTGGTGTTATAACCTATTAAAGTTGGTGTTATAACCTATTGAAGTTGGTGGTATAACCTATTATAATTGGTATTTGGAGTTGGTGTTATAACCTATTAAAGTAGGTATTTTAACATATTTGGAGATACCAACTTTAATAGATTATAATATCAACTCTAATAAATTATAATACCAACTTCAATATGTTATAACACTAAAATTCAAATAGGATTACACAGCGTGCGTTTTTCAGGTAGTTATTTTTTATTAATTATGGGATTGCACATTTGATACGCGTCCTCTATAAAAACGGTCTCACGTAAGAATGTGTCTAACAAAACATAATGTATTATCTCTCTTGATTAGCATTAATTTCATTTTAAGTTGTTCTTTTGCCTACAGTAGTTATCTCAATCACATATCGAGACTTTCTTTTAAAAATACTAACACAATTTATTATCTCTGTTCATTTAATATATATCTAAAACTTTTTATACTTTCCTTAAAAAAAATTTCTTTCTTTTTGACTAAATATCATTGGAATACACGAAGTAGAGTTTAGTGATTTAATTTTTGAATCAAAAAATTTTTGAAAATTTGACTTGACATATTAAGAATTAAGGTCAATTTTGCTTCTTTTCAATTTATGCTTGTGAAGGCTAGTTACGTTGTTTAATTATTATCGAATTCAAGTTTTTAACCCAAGGAAAAAAGCAGGAGAATGATCGATGGTATGGGTTTCTTCAACCAAACTAGTAAAATTCCATATGAACAGAAATAATTGATTGATTTATGTAGTCACTTTAATTTTATAATTAATGTTTTGACATTATTATTATTAGGTTAGAAAAACCCTAATAATAACGGCCACATTGGCATAGGTTAAAGAGCATTAAATTCTATTATAAGTTTATTTAATTCTCTTAAATATGATCTTGGGAATAATGATTTCATAATTACATTAATTGAAGTAAGTAAAAACTAGAAAATAAATAGGAAAATCCTTGAATAAAGTTGGTAGATGAAAGTAATCAATACCCCTTAACCTATGCCTTGTGGCATAGGTTAGACAAACCGTTATTATAATCAAATTTATTAAAGATCATATTGTTGGTTTAAAATAATCATTATGATCATTTAACTTGAAGTTCAACTAAAGTATTAAATTCACAATGTGAACATAATTCAAACTTAGCATAATATATCATGGGTCGAATTTAACTTATAATACCTCGTGCATGCAATTAATTTGAATCCAAAATAACTAGAACTCCCCATTTTTTAACTCAAATTTTAACTTGAATATGATATAGGATTCTAAAAAAGACCCTTGTCGAAGTCTAATTGCGTTATGCTTCCTTAATATAAACCATCTGGGTTGAAAATATTTTACATATGAGATAAGATCTTATAATCTATAAAATATTGGGTTGTTGACCTGCATATATATTGGGTGAGCTAATCTTTCTACTACTGTATAGTTTTGGGAAACAATGAACCTCACCTAGTGTATGTGCAAGTCAACACTCTTGATCCATGGGTTTGTGGGCCTGAGCCCACGGATGTCCCATGTCCACCCTAGCTGGTGTGCCTTGATGAGATTATGTGATGAATTGTCACGGCCTAATAGAGATAGTCAATGCGAGCTGATCGCTTACTAGGAATTCGATATGATGTAATATGGACCAACAATAGAACTCACTTGATTTAACCCGTATCAAATTGACTCGAATCAAATAATTAAGGTAAAACTTAAACAAGAAAATTTTTTATCCAATAACTAAATTTACAATACTATAAGTTTACCAATCATCCACACTATTTTAGCTATAACTAAATTTAGATATAAATAAAAAAAATATGGTTTCTATTAGTAAACGGGGTGAAGTTGATGATTTTTCTTTACTTTCCAAAATAATATGACAAAATAAGATAAAGAGATAGAAAATTTGGTGGGTATTTGAATAATACACAATGCTTGTACGAAAGTTCATTTTAATTTCAAACTTAAATGGGTTTGTATGAGATACAACTATTCCAAAATTACTCTTATCATTCTATGATTCATAGGCGCCATCAATGAATTTTCTTTGTAACATCCATATTCTATCAAAGGAAAAAAAAATAACATACATTGTCTATTACCAAAAAACTTAAATTTTTTGAACATTTTTCCACACAAAACCTTAGATTTAAGGCATATTTTATCCCAGGAAAAAAAAAACATACATTGAATTATTTCAAATTATAATGTAAGAGTTTTGTCACTTAAATGAAACAAAATGACTGCGACAAAAGAAACATATATAATTGAACTTGTAGTAGGGAACATTCAAAGAAACAAGAATTGTAGTATTGATATATAATCTTATGGAAGCATATTATCCAAATAATAGAGACATTGGTAGGGATAAGAATGGCACATTTGGTTTGACTGATTTTTGCATACATACAAAACCCTGCAATAAGAAGGGGTCTAAAGAGGAACGTGACAAATGACAATGGTCGGCATGGACTTGTTCATTGTTTAGACATGGGTCATCTCAGCTTTATTTCAATCTGTTGAGCTTGAGTGTATTTTGCATTACAATGATTTTTGACTTATTCTTAGGTAATGTTTTCAATTTTTATCTCGTGTTCTTTTCTTGGATATGCATTACTGGACTCTGCCGGCTGTTGGGACATATTTAAAATAAAATTAAATGATGTCAATATGGATAATTAACAAAATCAACTGCAGAATATCATTGTTGAATTAAATTGTAGTATATAAATTATTAATCCACCATTTAAAAAATGTATGGTGTTAAGGAAACAACTCAACCAAAAGCTTTAGCCTATGGTTGAGGCTCCATAATATATTATATACTCTAACACGCCCCCTCACACGAGAGCCCTTTAGGCTAGAAGTGTGGATGCAACACATGCTCTCCTCATACCAGGTGCTAAATATTCCACTTAAATGAGGGGTGGTTGAGATTCGAACCCGTGACCTCTTGTCACGTTGGCTTCTGATACCATGTCAAGGAACCAACTCAACCATCAGCTTAATCTTTTGGTTGAGTTGGTTCCTTGACATATAGCCTAAAAACTTAAATCAATTATTTTAAGGAAAAATTATAAGAAACTACCTAATCTATACACATTTTTTTTTAAAAAACTACCTTATATAAAATTTTTTGCAAAAAACTACCTTATATAACACAATTCTTTGCAAAACACTACCTTTTACTGATTTTGGTCAGTTGACTGTTAACATTAACATTGACCTGCACAAAAAACTATTTTATATAATACAATTCTTTGTAAAACACTACCTTACAATTCTTTGCAAACACTACCTTATATAATACAATTCTGTGCAAGTCAACGTTAATGTTAACAGTCAACTAACGAAAATCAGTAAAAGGTAGTGTTTTGCAAAGAATTGTATTATATAAGGTAGTTTTTTCAAAAAAGGTGTATAGATTAGGTAGTTTCTTATAATTTTTCCTTATTTTAATTGTTATTTCAAGAAATTTAAACAGATTACCTAAATCAATTGCAGAATCAAATTACTAACCGATTGCAACACTCTAATAAATTAAAATAAATTTATTATGAAACCCTAAAGTTTCAAAGTTACCTTGAATCAAACCAAAAAGCCTAAATTGCACAAATAAATGAGAAATCTACCGCAAATTAAATATCATCAATCATGAATGAACAAACAATGTTTAAAAATGAGGGTTGACAAAAAAAGTTTAAAAATATGTGTTTGTTGAGGCTTGAAACAAAGCCCCTACAACACTTCATCTTAGTCAAAAAGCCTGGAAAGGTATGAACCAAAGCCTCTAGAATCAAACACTAAACCACCTAAGCCATCAAACTTATTAGTATTTTATGAATATGTATGTGTTTGCACATAAGTCAAATGCTTTTAGTTGACATCATTAACTTAATGTATACGCCCATGACAAGCTGGTATACATATATCATATTACTTCCAATTAACAAATGAAGTATACTTTAAGTAGGACTATATATACATACTACTTGGGATGAAACATTCAGCTCACGAGTTTTAATACCATCTTCTAAATTCCAATTTATTAGGTATGAGGAACTGTTAGTGCATACAATATATTCTCCAGCCTCAATTATTTGTTAAATCTTTTAGTTGAGTTAGTTTTTTGACATGGTATTAGTGCAACGTGACAAGAGGTCATGGGTTGAAATTAAACCACATCTAATTTAAAGTGGAATATTTAGCGCGAGGTTTGAGAGAACCTGTGTCGCATCCACATTTGTAGCCTAAGGGCTCTAGTGTAAAAGAACGTGTTAGAGTATATAACATAACCTGGACCCTGAAACCTCAAACATTAGCTTAAGTTTTTAGTCAAGTTGTTTTCTTGGCATAAATCTTGTGTCGTATATTCGTATAGTTGTATTCAAACTTCTAGTCCTAAATGGATTTTGTATGAAGAAGGGCTGTTAATTGTTATAGAGTATATATTTTGTACTACATTTCCTTTAACTTTTGAATTGTTATGAAATTTAATAATTTATGATGCACAAATCCAAATTTATACTGTTATAAAAGCAGGAAGAGTCAGAAAATAATTAGTAAATATAAATGAAGAAAGGGTGTTTATCCGTGAATGAGGTTGCCAGCTTAGGATGAAATAGGACGGATTCCATGACATAACAAGTCCGATATGAATATATGATTGAAGAAAGCTGTATATCACTACACTATACAACTATACTCCCTAATCCCTATGATATCATCAATTCCAATATATGTTTGTATTTTTGCATTCTTTTGTAGTGAAATTTATATGGTCCCGTTTTGATCATTATTCTTTCGTCTTCTTTTGCTATTTTTGGGAACAATCTCAATGCTTTGATTCAATCGTTCTAGCTGTATTTCATCATTTCTACTCCAGCTGTTTTCCCCAAGCCTTAGAGTACTGTGTTTGGATTTATGGTTTATGGAGTATCAGAAGCCAGTGAAAAAAGAGGTCATGAGTTCGAATCTCAACCACACCTCATTTAAAGTGGAATATTCAGCGCTAGGTATGAGGAGAGCCTGTGTCGCATCTACACTTCAAGACCAAAGGCTATCGTGTAGGGGGCATGTTAGAGTATATAACATATATATATATATATATATATATATATATATATATATATATATATATATATATATATATATATATATATATATATATATATATATATATATATATATATATATATATATATATATATATATATATATATATATATATATATATATATATATTTTACATTAGTATTGGTGTCGAGGAATCAATTCTGGTTGAGGCCCCAAGATATATATATCAATTCTGGTTGAGGCCCCAAGATATATATATATATATATATATATATATATATATATATATATATATATATATATATATATATATATATATATATATTTGTCAAAAATATATATATATATATATATATATATATATATATATATATATATATATATATATATATATATATCTTGGGGCCTCAACCAGAATTGATTCCTCGACACCAATACTAATGTAAAATGCACTCACCAATATTTCAAAGAAAATCAATGTTCTCAATCCTAAAGCCTTGTTTGTTGTAGCTCTTCAAATACTAATTAGAAATAAGGCAATAGGGTATTTATAGTAGACGGAAGAATTAAGACATATAAGTCCCGTATAAGAACAGAGTATCAGTGCTCGTTCGAGGATGAAAGGCAGGGTCGGTCCCAGATTTTTTAGAGTTCTAGGCGAAATAGTACATTGGGACCTTAATTCTTTGCAATTTAATTATAACCTATATGAACCTTCAACAACTAATAATTTCACTTTTTTAACATGGAGTCCTGAGCGACGGCCCCTCTTGCCCACCTTTAGGGCCGGGCCGGCCCTGATGAAAGGTGCACTCAAACGCGTAATAACTTACGCACAACTTTTTATAAGGTGCACTCAAACCCTGTAATTGGTTCCTTCTTTAAAGCTCTAGCCTCTAATGTTTAAGTCACTTGCTCACCTCCTACCCTATAGCCATACACTACAAAAGACTAAGCTTCCACTAACTTTCACAAATAGTCGAAAATTAATCGGTAGATACTTTACAAATTGATTTCTTACCCAAAGGATTAGAGGCATTTGCAATCGCCACAAATCACAAGTCACAACTAAGAGTTTGAGATTTTATGGAGTGTGTTAGTTGTAGGAACCAAATATGCATATAAGTAATGAATAATAATAATGGACAAATGAATAAAGGAGACAAGATTTAAGGTGGTTTACTAATCTTGGGTTTATCCAACATATCTAGTCTATGATAATATTAATAATATAAATTTACGACAAATACAAAACTAAAAGGAATCACAAGAATTTGATTCTCAAAACTTCAAATATCGAAGGTGAAAAACTACCCATTAAATTATTACCACCTTACTTTCGTTTAAATTACTCTCTTGATCTCAAAGAACTTGTCTCATTTTTTTAGTTGTCTAATTAAATTTATCTTACTTATATTTTCGCCATAAGCCATATACTTTCTTTGATTTTCATCCACGTATTTTTCCATCTTCCAATGAAATATACCCTTAGCTTTTGCCATTTTTACTCAACTAATAATCTAAAGTTAGTTAAGCACATATGTCATCATCAATTTTTCTACCATTTATTTTGTATTTCAGTTAGTTATTTCTTTGTCAAGAAGTATTCTTAGACTTTTTATTTGCTTGTCTAAGTTATTCTCCTCCACCAACTACATATCACTTATTATGATGTATCATAACCATTTTTAACTTTATAATATGTGTTGGCTTATTTAAAAAAACTATTTTTACCATTATGATAAATATATGGACTATTGACTAGCTAGTAACTTTCCCAAACTTTTTTCTTGTGGGAATATATTTTTGTTCACCTAAGCATACATGTCATCATCAACATTCCCACATCACATACTGTGGATGGTTTCTATGAACTTTCTTACATATCAAAGGTGAATATTCAACCTTGACTAGTACTTGAAATTATTTGATGCGCGGATAAGAGTGTATATATACATATAGACTTTTAGTTGAGTTTATTTTTAATGATAAATTGACAGGATTTGAGTGAAAATATTTAGCGTTTTGTATGAAGAGTGCATGTAGGTTATCAGTTCATGAAATATCAAATATCAACCATAAGTATATGTTATTGATTGAATTTTCTGTCTAACATGTGCTAATTAAAAAACGTCATTAAGTAGGATGTACTTCATGTCCCATTAATTTTGTCAATAGTAATTGCGTCAAAATTAAGAAAATTATTGGACAATTATATTTGGATTTTAGATGTCTCATTTGGATTTTCACGGTTATTAAGGGTGGTGTGGGGTCCATTAAAAAGGTGGTAGTTGGGTATTTTAATTGATTAAATTAATTGTAAAGGTGGTAGTTGGGTATTAAGAGTAGTAAAAGTAAGGGTATTTAGGTAATAAAAGATGGACAAAAAAGGAAATAAGACAATTGATATGATTTTGTCAAATAAGAAAATGAAACAACTAAAATAATTCGGAGGGAGTATTATAATAAGCACATCAAGAAACTAATAGTACTTGTGAAAATAATGTGTCCACTAATGTTGGATTTAACCTAATGTGATACATGTCAATGATTCTAGTTGATGACAAGAAGTGGAGGAGGGAGAAGTCGGAGGAGACATGGGACCCACAACACCATTACTATATCATTTCCTAAATAGTTTGTTTGGAAGTTAGAACTCTCAAGAACATGCATAATCACCTTATGTTTAGGACACTTAAAAGAGTATTTATTATGCTCTTAGTCGTTACATTGTATTAAAATACTACAACAGGAGTATTAGGATTATGTTATGTCAATTTGTTATTTTAAGAGAAACTTGTAACTAACATAAATCAATCAATCATGGTAATTAAGGAATAAAATTTATTTGTGAAAAAGAATCATATAAATTTTCATATTATTTCGGCTAATATTCCACCTAGCTACATGATGAGCTCTAAAATTTTCATTTTTACAAATATGACTACATTAAAATTCAAGAAAATTAGAATATATATATATATATATATATATATATATATATATATATATATATATATATATATATATATATATATATATATATATATATATATATATATATATAATTGTATTTTCTTCTATAACTTTAACCATACATAATTTTAATTCTAAATATTTTCCTATATTAAGCCATAATCACAGATAATAAGCTAAAATGTAAAATACACTCTTACTCTAAAATAGGAAATTATAAACTTATTTTAGATCATCTTATTAATTGGGGTATATAGATTAAATTGCAAACAAAGAAAAAAAAATTGAAAAAATGAACAAGAATGATAAAAGAAAAATCGGGAAAAAGTTGGCATGCAGCACGGCTGATTAATTTGCCCACAGCCTTTCCCCTTTCCATTCCAGTTTTATAACGGCAATATTAATGGCAGATTAAGATCTTCAACAACGACGTTAAATCCAGAATTATCAATAATTAATAATTAATTCTAGAAATAAAAAATTAATAGTAGAATTAATTAAATCGAGATGATAATATTGAGTAATATCACTCCTTGTAATTATTCCATTTAATGAACAAAATTGTGGGAAAAAAAACCCATTTTAACAGAACTACTAAAAAATCTCATTTCATCTAAATCTAATTTACAATCTTATATATTCACAAAAACTACCATTCACCCCAATTTACTCAGGAATTGCAGTTAAATTAGCAATAAACAATTTCTTTCCTCCATTCCCATTCCGCCTACTGCGATTCCGATTCCCATTCCCATTCCCATTCCCAATACTTCTCATTCGCCGTCCGGCAGCGGACCCCACATCCGCCACCTTAGCCGAAGATTTCTCCTCCCCATCCCCACCAAAAAACCCATGTCGTTTCCGGCATCCACATTTATCTCCGGACCGGCTTTTCAACAAAGCGGAATTAGCTTTAACTGCGAGAGCCGCCATTTCTTCGGCTTGAAGTGGTCGGCTAAGTTTAGATTTAGGCAAAGCAAAATAAAGAGATCCAAGTTCAAGCTCATCATCATCTCGAATCGCTGAAACGACGCCGTCAAAATCCATCTCATCGGAATTACAAATAAAAACATTGGGATCTTTCGATAGAATATAAGAAACTTTTACTGGGTAAGAATATTCCTCTAGTCTTCCATCTGGTAATACAACTTTGGCCGTTACAACTGCCGTCGATTCGCAAGAACTACATATACCCATTTTTTTTTTAATGTTTTTCCTTAATTTAATTAAGAGAATTGAATTTTATGGTTTTAGAAATGAATTAGTAATTGTGAAGAAAAAAAGGGAGAAAAGAGGGTATATATAAAGGAGAGAAGAAAGAAGGTGAAAGGAAGGAGAGAGAGAGAGTGACAAGCTGGAGGATAGTTGACGCCAGGTTGTATGTAATCAAAAATCAAAATCTAATGTTGGTGAGTAGAGAAATGGAAATGAGAATGGTCTATTATTTTATTAACACAAAAAATAATAAAGCATTATTAATTATCTAAGATAATTATTATAAAAATATAAATATAATGAAGAAGTATACTCCTTTCCTCCTCCTTAATTTGGATCAAAGAGAAAGAGATAAGTTTTTAAATATGGTAATAAATGAAGGGACGTCGAGACTCGGGGGACTCTTTTGGTTCCTCTTTTTAAATTGGTAGGATTCTTTTGACCGCTCACTTCTTATGGATATGAGGCGTCGTCTATCTTCTCTCCCTAGACCCTGAACAAAGATTGTTAATCAACGGGATACACTGAGTATGATGATGATGATGGTAATATATGAAGAGAGAGAATAAATTGAGTGGATGAAATTCAAAGAGAACTAAAATATATGGATGATATTAGAAAAGAGTGGTGAATCATCATTCAAAAACAAAAATAATTTAAATTAAATAAGACAGGCCAAAATAAAAATTGCCACCAATTTAATGGCCCGTTTAGTAAGTGGTAATAAACCGCGGCAATGGGAGTGAAATATTAGTGTAATTTTAGTTGAAAAATCTCATGACTACCTTGATGGTCAATGACTACCTTGATGGTCATGCTTGACAACCTTCAATCATCTCATTTTGTTCATAAAATTCATTCCAATGCATTACCACTGGGAGATGTGGTATTAGAAGGTAATGGAAATTTGTGAACAAAATATTTTTTTGTGATTAAAGTTTTATTACTATGGGAATGAAATGAAAGTTTTGATGAAACTTTACACTATAATTCATTTCTATTACCACCATTTAGTACTACTAATCAAACGGGCCGTAGCTCCGAAAGAATATATAAAAGACGTAAGGCAATATTTTGGCGGTTACGCGGGTGAATATGTTTACAATTTGCTTACCACTCGTTTATGCTTTATTTTATTTCTGTTGAATTTGTTGTTTTGTTGATAATGTAGATAGGATTTTGGATGTTTTGATAGCTACGTTACATGTATACAGAGGCGGACCCACCTTGAGACAAGGGGGTACAGCTGTACCCCCACTTTGAAAAAAAAAAAATCAGAAAAAAAAATAAAAAAAAAATTTAAAAAAATTAAAAAAAACCGGAAACCCTAATTCGCGTCCCACTCCCCTTCTCGCTGTTCCTTTCTCCCCGCAGGCCGCAGCTGCATCTCCCCACTCCCCTTCTCACTCTGAATCCAGTCGACCACCGCACCGCAAGCCAGTCGCCACCACCAGACCGGCCACCGCAGCATCTGCATCTCCCGACTCCCCTTGACCCTTCTCACTCCAGACAGTGACTCTCGCTGTTCCTTTCTCCACTTTCTCCAATTTGAGGTAACCCTAATTCACTAAATAGAAAAACTCCATTTGAATTTTAATTTTGTTAATTGGGTTGTTAGTGTTTGTATAATTGTGTTGATTGAAAATTAATTGGGTTGTTAGTGTTTGTATAATTGTGTTGATTGAAAATTAATTGGGTTGTTACTTGTTAGTGTTAGTGTTTGTATAAATAATTGTGTTGATTGAAAATTAATTGGGTTGTTAGTGTTAGTGTTTGTATAATTGTGTTGATTGAAAATGTGTAAATTAGTGTTTGTGTAAATGTGTAAATTCAATATTTGGCATTTTCGGTCTTTATACCGGTTTTTTGTAATCTAGTGTACGCTCAACTTGCAAACAAATTAGTGCTTTGTTTCATAGTTTGTATTGTATGACTAGATTATGATTAAGGTCCTGGTTTTAATCTCATATGTATCTATCATTCTCTATGCATCATCTTTGATTCAAGTACATTAGTTTATGATTAAGATCCTGGTTTAAATGCTGGAAAGTACTTTTTGATATATCTCCCAATGATTCATCATCATGTATCATTGGGACTGTTTAAATCAGAATGGGAATTTCATAGATTTAGTTTTTAGATTTGTTGGAACAAGAATTGTGGCAATTGTGATCATAGTAAGCATGGTTGCAATTAACCAATTAAAGTTAATGGTTTTGATAATATGATCTCAACTTGGGCAACAACTTATGGTTTTTGATGGACTAGTTCCTTGATGGGGATGTTTAGTCTTGAACATAAACGTAATACTTTTTACTGTGTCTTTTTTCTTGAATTCTTTGTGGTGGTAGTTGATATTAACCAAGTAGTACTATGATGCATTTAAAGACTAAGTAGTACTATAAATTAACCATGGAATTCCCATTTGGTGATTGTTTTTAATTTCTTTTGATAATTTAAGTTGACCTTCTCTATAGTGACATCTTTGTCATTCAACTATTTTGTTTTGTGGTAATTTTAAAGATAGTTGGGGGTTTTTTGACTTCAAACTTTAGGCTACGGTTTCAAACTTACCCATTACGGCGAGTCTGCGTCTGGATAAGATAATAATATTGGAGGTTGGAGGGTGTGTGAAGATTTTCGTGGTTTCCTCTTCCCTCCCTTCGCCTTTAACATCCCCCATCCAAACACGTTATAGTGTGGCCGATGTTCTGGTTGCTGAGTTTAGAAATTTCCCTATGGCATAGTTAAATTTTGAGATTCCCTCCTTGATATATGCTTTCTTATAGTTGTATGTTTTGACTGTCAAAATGTGTCCTTAGGCTATTGTTTTTTATTGCAATGTTTAATGTTTTTTAGGCTGGTGTTGATGGGAAATGAAAGCCTTCTGCGAAGTATTGCATGTAGGATAGCTGATGCTATAAAGAATACAAATGCAATTGAAGTGGTGAATCTGGATATGGAAGATGATAGAGAGGCAACCTTTCATGGTGCTGTGGAGAAGGCTTGCAACCTACTTGGAAAATTAGACGCCTTTGTGAATTTTTATGCTTATGAAGGTATGTCCAACTGGGCTTTACTCTGTATATTTATTGAATGTCACCAATTCAGAAATGCAACGTGTGACTTGAATATAAAAAGGAATATATTTTAGTTCAGAAATCCTAGTGTTTGTTAAGTGTGAACACCCTTTCCTAAACAAAAAAAATGACTTCGTACAAAAGAAGACGAAAACTGTCGTTTAGTGCTGTTTATCAGCACAGAAGTCATGAATGATATGACGTTCGTGTTTTGTACCCCCAGTTTGAAATTCCTGGGTCCGCCACTGCATGTATATTTGCGACAAAGTATTCAATTATTTTAATATTATGATGTATCGATCACTACTATTAAATGAAGTATTTATTAGAATTATAATATTTCGTCTATTACTCTAATTTTGATTAATTTATTTTATTGATTTGTTTTAAATGATACCTTTTGAATATAACATCACCTATGATATCCCACTCTAGTTTATTTTTTCTATTTTATTTGTGTTCTCACAAGGAGTACCCTACAACATAATTTGCTTTTAGTGAGATATATTTAACGACATTTAATTTAAATGTCGTTATTGTAAATTTCTAATAATGTATATAGAGGATTTAGTGGCATTTAATTAGACTCTTTAGCATCATAATAAAAAATCACACTAAAGTTTTTTGCAATATAGGATCTAGTGACATTTTTCATAAATTTCACTATAGGCTATGGTAACAATTACAAATGTCATTAAAGACCAAATAAAGTGTCGCTAAATCACTTTATTATAGAACTTAAAATAAAAACCAATAATTATTACACCAACAATATGATTCAGTGGCTTATTTTTAATGCCACTAAATGTAATGTCGCAAAAAGTTAAATTTTTTATAGTGGTATTAGATTTAGGAAGAAAGAAATGTGTATACGAATTTTTGTGGATTTTACAAGTTAAAATGTATATATATGTGAGATTTTCTTGAATTTATCTAGAAGAATGAATTTTATTATATACTTTGAATAATTTCTAATAATGAAATGCATTTAAAGGAATTGTGCTTCCTCGAACACATGTTTTGAACACTATGCAAAAAATATATTGGAACATCAACTCAAAAAGGGGGAAATACGTTTTATTTATTATTTCTCTTATATTAAAATTTTAAAACCTATATTTTTTTCACTAAGAGATATGACTCTACTTATATACACCACTCAAATACTTACTTGATTTGAGTGCAAACTTAATCATTGCCCAAAAATTGCATGGGAGAAATTTAATTTTCATTTTCCATTCAAAGAGAAAATAATTCTCTGAATTGTAAGTGTATGTGTATTATTTTTTTGTTTTACTTTTTTATATATAAGCTGCAAAGTGCAAACCCACATAGCAATTCATAAACAAATTCTCATGTCACTTAAATTAAAACTTAAATAAATACTAATTTTTTTTAACTGATATATGTGACTTAGCGTTTTATTAGTATTTTATTTAAGTCGCAAAAAAACATAAACTGCTAATTAAGTGACACAATGATTCATTAGAGAGTATTTCATTTTAAATTAAATACTACCTCCTATTCAGCCTAAATGTCTTAGTTTTTTGGCATTATTCACTCATCACTCTTAATTTGTATTTTATTTTTATAATACAAGGATTAATAATAATCAAATTTTTATAATTTTTAATTAGGAATAATTTGAGATATTTAGAATTAAAATATTAGCTCGACAAGTATGAAAAACTAAATGAGACATTTAGACTGAATATGAAGGAGTAAAAAAATGTAACTTATAAAAAGTCTAATGAATTTTCAGTGCAAGCTGCTTATTAGGAATTGATGATGCATGGCATCAACTAAGTTAATTGGCACACGGCTACCTAAACAGGCTAACGTTCACGTGAGAAAGCGCAAAACTGATGGTGCCCGACCCATGGATCCGATGGGATTATAATAGAAGTACAAATAGGCATAGGCCATATGATCAATGCCCACCAACTAACTAACGTGTTAATTATGGTAACTTAATTACTCTACCGGTTGTCATCACATTTTTAGTGCCTTATTTCCCGACACTTAACCAACAATTCTACGCTGTAATGCTGTATTATTATTCTGTGTTCTTCTTAATTCTACCATTCTTCCCTTAAGTGCGCCTATTTTCTTGTTTAACCATCCCATTTCTAATCGTGGTTTTCTTCAAACAATGGGTGCTTTCTATACTTGAGTTGTTACAAAGTTTTCTATCAATTCCAACTAAGTCAAAAAGTATCTTATATAGTGCAAGATGAGTAGATAAATATCTAGCCTAATTATATATATTAATAATAATACTTAGGTCTGTTCCACTTAGGGGTATTCAATGGGTCGGGTCCCCATTTTGAGCACTTATTCGGCCCATTTTTAGAAGAGATTTGTAAGGGCCGGGCGGAAAACGGGTCGGGCTGAAAACGGGCTATACTAAAATCGATATGAAGCGGGCTATAAAAGGGCTCAATAAGGGTCGAAAACGGGCCTTTGTAAATAGTATAATTAATGTACACTTTACATATTATAAATGAAAATGTCAATGAAATTATTAATATTTTTTCAATCTAATTATTATAAATCATAACTTAATTGTTATAAATTAATAAATGGGAATTAAAATAATTTTTAGTAGTAAAAATGGGCCGGACCGGGCTTTGAAAGCCCGACCCATTTAAAGCCTATATTAATTTCAAATGGCGCTTAATCGGCCCGACCCATATTTACTTAAGCTCACCTCGCCCCTTATCCGGCCCATTGAACACCCCTAGTTTCAGCCTAACTGGTGTCTCATTACTCAAGTGAGATATTATTTTATAAAGATTATTAATATCATCTTTCTACAAATTTTAATTAATCACGTTAAACTAACAATGTATCAATTATGGCTTAAAAAAGTGTATTTATCACTACAACAAATTTAGCTTTTTGCGACATTGCATTTAGTGGCATTAAAAAAATATCACTGATTCATATTTTTAGTGTAAAAATTATTGGTTTTTATTTTTAGTTTCACCATAAAGTGATTTAGTAGCGACACTTAATTCGGTCTTTAGTGGCATATGTAATTGCCATTATAGTCTATAGTGGCATTTGTGAGAAATGTCGCTAGATCTTATGTCGCTAAAAGCTTTAGTGTGACTTTTAAATATGCTGCTAAAGGGTCTAATAAATGCCACTAAATCCTCTATATACACTATAAGAAATTTAAAACAGTGACATTTACATTAAATGCCGCTAAATATTATCCCACTAAAAGCAAATTATATTATAGTGTATATATTATATAATGCCACACTAAATGGGCTATTAGTTTATTTGCATTTTTTATAATTATTTATTAGAATAATTTATTTGCATTTTAATCATAAACAAAACTAAAAACCCAGTTCATTGTAGAAAAATAAATGTTTACGATTGCATAAGTATGTATGAATCGAGTAGATCATTTAAGGCCAACCATCATACATAGTTATGCAATCTTAAATATTTATTTTTCTACAATGAAATATGGGTTGTAAGTTTTATTTATGATTAAAATAAAAAAAAATAAATTATTTTAAAATAGCAAGTGGCATCTAAAACATTAAAAGTTTAATAAATTAAAATACGTATTTTATTTTTTACTATATATTATAATTGACATTGTTAAACAACCCCTATAAAATTTTTATTGATAAGTAACACTCTAACTATTTAATCAAAAAATTATATATTATTAATATATTTTTTTCAATTTAAAAAGCTTATAAGAAAAAAGGTAAAGTTAAAAGACGCTGACAGTGTCACAGACAAGACAAAGTCCGGTTGGAGGTTGAAAGATGCGTACAAACTATACCTATTTCCCTCAAGGAGAGAATAAAAAGAATGTGTGCAGTAAAAAAACTCAAATAATACCTACATTCAATACGGATCGATCCCAACAAAAAGTTAGAAGCTTGTTAAAAATTCAAATGATTAATTGGGTGTCTTCAAAAGTTAAGTTGTTAGCAAGTATCAAATGGGAAAAGGCACAGGTGAAAAAGGTAATGAAAAAAAAAGTCAAAAAAGTTTGGGATAAAGTAGGATTAATGAAAGCTACATTTTTGCTAACCTTTTAAATTTTTATGTATTAAAGTTGATATTGAGTCAAACGTATAATTATTTGGATTGCTCTTTTCTCCCTATGCGAAGCTTCATTGCTACTCGGAATGTTATGGACATATTATGGGGGTAGTATAATGAAATCACGTTTTTTTATGGTTATTATTGGAAAACTTTTTTACGTATTATTACTTTTCAATATCGTCTCCTTTGTTATAATATGTTCTTCTAATTGATGATGACTTTTAATTTAGAAGGAAGAATAGAAATTTTAGGTCTATGACCTTCGAAAAATATACATGAGTATGGCATTGATTTTAGGTTGAATCTGCATGGATTTTTTTTTGGACAATTTTCCAAAAAGGCGGAGTTTGATCAATTATATACTTGTCAACTCTTTCTTAATATTCTTAGGGTATGGATCAGGAGATGTACGCTCAACTATCTCTCCCTCAAACCAAAGACTACATCACTTGTGTCCTTTCCAACGATATATTATGGTCTATGCACCACCACTTCAATATATTTGTTTCGTTGAACATCATGTCAAGAAAACTCTCGATACAAGTCACCAAAATCAGAATCTTTCGTCGTTATCATAGTAAGAATTCGCCCACACACGTGCTCCGACAATGCCGTACGCCATAGACGGTTTTGCTCCATTGTACACGTATTTTGAACATTTTAATTTTCAACCTGTGATACCAATATCCAAACTTATGATCATTTTCGGAGTCAACCATTTTTGCCGTTTAAGTCTTTTTTAATCCAAATTTATTGTTCTAGTTGGTGTAACATAATTATATTGTTTTTTTATGATATGGAGCTCATTCACTACAACAAATTTAACTTTTTGCGACATTGGATTCAGTGGCATTAGAAATGCCATTGATTCATAAATTTAGTGTAAAAATTATTGATTTTTAATTTTAAGTTCCACTATAAAGTGATTTAGCGACACTTTATTTGGTCTTTTGTGGCATTTGTAATTGTCACTGTAGTCTATTGTGGCATTTGTGAGAAATGTCACTTTATCATATGTCGCTAAAAGCTTTTAAAAGTTTTAGTGTGACCTTCTAGTATGTTGCTAAATGATTTAATAAATGTTACTAAGTCCTCTATATGCACTATAATAAAATTTGAAATAGCAATATTTAAATAAAATGTCGCTAATTATATCCCACTTAAAGTAAACTATGTTATAGTGATTTTTTTTAAGGACAAGTAATAAAACTAAAAAAATGTTAGTTCTCTCCAATTGGTCCTTGCCTCCACAAAAATATTCTTTTTGTATTTTAGGAAGATAGATATAAATTAAAGCTAATTTCACTCTTGTTCAAGGAAGAATGGTGAGATCCCAACATTCTATTTAGGTAAGCCTCTTAATGAGCAAATTTAACCAGTTATGTTGTCCATTGCATTCACAAATCAAATTATGTTTTACCATTCCCTAATTTATCATAAAAATAGTTCAAGAGACAAAGTTTTACTTTAAGAAAATATTTTCAACCGTTAGGATCTTGGCATTTTGAGCTTCAACACTTAATTAGAGATCCTTTGAGATCCTTTTTAGAAATTTAATTAGCTTGGGATTCGATTTTTGATTTAGAATTTTTAAGGCTTTGTTTGGATCGAAGAAAATGAAGGAAAAAGAAAGGAAATGATTTGGAGGGATGAATCTCCTTATTAGAATAGCAAAAAAGGAGAGAGAGGATTTAAAGAGAAGAGATTTGGTGGGATTAAGCTCCTTCATTTTATTAACATTAAAATTTCTTTATAAGAGGAAATGTTTAGAAGGAAAATGAAATTCCTTTCTTTCCCCGCCCCTTCCTAATTAACAATACCTACAATGAAGTCTTTTCTGTCTCTTTTACTTTCCTTTTTTTTTATCTCCTAATTTATCATCCAAATATAGTGTAAGGGTATGTTTGAATGGAAGGAAATGAAGGGAATGATGGAATAAATTTAAAATAATGAAAAATTTCTTGTTTGAATAATAAAATAGGAGAGAAGAAATTTGAAAGGGTGGGGTTTGGAAGGATTCGATGAAGAATTTTTGTTAAGTTCTCAATTTCTCAAAGGTAAAAAAGATCACTACAACATAATTGTTTTCAGTGGGGTATATTTAGCGATATTTAATTTAAATGTCGTTATTTTAAATTCTAATAGTAGATATAAAGGATTTAATGACATTTATTAGACCTTTAGCAGCATAAAATATCAAACTAAAACTTTTTGCGACATAAGATCTAGTAACATTTTTCATAAATGTCACTACAGACTATACTAACAATTACATATGCAACTAAAGATCAAATAAAGTGTCGCTAAATCACCTTCTAGTGAAACTAAAAATAATAACCAATAATTATTACACTAAAAATATAAATTAATGACATTTTTTTAATTTCATTAAAGCCAATATTGCAAAAAGTTAAATTTTTTGTAGTGGATGTAGTCATGTAGAGGAAAAACTCTCATCTCCCTCCTTCTTTTCTCTTCTCTCCTAAACAAACAAAAATTACTTTCCTTTTATTTCTCTTTCCTTCCCGTTCCTTTTCCTTTTCTTTCTTTTCTCTTAAAAGTTGTTATCACACTATATTATAATTTTGCTGCTAAATGACAAATGGCAGTCTAACAGCCATTTGCCAAATGCAGTAAAATTTTTTGTCATCTAAATATTAATGGTAACATGCATAGAATTTAAATACAGTAAACTTATTTACCATTTGAAATTAATAAAATTATTGAAATAATAGTAACTTATTCGTCTAAAAATATTATGCAGTACTGAAAAAATAAAATCTAAAAAGTTTTCCTTTAATTCAAAAATATAATGGGATTGTTAGGAAATTTATAAAAATAGTTATGGTGTACATTATTACAATCAGAATGATTAGATTGTTTCTTTAATCTTACTATACTATAATAAATTATTATAATTTTATAAGGATAATTGGCAAAAATTTTTGATTATTTTTTTATTACTCTTTTATTTAATCTTTTATTGAGCTATTATATTGTTATAAGCAATTGAATATATTATTAAATTTTATTTTTAATACTATAATTTTATAATAATAATAATATGTAATTTTACAATTTTTAAAATTAATTAAGTCAAAAAAATCATTCTACAAAGTCCGTGGCTCCGTGCAATGCACGGGGTTTATACTAGTATAAACATAGTGTAAGAGCATTTAGTTCCTGAAGCAAATTCCAACAAATTTGTTGATCAATATTCAAATCATTTTTAAGGATTTGGCCTCGGTAATTAATTTTCATTCATTATAAAAAATGCAATACAAAAATATTAACTTGAACATAACTGTACTACCAAATATTCTATCATTAAATCCTAGAAATCATCGAGAAATCAGTGCAAATGGGTTATCTTCGTCTTCATTATCACTCTCGGCCTTATCATCAAATGATTCTTCTCATTGAGGAGAAAAGTTCTCTATCATCCTCATTGCTCGTGAGTATCAACATGGAATTATAGGAGACTAAAACTTGAAACTAAAAAATTGACAAAACTATCAAAAAGGTTAAACACTAGTAGAATTACGGTCATTTGCTACTATATAAATGTGTTTCTTTGCTGCTCAATTTTAAATTGCGGCAAATGGAGGGGCAGCAAATAACCAAAATTAGTTAAAGAATCACATCAAATAAAAACTATTACACCAAAACTTGGCCGAGACGGCCTCAAGGTGAGACGGCCCAGCCCAAGCCGTGCGCTATACGGGAGAGTAAACTGCAATATGATCAGTTTCTATCTTAACACATTCATTTTCATGGTTAAAGTGTTCAGTTTTAAGATTAAATGACAATTGTCCATTTATATCAATCAGTTTTAAGACTAAATGGATCAATTGTCCAATAAAGTGTATCAGTTTCATTGATAATAGCCTCAATTTGATTCTTAACAGCGTCTGATTTGATGGATATAGTGATGACAACATGCATAACGTTTCACACTTACATGGAGACAATGAAGAAGCAAGGAAGGTAGTAGAAACACTATATAAGGCAACAATTGATGAAGTTAACAAGATCTGAGAATAGTACTAATGAATTGAAGATGAGGTAGAAAATCAAACATATAATTTGATTCAATACCATTATTTGTGAAATCATATACAAATTGTATATCAATTTTTTTTAAGAGGACAATTGAGTATGTTAAGAGCACAATTGAGTATTTTAAAATAGCAATTTAGTAAGTGAAGTGTATACTTTAAGAGGCGAAAATGAACTGACTAAATTGAGGCTATTATCAATGAAGCTGATACACTTTATTGGACAATTGATCCATTTAGTCTTAAAACTGATTGATATAAATGGACAATTGTCATTTAGTCTGAAACATACTAGAAGCATAACTGATCATATTAGAAACTGAACACTTTAACCATGAAAATGAATGTGTTAAGATAGAAACTGATCATATTGCAGTTTACTCTCCCCTATAGCGCGCGGCTTGGGCTGGGCCGTCTCACCTTGAGACGGTCTCGGCCAAGACCGGCTGAAACTATTAATGTGTGAAAATAATCAAAGTAAATAGAAGGATAATTAGCAATGTAAAGTTTTTCAACCGAGAGAAAAAAGGAGTTTGAAGTGGATGACTTGTGTTATAGCTTTTTGCTATTATTCAATAAAAAACAACAATAAGATTTTTTTATTTGCTATTAATTTTAAAAATTGCAGGGAAAAAAAATATTTTTTTTGTTATGAAATTGTCAAAACAGTAGCAATAATTACATTATTTACTATATTTGAGATTTAAGTAGTAAATAAATAGCAGCAAATTAGATTTATTCTACTAGTGAAAGTTACGTCGAATGTGACCCATTTTTTTCTATATCTATGGAGTCGGATTGTTTTGAGAGGTGTATGGTGTATTGGTCAAATTGTTTAGGTTATGATTCTCCAATTTTCAATCGTGTTTCAAATCACTTTCAAATTTGATCAAATTTTAAGAGGTGTAGGGTGATTATTGGTGAGGTATATATAGTAAGAGAAACTTGTCAGCGAAATTATGATGGAACAAAAAACCATCCATGAAATTAATAGCACAAATAAGCTCAATAAATGACTTAATGGGCCATAAAATAATAATTGGCTATAAAAATAAGGTAAAATATAGTCATACTCACAACGATTACGTGTATATTTTTGTTGGTTAAACCATGACCATCAGATTATTAATGGCTATAAATTTGTCATATCATTATTAATAGTCATGACTTATGAAGTTGTAATAATATAATGACTTTTCGTTCAGTGTTCGTCATGGGACATGCAAATTGAAAGTTCACTAAACACTCTTTTTTTCTTTAACTAATGTTAACTACTTAATTCATCTTAATTTTATATTGGAAAAATTATCTAGAATAATCCAAACTATTCATGATTTTCCTACAATAATTCCATTTATTGATTAACTATGAATAATCCCAACTCTGAGGGGTATTTTCCTAGAGTAAACTGGGATAATTCGATGACCTGCTATAGTAGGTAATTCACTAAAAAATAAATTAAATATTAATTTAAAATTAGAAAATATTTTTTAAAATTTACATAAAAAATTCTAAATAATTAAAAATCATAAATTTTTTATGAATATTTTTTAACATTTTTTTCGACATATTTATTTTAATTTATCTTATTTAAAAAAAAATAAAACTTGCTATAGCAAATAATCCGATCACCGGGTGATTAATCAATAGGTGGGATTATTGTAGGAAAATTATGAATATTTTGGATTATTCTAGGTAATTTTTCTTTTTATATTTCATTTTTAATTGCAGCAATTTATTTTACATATTCTACTTTTTGTTATATGGAGAGATATATGAATAACTATAATGTACTTAAGTCCTCTCTTTAAAATTAAGAGTATGGGTATGAATTTTCTGTTACTTTCTTTCACTCTGATCTTGTTTTTGAGCGGAATATTAGGTTGATGATGATGATACTCTAATTAAAGAGTAAACATATTAAATGTGTATTAATATCAATACAATGACCCCACATTAATTCCAATTTTTGTTGTTTTATACTTTTATTAATCAATATATTATTATATCTTTAATATGAAGGGGCCTCATTTGAGTCCACTAATAATGTTATTTTTGCTAAATTCTAAGGTTACAATTTAATTTGTAAGAACCTGATAATGCACAACATATAAATATGGGGCGCATCTAGGCCGTCACAATAATAGAACCTGGTATATGACATAGTCAACGTAATTATATATGCCTTACAATTGATCATATATGAAAAAGCGATTACATATGCTTTAAATGTGATCACATTTACATTAACTTTAAAAAACTAGCCACATAAGAAAAAAAGTCTTATTACATGTGCTTTTAATTCAAAACACACTGTTACAATTAAAATGTGTTCATTAAAGTAAGTTACAGTTAAAAGGATTCCTATAAGCATTAAAAGTATTCACAAAACTATTAAAAAGCGTCCACATATACCCTAAAAACAATAATCACATAATCAGGGTCGTATCTGGCGTAGGGCGGGTGGGGCAAAGGCCAAGGGCCCCATATTTTAAAAATTAAGTAGCTTTAGGTCTTTAAATTAAAACATTAATCAAAATACATATGAGAATATCATAGCGTGAGAATGAAATTTGAATGGCAAAGATAATAAATGTGTAACACATGCAATCAATCAGGAAGATTTACACGACTTTTCTTCCAAACCTAGATGGAAACTTTTGCATTTCCTAAATCCTCTAGTGGTTTCAAGAAAAAAAATGGCAAAACTCTTCAAACACTCTTTACAATTTCAAGAAAAAAGGGGAAACTTTTCCATATTTGTCTGGATAACAAGGGAATTTGTAAGATATTACAAACTAAATAGAAGATTCGGATGAATTGGAGTATTTTTGAACTTTAAGTTTTTTCTCTCATTCTCTACTACCTAAAGTTTTATATTCAAATGGGGTTTTTTTAATCTTCTATATAAGGGCCCCTATATTTAATCTTCTATACAAGGGCCCCTATTTTCAATCTCGCCTTAGGCCACCGAAGATTTAGAAATGGGCCTGCACAGAATCTAATAAGTATTCAATGACTATTTAAAATAGATCATATATGGCTTAATAATAGTCACATAAGCCATATATCACATATGTTGTGCGATAACGGAGGCAAAAATCGAAAAACAATAATGAAATAATAATGAAATTCATTGCAAACAACAAGAGATAACACCAAAGATTTAAAGCGATTCACTTTTAATGTAAATTGTAATAGCTACATCCACCGGCAACGAAAATGAACAATTTCACTATGAACTTGTAGCTTTACAAAGATGAATGACAAATTCTCTCTAATGACCCACTTTTGTCTATTGCATTGTGATGAAAACTCTAATCCTATGAAGGACGTTTGATGAGTAATTAACTGTAACTTTATGAGTGAGATAAATGCGAAGTTTAAGTTGGTGTTAAATGTATAAAGTTATGAGATATTTAACAAGAGACTTAAACATGGATGATAATAAAGCATGATGAATGGTAGTAAGGAATTTTAAGAGCCACGAAAAGATTCTTCTCAAGGTGTTTATGCATAGGATACAATTTTGTGACTGTTCATGTTCAAAAAGGTGTTTAATATGTAATTTATTCTTAGCCATAAATGTGTAAGACTAATTAATATAATCTCAATTTTAAATCTCCATTTGTGATAATATAAGAGATACTAATACACACCAGAGGATATAACCTAAATTGGGTGAAACTCGTTAAATTTTTGTGTCGTTTATTGCATTATTATTTCCTATAAACATTGGTTTTATACTTACTGATATTTGTTTCACACAAGACTTCTAACTTTCATCTTAATGATATTAGAGATTGAAACACATCGTTCTATCTCTAAGCATCGTTTTCAATAATAATAAGTTAATAACTACATCATAAAAAGTATTCACAAACATGTTAAAATGACCACATACACGTTTAAATGGATCACACATATCTTAAAACGAGTCACATATACAACACAAATCATCAACATATCTCATCCTATTAATGAGACGATCCTAAATCTGTTAAAAATAAAAATTTGCATTATACATATCTAACATATATAAAATTTACATTATAAATATATTAATATCTTCAATAAAAAGAAAGCCTCCATCCTATGCTCATCCAAACATAATTTGTACGTATTATAATTCTCCGCATTAAAAATTCACCTAAATTTCAGTCGAAATAATAAATATCTATATAAATAGATAAGATAACAATTTTGATGTTTACAATAGATTATTAATTTATTAGATTCGAAATATGCATATACATATACAACCTGAAGCACAAATGAGTAAGGGTGGTTGGAAAGGGAAGCGCACTAGCACTTATCTTACGTGGTTGGAATTGGGGGATTGTATTCGTTGCAACGTCAACAAAGGAGGCACGTATATACTCTTACCCCCACGCCCCACCCGAATATCTTTATTAAACCCAACAACCCGACAAGCCCACATCTCATGTAATGCATCACGACAAATTCACAATATGCACCTATTGTTTTTTTGGATGAAAATTAGTAAAAAAGAAATTTAACTAATAAAATAAAAAATAAATAGATATTGTTGAACATTTAGTATCTAATAATCCTACGTTTATAATCACTAAGTATTACTAAAATAATGGGACAATATGTATTGGAATACTATGTCTAAAAGTAGTTCAAATGATAGGACAAAATGAGAATTAGGAAATCCAAATCAGCACAAAAAGCCGACTCAGCTTTCCTCGGCTTTAGGTTCAAGAAAATGGATTTTGTCCAGAAGGAAAAGTCGAGTCGACTTTCTTGAGTGAGGGGCAGACTGCCGACTCGGCGTTTGCTGCTGAAATGACCATTGGGTTATTTCTTAATCCTTGAATTGATTGCATAGGATTCCAATACTAATTTCACTCTAATTCAGATTTTATAAAGGAATATTTTGGTGAATAATGCTCATGAAATGCCATAGATTAATGGTATTGGTTGTGTGATCATCAATAGTGACTAATTGGGACATGACCCTTAGTTATACTCTTGTAGTGTAATTAGGGGTTTGATGATGAGTTGAGTACACTCTTGTAGTATAAAAGGAAAGTGATCACACGCCTATAGTAAGTATCAAGCTTCCCATGTCAAAAAAAAAAAAAAAAAAAAAAAAAGTATCAAGCTTCCGGGTAACGGTTGTCTTTACAAAACAATTTTCGAATCTTTTTAGTGTTGTTGTTTGTATAAGTTTAATTTTTCTTATCGACAAAGGGATAATACAAATTCCCATGCATTTTGTAATTTATATTTGCATTATTAAGTCCTTAATAAATATTAGAAATGAATTATTATATTGAGAGATGATAAATTCCTAAATATTAAATAGGACATGTTAAAATGTAAAATTATATACAAATTAAATGAGAAAACAGATTATTATGTAGTAATGTCCACCACTCTATACTATTAACATGTCTATTCTCCTGTCTTCATTTACTTGATATTATCCACATATCTCATACTCTACTTGATTGCAGATATTGGCTTTTGCTTGATTTTTTTTGTTGTAGTGGGAATTTGTGGCTTTAAGTGTAAGGATATATTATTATATTTTATCCAATTTTCATATGTTACGTCGACGGTTGTACTATTTTTCTTATACGTAGTCGAATTTTATCAAATAAAGTAATATTGGGTAGTATTCTTGTTGTTGGCCTTTTCAAGGCAACATTTCCGAAGCTCAATCTTTTTAGATCCTCTAAAAATTAAGAGTTTTAAAATTATTTTAAGATGTATTTTAGTTATTTTTCTGAGAAATTGTTTTTAGTGAGACGACTTCAAAAAGTCTACATTATCATAACATGTATGAGACAAGTATTTAACCCATGCATGTATGACGAAATGAATGCCTGTATGAGACAAGTATTTAAGGAGAGAAATAAAGTCAAACTAATGTGAAATGAACGCCTCTACGAGATTCACCAATGAACAACAAAATGAAAAATAATGCTAAAGAACACAAGTGTTTATTGAGATATCTTGGGTACCTCCCCCTCAAATGAAGTTGATTTATTATAATTGAACACAACAATACAATGTATCATTCTTAGATCACAAAACTCACCCTATCTTGAGAACAATCTCTCAAGATCACAAAACGCTAGAACAATGATGAACACTCTCAAGTTTCAATCAAAGTAGTAGCTTTCTCTCGAAGTGTGTTTGTGGTGCATCTGGTTCTATGAGGAAGCTAAGGTGAGTATCATTCTTAGATTCACACAATTAATCACCATTAAACACAATAAACACCCCAGTTAATTATCAAAATAAGTATGATAATAAAGCATCACAATAAACAAGCATTAAGCAACCTTTCAATGCCCATAACCATAGTTAAAACAGTCAAAAAAAGTATCCTAGGCAAAGTGCTCGTTCAAGGCACTAAAGTGCTTGAATTAGCACTTTCATTAGAAAGCTTAAGTTGGCTAATTTAACATGTACTCGAACGAACACCCTGCACTAGTGCATTTTGACTTGATTTTTCATGTTGCCTCGAGCGAGCAACCTTCATACCATACCTTGCCTCGTTTAAGGCATGGTTCCCACCTTTAGTGAAGCTTCATTTGCTTTAGGTTAATAAGGACTTCATCCATCGTTCCAAACCTTAATCCGACACAACTCGACAAATCTTCACCATCCTCCTCCAATGTACATGATAAAGCATGTTCGATAACATGATTAAAGTTAACGTCATTGTTACGAATATTGGCACTTGCTTTAACATAATGAAATGAAAGCAAATATATAGTTGAGATAGTTATAAAGAAAATAAAATGAGCATGAAATAAAAATAATGAAGGAAAAAAAATGATTTCCCCTATTATGAAGATAATACATTCCCCTACCCAATCCTAGTATAAATATTGACCCCACAAAATTGAGCATTCTCTTAGTGAAACTGTGTTAGAGTATATAACATATTCTGGGCCTCAACCATCAACTTAAGCTTTTGGTTGAGTTGATTCCTTGACAAACTGTCTTTTATAATAATTTATTGTATTTTTTATAATCAAGTTTAGCCGTTCGATCATTCTTAATTTTTCGTTTAGAAAATATGTTTGGATTCAGAAATGAATTTGTGTTGTTCTTAGTGTTTATGAACAAATATTCAACCATAAACTATTTCATTTTATAAATTTAGTGATAAATAATTTTACAGTTAATGCAATTTCTTTAATCATTCATAAAGGATATAAGAGACCATTTCAAAAGAATTTGCAAAAAGAATAGAAACGGAGAAACCCCATAATCTTTTTCTCTGCTCCTGTTGTAGTTATTGCTGCAGTTAATGAGTTTAAAATTGTCAGTTAGTTCATGGTTCTCTGTACAGTTTAATTACATCTTCGTCACCCTCGTGGATTCATCTGATTTATTTTATCCACTCCACATGGTGAGAGTTTCAAATATGCAGATAATATCTATTCTACTTCTTTGTTGTTATGTGATGAATTCAAAATTGGATGATAATACACATAAAATTTAGAAAAAGCATGGATGTATGTGCACCTATGACCTATATATCTGCCTACTATGTGACAAATGTGATGCTCACTTAAAATCACTACACAATTTTCAGGATTGTGGAAACTTATATATGGACTACTTTCTTTGTTTTTAATTAGTTATTGCAATGTTATTATTATATATAGTGAATTTCATTTGTCCACAATATACTTTTTCTTTTTCTAATGTATTAAAAATACTACTAATATAAATATGTGAGCATTGTTGATGTGTATTCATTTTAACTTATACTTTCATTTTCATAATATAAAAAGATTGTCTGTGCGTGTGCGTGTGCATGCGTTGTGTCATGTGTGTTATTTGATATACTCTCTTCCATTTTTTTCAACTATTTCATTTAGTTGGGCACGGATATTAAGAGTGGGATGTGATCCATCTAAAATGTGGTAGTTGGGGTATTTCAATTGATCAAATTAATTATAAGGGTGATAGTTGGGTATTGTAAGCAGTACAAGTGGGGGTAGTTTGGTCATTACTTGTGTGAACATGGGGTATTTAGGTAAAAAAATCAATGATAAAAAGAAAATGGGTCAATTAATATGAATTTGCCAAATAAGAATATGAGACAATTGAAAAAAAATTGGAGGGTGTAATTGTTTTAACTTAGAAAAACTTATTCATTTTTAAATTCTTTACTATTAAGAAAATAACTCAATGAAAAGTTATAGCTAATAATAGTTAAAGCCTCAAGATATGCTATATTACGGGAGCTTTTTGTGCTAAAAGTGTGGACGGATCCAACATAAATACCCCTCGTATCTAACACTAAATATTCTACTTTAAATAATGAGTGATTGAGATTTGAACCTGTGAAATCTAGTAATAATGGCTTCGAATACCACATCAAAGAACCCACTCAATCAAAAATTTTTAATTGAACCGATAACTTAACATCTACAAGATTTAGCCATACATACATAGAAAGATTGGTTGCTTGATCTTCCACTTTGATTATGTCTTTAGTTTTTGTTTATCTGATTTTGATGTGCATATTTTATTTAACCGCAAGCGCACGGTGTACACATAGTCGCGGGTCGAACACAAGGAAACTTGGGACAATGGACTTAACGATTTCAATTGATTAAATTGCTAAGAGGATAAAAATATTGGTTGGTTTATGAACTAACAACTGCGAATGCAATAATTGAAATGAAGTTAAACTATATGATGATGAAGTCTAGGGTGTCGAGAATCCCCTAAAGTCTTGTATGATTCAATTCTAAATAGTGTCCATGAACATTTGGATTAAATTCGTGGTTAAACATAATCTTGTTAATCTCAAACTCTCGCTCTTTTGATTAACTATTAGATTGGACCCTATTAATTCGATTCTCACACGCTAGTTTTATTGAACGAATTAATAAGAATTTAATTAAAATTTACCCTAAAGCAAAGTCCATCCCAATCTTACACGTTAGTTCTATTGATTGGTCCGACAAAGCATATTTAATTTAGGGTTAATTAGCACAATTTAACCACTTTAATCCTTAGTTTCATGGACACATTCCAAGAATCAAATCATACTCAACTTATAGGTTCAAAACTCAAACCCTAGAATATGGATCTACTTACTAGACATGATGAATGCAATGAATACTACTCCAAAATTAATGCTAAACATGAATGACAAAGAATCAAAAGATAAACTAGGATGAGCAAAAATGAAAAGCAACTCAAAGACAATAATAATAACAATAAATGCTAAAATTAATAATGAAGAAGAAACTACAAACTCATTATTAATTAAAACTAAGAGATTAATGTTTACAAGAGGAAAATTAAACTAATACAATAAATTAAAATTAAGAATTAAAAACCAAAGAATACTTACAAACTTGAAGAAAGATTGAATGCCAAAGACTAGATTGAAGTTCTTGTAACTAAATTAATGCTAAAAGTAATTAAAGACTAGATTAATGAAAGACTAAGAAAAACTAAGTAAAAGTATGAAGAAGAAGAAGAGAGGAGAAGAGAGAAAACCCTAATCAGCATCAACGATTTTATTTATACTAATGAGGGTAATTAACCCTAGGCCCAAAGAGAAGCCCGGAGAAAAACACGAGCAATGGAGAACAAGCCGTCGAGTCGGCTTTTATGATGAGGTGAAGAGCAGCCGAGTCGACTGTGTAGTCTGGAAAAACACCCTTCAAGATAGTAGATATCGCCAAGTCGGCGGTCATAGATTTTCAAGAGCAGCCGAGTCGGTGCCAGCTTCTGGAATCACCATTCATTGCTTCGACTACCGCCGAGTCGGCGGTTGCTTCAAAACCCCCACAGCCGAGTCGGCTGTTGCATATGGAAAAATGCCTCTTCTTTTCTTGCACAGCCGAGTCGTCAAGGCTATTGGTGCCACCTTAGCCGACTCAGCTCTTGGCCACTGGATTTTTTTTGCATGCTAAAACTTGCTCTTTTGATCGTGACTTGGCTCGATTGATAGCTTGACTTGATCTTTGAACAATGTAGACACGATTAGCACCGAAAACCCACAAAAACAACTCATAACCACATAAATCACCCATTTTTCCCATACTTTGACCATGAGACACCGATTTAGAGTGAAACTATCACGAAATGACCCAAAACCGCCTCTAGACACCGCAATGGAGCATAAAATGTAAGCGATTAGTGCAAATAATTGCACTTATCTGATTTAATGTCTTGCGTCCTTGAAACATTGGAATCCAGGGAGGGGTATATTGTACTTTAAAGCTTTTTTTCGAAAATTTATTTATGGAACATAATAATACAACGCATAAAATATAGTATTTAATTGTTGACTGTTGGCTTTTAACTTTACATAGTTAGAGGATAGGTGAGCTAACAAGCTAGCCAAAAACCATTTATTTCATATGGCCAAAAAACCTTATACTAACCTACTTTTTGATAGAAGTTTTTGTGGTGCATGCATAATTTGTAGTTGAAACTAAATAAATATTGTATTACATTTACTGAATATATATATTTAATTATATCATAAATTGTACAAGAATATTTGGTGATACACTCATCACTACTATTTTTATATGAGTTCATGTCTCGCTTATCAATCTCTTTTTTTTAATATAATTTTGTGATTTGAGCTCCTGACTCAATCCTTTATTTTTATGTGAGCTTCTTGTACTACATAAGATGCAAGTGTCCTAATACTATATTTATACTTGGTATGGAACATTCTATTAGTTAAGCTAGAATTTTATCTAGATAATTCTATTCTTACTTCACATTTTTATTCCACTATATTCTAGAATCAAATGTCCCCGAAGAGACCACTATATATTTTAGATTATTCTAACTATTACTTTATTTCACGCATAACTAAAATTTTTCACATTATATTATACACTTTTTACTTTTTAACCAACTATAAAATCAAAAATCAAACTGTCATTTACCAAATATACAACACATGCATTTATGTTTATAAGGGAATTGACAAATTTACTAGGTATTTAAACATTTGTTTGTGTAATACATTAAAAAAATATAAATGCAACCGATACAATTAAATCAGTTAATTAGAGATAGTAATTTTGTTTCCGGCGGGAAAATCTGTTTGAAAGCATATTACACCTTTCTATTTATTAATATATTGTCCCATATGATTTTTTTAAACTATTAGTTCATCACGCTTGATTTGCATTTTATCTTTAATCTTTAAGTTAAATATAGTTAAATAGGATCTTGTTTGATTCGTTTCGATGTAAATTTTATTAAAATCAACATTTAATTATTTTTCACCATTTTATTAAGACAATTCTCAATACTTATAATAGAAGATGAGCATTGAGAAAATGTGTTGAAATCAAATGAGACAATAATAGTAAATAAATAGGAATATGACTCTGTCATTCTACAATACTATGAGTCGTATTAGTATTGTAATACTCCCTCCAATTCTTTTTAAGTGTTCCATTTGATTTTTAACCATTTTTTAGGTAGCCAAATGGAACCACATGTGTAAGAGAAAATGTGAAGTTTTAAGAAGTTTTATAGATATAAAGTGGGACCACAAGAGTTTTATCAGTACTTATTATTAGTACTATGAGTGTTATATTAGTATATTGTTACTACTTACTACATTATTAGTCGTATTAGTATTTTATTAGTCTTATACTCGAATTAGTATTGTATTAGTATATTAATAGTCGTATTAGTGTAGTTTTAGTACATTATTAATTGTACTAGTGAGTAGTGAGTTATTATGTGTACTAATAGTGTTATTAGTAAAGTATTGGTCATATTAGTATCGTATTAATATAGTATCCATCGTATTAGTATAATATTCGTATATTATTAGTCGTATTACGTTACTGTTAGTAACTAAGTATATTGTAATAGTACAATATAGTATTAGCCATATAATTGGTATATCATCAATCGTTTTAGTTTAATTTCAGTCGTATTAATATAGTGTTAGTCTATAAAGTTAATCAAGCTTACTTAATCAATTGATTAAAAATTAAATATTTAAGTCAGGGAAAAAAAGTTTTAACTGAAAATTGTGACTAAATGGTTTTTTGAGACCAAAAATTGAAAATATTTTTTTTAACCAAAGTTTGGTCAGAAATTAGTAGGAAAATATTGAAAAATCAAGGGCGAGTGATTTTCCTCCCTTTTCCATTTAAAAGTTACTCGATGTAACAAATTTTTTGGTTTGGTGTCAGTTAGATTTTTCATCTCTATGTTCCCTTAAGATAATTCCACATAAATTCAATTCTATTAAATTCCATTCAGTTAAATTTAGTTCAGCTGAATGGTACGTTAATATATAAAAAACAAACCTTAATTCCGAAATTGGGAATGAATTATTTCTTATGTCTAGAGAAACAATCGTCGTAGCAAATTAATAAGACAATTCTTTGTAACAGACATAGCAAATCTAACTTGGCAATTCTTTTTGATAATATAAAATATCCCAAATGCATAAAACAACACCTAAGTGAACAAACTTATTAGATAATTAATTTGCATTAAATATGATTTTTTTTAAATATAGGATAGGCTAAGAAAAGAAAAAGGTTAGAAAAATGACAATAAAAATCGCACATAAAATCTTTCAAGGAACTTACTCAATCAAAAGTTTGATAAAGTAATTGTTGATGCGCACCCCCTCACAAGACATCCCATTGGGCTAAAAGAGTGGATGCACAAAGGCGCGTAATATTCTACTTTAAATCACGGGTAGTTGATATTCGAGCATGCGACCTCTTATCACGCTGGCTTCTGATACCTTGTTAAGGAATCAACTCAAATAAAAGCTTAAGCTGATGGTAAAGGCTTCAATTTATATTATATACATTACATATTAAGGAACCAACTCAACAAAAGTTTAAGTTGATGGTTGAGACCCGAGAAAATATTATATGCTCTTACTAACAAGACCTTGCTTTGAGGAAAGATGTATATCCTCCAACTGAATTAAGATTCGATGCTATATAGAAGTAAATCTACTATTTAAAAAAAAAAAAAAATTATGATGTGAGACATATTGTTTGTAAGATTCTCAAATATCTGCTGTGCTGAGCAGTTTAGAATTGTCCTGTGTGCTTAGATGGGACATCAAAACAAGACAACTATTTTTAGGTTTTAAGCTAAATCATAAAAGCTAGTTAGGTGTAGGACATTGTGCTTGGTTGCTTGCTTTTTAATAATTATAAAAAATGAATAAATATAAATAATAATTATTATAGTTATAATTTCCCAAAACAGAAGCATCTAATTAAGTGTATTATTTAATTTATTGAACAAACGTGTCTTTGTACAATGTTTAGCTTTTGTAATCCACGATTTTGTAGTTGACAATTTGCAAAAAACGAAGCTTCCCTCCATGCTTAGCACCGCTGTATAGTGTATAGCTCTCTAAAATCCAAATAAACTGATTGCTTTTGATTTTAGCAAAAATTGACATTAATAATCTAACTTTTTACTCATCTGCTATGAATAATCCTATCTTTTGATTATTTTTTAATAATCCAACCTTTGTGATAAGTTTGCCCACAACATACCATATTAATAATAATGGGTAACAATAGGGTATGTTGCTAGCAAACTAAATTAAAGGTTGGATTATTCACAGCGAACTAAGGCCAAACGTTGAATTATTAGAAAATAATTAAAAGGTTGGATTATTCACAGCGGATGAATAAAAGGTCAGATTATTAATATCAATTTTTCCTTCATTTTATTATTAGCTATTCATTGTAATTGTGTACATAAAAGTTGATGATAGAGTGTGAGGTCATTTCAAAAAATATAATAAATTAAATAAGATTAACTATAGTTTAAATTGTAGATTATCTATAAATACTTTTTCTTTTTCAAAAAATATTTTAGAGCTGCGACTTTAAAGTTTGAAATGATATTTTAAAACTTAGATTAATCAATTTAAGTTTTAGAGATGACAACTTTTAAACTCTTGGATTATGCATTTCATGTCATGGAATAGTCATATTGATCTTAGTGAAGAATGCTTAAGGTTTGGAGTACCGACTAAAAACCTTGGTGAAAGATTTTAAGTCTTAAAATTGATATTTTAAACGGTTAAGTAGTTGGTTACAAAATAAACTCAAGTCTTTGGAGGATAAGCTTGGAGTGAGATTTTAAGGTTTGATTTGCGCATTTTAAGTCTTGCAGATGGTATATAAGGTTTGAGAGTGCTGTGCCATACGATTGAACACATGCGGCGATCCCATTAGAGAATTTGTGGTATGTGTCTTGCAGATGGTATATAAGGTTTGAGAGTGTTGTGCCATACAATTGAACACATGCGGCGATCCCATTAGAGAATTTGTGGTATGAGAAAATAGTTTTTTTGTTTGAAGTCATCTCACTAGAAAATAATCTCCTACAAAAAAACTATTATTTAATTTTAAATTTAATTCTTCTTTAGCTTGATTCAAGTTGTATCACGGTAAAATCGTATTAAATGAGAATTTATATTTCAGAAACAGTACTAGCTGAGCCTTTTTGCTGGCTTGGGCCGTTGATTGCAACTTTTAAGAGCTTTGAATGTAATGGACTTGAAGGCTTTTTGATGGCCAGTATCGGACAATAGCGTTTATGAGATTACCTGGGGTACCCTAGCCCATAACCGTTATACTTTTCACAAGTAATAGATAGAAGTATTTCATAACCATTTTTCATAGATTCATTTAAACCAGTAGCCCAAGATAATGATACTACATTTTTTTTGTGAAAGTTTGCCTATTGTTCTTTTCAACAAGTCTAGGTAAACGTAAATTCTTTTGTGAAAGTTTGTCTATAGTTCTTTTCAACAATTCTAGGTAAAGGTAAAAAACCTTCTCGGTATCCCGCACAAGATAAGGTCTGAATGGGGTTTTCTTTTCAACAAGTCTATATGAGGCAAATCTATATGAGGCAAATCCTTATGTACATTTTCTAAGTAAATATTATAAGATTATTAATAATGACTTTATAACTATGAAAGTGAAAAATTATAAGCAATCATTTTAAGGTTAGAAGTAATTATTTTAAGACCCTAAAAATTACTCCATCTGAACTAATTAAGTTGTCTCATTTGCTTGGGCACGGTTATTAAGGGTGGTAAAGGGTCCATTAAAAAGGTAGTAGTTTGGATATTTTAATTGATTAAATTAATTGTAAGGTGGTAGTTGGAGTAATTTCATTGATTAAATTAATTGTAAAAGTGGTAGTTGTAGTATTATATAAGTAGTAAAAGTGAGGGTCTTTTGGTCTTTACTTGTGTGAACATAGGGTATTTAGGTAAAAAAAATTGACAAAAAAGAAAATGCGATAATTGATATGAATTTGCCAAATAAGAAAATGAGACAACTAATAAATTGGTTCGGAGTGAGTATTATTTTACTATTGTAAGTTTAAGGTTATAATTTGTCACTTTAACATTTTAGGTGATAATTTTAACATAATAATTGGACATCATATCATCATATCATATCATACAATCTAATAAAAAGAATGTAAAATTCCACATGTCATTCCCATATTGATTTGTCATATAAAGAAATTTTTACCAAAATTGATATCAACTTATTCTTTAATTTTTGAGTTGTACTTCTCGCAACAAGATATGTTCTTATAAATTTGTTTGAAATATTATATTTTTGAATTTAAAAAGCTACATAAATTTTAAATTAGAGTTTCTTAAAATATATTTGTTTTTTATTTATAGTAAAAACAAATTAATAAAGTTTCTTCCTTAAAATTTTAATTTCTAAAATATTTCATCAAGCAACAATGTTACATGATATGATAATAGTCATTATGATTACGTTAAAAGAAGATTTCTCATATTTGCCTTAAAAAGTATGAGAGCTTTAATTAATAATTATTAACAACCATATTTTTTTTTGAAATAAGGCACTATATATTCTAAAATATTTTATCTATTTTGTAAGAAATTAATATTATATTACTTTTATACTGATAGCATGTATTTGAATTTCCATTTAAAATTTATATTAATATATACTTTTATACTAATAAATTCGTGCATTGTACGAGTTTTTATATTAGTATAAATATAATATTATAAGTTAAAAGTGGTCCATTAAAAACTTAAGTGTACATTTAATCAGCCTAACAAAATTAATATCGCAAAAGATCATTTTATCTAAATATTTCAATCCCTCAATATATATAAAAAAATCGAAAACTTATAAAAATATATATTAAAATTTTTTTACTAAGACAAATCTAACTAGAAAATTTCAATATATACAAACTTTTAGTGACAAAATGGGAGGAGGTCTCACAATCAAAACATCCTTTAAGATGGAGGTCGGGACTCGGAACAACTTAAACGGTCTCATTGAAAAAAAAAATTAAATCAAAGTCGTTATTTCAGTTAAAACAGAGAAGTAAATGATATTTCTGCCAAAGTATTTGCAAACTGCAGCTCAGCTGCTCTCATCTGTAACCTAAGGGAAAGGGCATGCGTTTCAAGTTACCCAGTAACATCTCTTCCCAATTGGGGGAGAAACTACTTAAACCAATCCTTATTTCTGGCGATTTAAATCGTGCACGCCAGCTGTTCGACAAAATTCCTGAACCAAATCTACATTCTTGGACAAACTTGATTTCTGGGTACACAAAGCAAGGTCTTTCTAATGAGGCAGTCCTTCTGTATTCTCTATTCAAGAAGCAGAACAATCAGCTTCCTGATAGGATACTACTGCTGTCAGCTGTAAAAGCGTGTGCAGCGTATGGTGATCTTACGAAAGCGAAAGAGATTCATCAGGATGCTATAAGGTTTGGATTTTTATCTGATGTTACTGTGGGGAATGCCTTGATTAATATGTATGGAAAATGTAAGTTTTGTGAGGGTGCACAAGCGGTTTTTAATGAATTGCCTGTCAAGGATGTCATATCTTGGACATCATTGTTGTCAAGCTATGTTAATTGTGGGTTTCATAGGGAAGCATTCAGAGCTTTTCGTGAGATGGGTTCAAATGGGTTTAGTCCAAATGCAGTTACCGTGTCCTCGATTCTTCCTGCTTGTTCTAAATTCAAGTGCTTGGATTCAGGTAAACAAGTTCATGGGTATGCAGTGAAAAATGGGGTGGCAGATAATGCATTTGTCGCAAGTGCGCTTGTAGACCTATATGCAAGCTGCTCCTGCTTAAAGGACGCTCAATCGGTATTTGATCGTATGCTTGTGCGTGATGTAGTTTCTTGGAATGTTATCCTTGCAGCATATTTCTTAAATGGAGAATCAGAGAATGCTCTTAGAATATTCAGTGAAATGATTAGGCAAGGAGTTCCCGTAAGCTATGATTCATGGAATACTGTAATTAGTGGATGTGTTCAAAATGGTAAGAATACCACAGCGCTTGAATATCTCGTCGAAATGCAGGTTAAAGGGCTTAAACCCAATCATATTACAATAACTAGTGTCTTGCCTGCTTGCTCAAATATGGAGAGCTTAAGAAAGGGAAAAGAAATCCATGCATACATTTTTAGGAATAGCATTTTTACCGACTTGACAACCACAACAGCCTTGGTTTACATGTACGCGAAATGTGGTGAGCTTGAGATTTCCCATAAGATATTCAATTTGATGCCTAGAAGGGATGTTGTTGCTTGGAATACTATGATTATTGCAAATGCCATGCATGGAAGAGGAGAAGAAGCTTTGTTGCTTTTTAAACATATGATAGACTATGGAGTTAAACCCAATTCTGTTACTTTTACCGGGGTTCTCTGTGGTTGTAGTCATTCAAGGCTTGTTGATGAGGGTGTTAAAGTTTTTCATTCAATGAGGGATCATTTGATTGAACCTGATGCCGATCACTATTCAAGTTTAGTTGATATACTTAGTCGTGCTGGTCGCCTTCAAGAGGCGTATGGATATATACAGAGAATGCCGATGAAGCCAACTGCCGGTGCTTGGGGAGCTTTACTTGGTGGTTGTAGAGTTTATAAGAACGTAGAATTGGCTCGAATTGCTGGGAAACATTTGTTTGAAATTGAACCTGACAATCCCGGAAACTATGTTTTGTTATCCAACATATTTGTTGCTGCCAAATTGTGGAGTGAAGCTCTTAAATATAGGAAGATAATGGAGGAAAAAGGAATCTCAAAACCCCCAGGTTGTAGTTGGATTCAAGTCAAGAACAAAGTTTTTACATTTGCTGTTGGTGATACGAGCAATGAGCAGAGTGATAAGATAACCGAGTTTTTGAATGTGATCGATCAGCAGGTCAGATTGGCAGGTTATATGCCAAATACTGATTTTGTTTTGCAGGATTTGGATCAAGAAGATAAAGAAGCAGTGTTATGTAACCATAGTGAAAAGCGAGCTGTGGCTTTCGGGTTATTGAATTCAAATGGGGAATCAACGATTCGTGTGTTCAAAAATTTGAGAATTTGTGGTGACTGCCATAATTTCATTAAGTTCACAGCCAAAGTTGTAAACAAACAGATCATTGTCAGAGACTCATTGAGATTTCACCATTTCAAGGACGGCTTATGCTCATGCAAAGACTTTTGGTGACAAGCTATGTTACTCAAAGTCTTCATTTTGCTTCACATACCTATGTTCGATCCATGATGCTCGGACATTAGTATGACACTTACACACTTCATTTTAAGAGTAAAATTGAATATTTAGACGTATCCGACCCTGATGAGGGTTTGATCTTGATATGCTGTATGACCTCCAAAGATGCGCAGGTATCACTGTTAGATGTACATTTGAACAAGCAGTTCAAATCATTGCAAGCAGAATAAGGGAATATTGTTTTCTGCTGAGGACACTGATGAGCATTCCTGCACACTAAAATAGGACCGATTCACCAAAGGTTGAACTGATGTTTACAATAGATAGCTCATCACTTCTCAGACTCGGACCAGATGGAGCCATATTTTCTGGTAAAGGCACTAAGTTACTGCAGATTGCAGAATGACCTGCATCACCAAATTTGGTGTTCATTTAGACAACGGAACTCCAAAATGTATGCGTGTTTTAGACCTAGGTTAGGTCAGACTCTATCGGCCCATTTGGTTGTTGGTGTTGAATAGTGAAAATGATGATGAAAAGTTGGTGTAATCTTGATAAGAAATTGTCGTGGCAAGTTGAATGGTCATGTTTGTTCTACTTCAATTATCTTATATTTTTAACTCGTATAACTAGGAAAAGAGTTCTGCCTCAAGTTGGGAAACTATTACAATAAAACCAATAAGGTAAATGTTATTTGAGACCATAGACCCATTGACCAACCACCATCAATCTGTTGCATTTGATTTGATTCCAAATTTTTCGGGTATAAATTTTCACAAATAAATGAAATTGTATATGGGTATAGTGGGATTTGAATTTTGATCCATTACCATTCTTATTTATTTTACTACATTATGTAAAAAAAATGATTCACTAACGCCAATATCTTCATAAAAAACTCGACCTTGTCGAATTCTACACAAAAAGTCCAAACTCCTTTAATGTAACGAAAATGACAAATGGTTTTTATGTACTATTAGATTTAGATATGTGTAATGTATGTTGATTGTATTTGTAATGGTCACGAATGATGAGGTTGGAGACAAATTCTCATGCCGTCGGCAGGAACTGGTTCAGGATTATAATAAACCTTTTCGTTCAAATTTGCCATCTTGAATCTGAAATTAGTGACCACATTGTGAACAAATGCTAAAATTTGAATGCGAGCATACTCTTTCCCAGCACACATCCTAGGACCTCCTCCGAATGGCACGAATGTAAAGGGTGCTGCTCCATTTCCTTCGAATCTCGATGGGTCGAATTTCTCTGGATTTTTAAAGTATTTCGGATCCTTATATGTCGAATGCACTGACCAAGATACCTAATCGCCATAACAAATGCAGATAGGAAGTTGTTAGGGCCAGCCAGGGCAAGAAGAGCCTAAGCTCCGGGTCAATTTAAAAAATTAGAAAAATGGCGCTTTAATGGTTGATAGTTAGGGGTTTTATAATATAATGGGTTTTTTTTGATTTACGGCCTCAAAGTTTAGTCGTTTTAAGTTTAGTCGTTTTGTGAATTACAGCCGCAAAGTTTTTTTTTTATGAATTACAGCCACCAAGTTTTGAAAGTGCCCACCATTACGGCCAGATAACCAGTTATGAACTTAATTTTTTTAATGTGCAACAATGGAGATAATTCATAAAAATTAAGCTTTTTAATGTGTAACAATGAAGGCTGTAATTCACAAAAAACCCTAATATAATAATAGTATATAGTAATTAGGGGCTCATAAACAATCTTTTGTGCCGGATTTGTCAAACTCTGGGTCTTCTCTGGAAGTTGATACTATTAAAAATTAGACACAAATTATTGTTAAAGACGGTTTTTTCGAGAGACAATTATATATATATATATATATATATATATATATATATATATATATATATATATATATATATATATATATATATATATATATATATATATATATAGGCTACAAATAAAAAAGAAAATAAGAATATAAGCTTCTTGTTTTGAGGTCGTCTCTAGAGGTGTTCAATGGGCTGGAGCGGAGTGGGTCAGGTCAAAATTTATTGGGTCGGGTCGGGGCGGGTCATGTCAAATGTTAAACGGGGCGGGTTAAGCCCGTTTAAATACGATCCACTTTTTAAAAGTTCATAAAATAGTTTTTTATTACTCCCTCCGTTTTCAAATGTTCTTCCCATACTTTTTGCACAATTTTCAAAGTAAATTTTGAGCCTAAATATCTCTACGCATCATAAAAAATTATAAAAAACATATAATAAAAAATATACATTAAGACGAATCTAACGAGATTTCACATGGACATATTTTGTCTTCTGTATATGTCTTAAAAATCTCAATTAAATTTCTCTTTCCAAAATAGAATATTCTAGATGGGAAAAACATTAGGAAACGGAGGGAGTATATTTTATGGTCCGTTAGGTTAATTCAATTATGAATATAACAATATAAAAAAATGGTAAAATATATTTTACAACCTATTCCTATAATTATCCGACCTGGACTGGCCCAATCCTTTACACAAAGGCTCGTTAACGTCCCAACCCATTATTGAAACAACCGTTAATGACCCGTTAAAATGTGACCCGACCCTTAACCCGTTGGGTCGACCAACCCCATTGAACACCCCTATTCGTCTTATTTAAAGACGGACATTCATGAGAGTAGTTGAAAATTAAATGTGGATACTTGAAAGAGATGGCATATGATTGCTATGCACAGAAGTAAATATTAAAAATAGTTAAAATTTGTACCTTCCAGCCTTTAGGGATAGTGAAACCTGCGTAGGTAAGGTCAGTACGGGTCTGTTTGAAAGCTCCAAAAGATGGTGGTGCCAATCTCATTGATTCACATACCACATTCCATGTATATTTCATCTTTTGAATGTCTGCCCAATTTAGAAACTCCCCTGCTCCTTTACACTTTTTTATTTCCAATTGCTCTGAAAAATTTATTACTTGTTTATAAATATGTCTAGTATATTTTACAACTTTCATTTTGAAGACTAAATTACTCCCTAAAACAAAATGTGACTGCTATTTTTATTATATAACCATGATAAATGTTTACTGCAGAATTTTTATAATATTATCAAATTTATACATGTATTTACTCTTTAAATAATTAAAATTTTACGGTAAAAGTCACGCATTGAAAGCACAAAAACAATTAATGGCAGTACTTTTTAATTATATTTTGACGGGTACATTTGATTTTTGAATAGTTTTTAAGCATAATTCGAGTCTTACTATTAATAATATAATGTTCAAATTTCTTTAAGATGCGTTTGGAAACATGTATTTCATTTCAAATTCTTAATTTCAATTATGGAATCATAAATGGAGAATTTGAAATGACAAGGTTTGACAAGTCATTCTCAAATTCTCCACTTTAACTACTTTGAAAACAAAGTTGGAATTCACTCAAATCCAAATTTGAAATTTTTTGATTTACCAAACACTCAATTTGATCCAATGCTAGATTTCCAAATGAAATCACCATTCCCAAACATAGCATTATGGAATATTCTAAGAGTTGGGTGAACAAAATAAAAGTAGTAAATTATTATAATTTTTAAAGTACGAATATATTTATGAGGCTGGTGAACATATAGTAATGTTGCTTTGAAGTATAATAATGAAGCAGGTCTTAAGTAGACTTACTGCACACTAAGCCTTAAACTTAAAAGAGTCGGTCGTCATTATCATCCTACCCAGTGTATTCCGTCCATAGAGAACTATAGATAGGGTCTGGGGAGGGAAGGACGGCGGCAACTCATACCCATAAAGGAGAGCACGACCAAAAGGAGTCCCTCGGCTCGAGAAAAGATGAGGAGAAGAAGAGAAAAAGAACCCCTGAAGGTACTCTCAAGGAAAACTAAAACACGGATAAGACGCCTCTCAAGGAAAACTGAAGGTATTCTCAAATTCTTCTTTATGGTATGTTTGGGAACATGAATTTCATTTGCAAATATAGATTTGGGCAAATTATGTGTTTGGCTACTCTAAAATTTGAGAATGTAGATTTGATCCAAATTCTAATAACTTAAGAAAATAAGAGTGAGTTATGGATTTCAAAATAAGAGCTCTAGACTTGTTATTTCCAAATTCATGATTTCAAATTTCTAAATTGAAATCCAAATTTTCAAATAAAATTCTCATTCCCAAACACTACCTTAATGAATTCATAATTGAAATCTATAATTCGAATAAATGAAATACTTAAACCCAAACGCAACCTAAGTTCATTTTAAACTTACATAAAAGATAAAACGGTGAATACAAAAAAGTATAAAGTAGCAAAGATCAAGCACTGACCTTCCAAAACCTTGTCATAAACATGAGGGTGCTTGGCAAGGTGACTCAAGACGAAAGTGATAGTAATGCTTGTAGTAAAAAAACTAGCAAGCAAGTAACCAATTATTTTGTTTCCAATCTTTTCTTCACTCAAAAACATGCCATTGCCATCATCACAAACAAGCAATCTACTCAATAAATCCGTAATTTGTTTATGATCATCCTGTTTTTTAGTATGTAATAATTCTTCCTTCCTTTGCTTAATGATTTGAAGAAGCTTCTTTTTGATAAATGCACCTCCCTTAACAGCACCATTAAAAGATGTTCCCGGAATGTTCAATGGAGCCGACATTATCCCTTTTGCAACGTCGAAAAAGGGTTGAGAAAGTTCTTTTACTTGGTCTGGATTTTCATAGTTGATAAATATCCGACATGCTAAAGCAAATGTGAATTCTTTAGAAAGAGGAAGTACCTTCACAATAAAAATTATTTATTTATGTCATTGAATTGAAACAAAATTTTACAACAAAATGTTCATATCAAGAATTCAAACAAATTTTTATGAGTTTCCCTGATCATAGTTTTCTATGAGCGGGATACACGGGGTATGATGATGATGATGGATGGTAAATTTCATGCTTACCCAGTTTAATCTCCTCATCCCTGCCTAGTTTACGTGTCTCATTCCCACCTTATCCGCGCTCTATATTAGGTAGGCGGAAAAGGGATGGGGTGGATGGATAGTATTAGGATCTTCTTCATTTCTTTTCTCAATTATCCATTTTAAGATTTTGACACCTATTTTATAATAAAAATAAAATCTCAAAAATTCTCCCTATTATCCTCTATCAAGAAATTCTTACCATTAGATTTGAGTAATAGACCCTCCATTACATTTGAAGTAATGGAGAGGATCCTAACTCGGATGGATATGGGGCAAAACTGCAAAGTTGGTAGATATATATATATGGAAGGGGCCGGGGCAAGTAGAAATGGGGCAGATAAAACCTCATAACCACCACCTACCCACTATCCATGGCGGATTGGATTTTTCATACTCTATAGTCTACACACCCACTACTTATTAAATTCATATCCATATCTATCCTACTAAATTATATTTGCCTATCATACCTATGAAAAAATTTATTAAACATATTTTTAAAAATTATAATCATTTTTTATTTTTTTATTTTTTTAGTATTGAAAAATAATTTTAATTTTACTGGTTGAAACTGAATTTTCTTCACTAAAATCGCTTTGACTAAACATATTTTGTAAACAAGTATTTGTAATGTTTGTAACTGACTTCTGACTAGAGATGGTCATAGGGCGGGTCTAGAGTGGGTCCAACTAGACCCGAATCTAGATCCTTTTAATTTTTTGAGATTCAGACCCGGATCCGGATCCTAAGGGTCCAAAATTTTCAGACCCGGACCCAGGCCCTTCGAATCTGATGGATCTAGGGTCCTTAGTGGGTCTAAAAAAGTCTCTTTGATTTGTCAAATTTGAAATATTTGTAAGTTATTATATTTTTCGTATATATGTAAGAGAGATATTATCGTATTGTACAAATACTTAATACTAATTTAACATCTAGACTCGCATAGTGTCACCCACATACGCTTAATTCTATTATAAACACTAGTTCTAGTCCACGAAATAAGGGCTATTGGGTTAGTACTTAGCAAGTAGCATATATATATTGTTTATATATATATATATATTATAGTTATGAAAAGAAAATAGGTGTTGAGGACAGAATTTAAACGTAGAAGACAAATAAAAATGGACAATTTAATATTTATAAGGGTCCAAGAGGCGGGTCCAGGGTCTAGATAATGGACTCGGACCCGCCAATTATTTTTTAAATCCAAATCCAAATCTCAAAAAACAAGACCCAAACTCATAAAAAAGGGGTGGATCTGGAGCGGGTCCAACAGAGTCCTAGAACCGTGACCATCCTACTTCTGACTTTTACTAATTGATTTACTTATTCAAAATAATTGTAAAAATTTTATAAGTATATTATTATCTTATTTGCTTATCACGAGTTAAAATATAACTCACTAATTTCTGATCAGATTTTAAGTCAATTTTAAATTGCATTAAAAATTGACAAGTCTCCCAATGTGATTAACTGACTTTCAAATATGGGTGGGGTTTTGAGCATTGGGATAAGTAATCATATCCTTATTATTAATAACAAAAACTTATTTCTAACTAATTGACCAATATTATTATCAAACATAATCCACAACCTAACATAAATAAAAAAAATAAAAAAAATTAACTAATAATTTCAATATAATAATACTCCCTCCGAATAATTTTAGATGTTCCATTTTCTTATTTGGCAAATTAATATCAATTGTCTAATTTCCTTTTTTGTCTATTTTTTTTTTACCTAAATACCCTCACCCTTACTACTCTCAGTACCCAACTACCACCTTTACAATTAATTTAATCAATTAAAATACCCAACTACCATATTTTTAATGGACTCCACATCATTCTTAATAACCGTGAAAACCCAAATGGGACATCTAAAATGATTCGGAGGGAGTGTATCATAATCAAAAACTAAACAGTAATAAGGAATAAGAAGCTGCATTAAATTCAATGTCATAACAACTTAACATGATCTGGTGTTGAAGAAAAAAATGGCATATATACATACCTGAACTTCCTTATGTGGAGCCCACCTATCCTGAACATGATCTTTAGCCATGGAATCCATAAAAGAAACATACTTTTGCATTGATTCAACCTTAAGAAATGAATTATCATCTGGTAATGAAGATTTCCAAAGATCTGTATTTGGAAACATCAAATGCTGTGAAATTGATTTAGGCCACCATGGAGTAACTGATTTATTTGTTTCATTTGAAAACAAGAATTTATTTCCTGCGGGCCCACATAAAACTGCCATTTTTCCTCCTGCTACTGATGTTTTAAATATTTCTGGACTGTATTTCTTCATCCTTTCTTGTACAAATTTTTCTGGCTTTGTTATAAAACTTAATGTTTCGCCTATTATTGGCCATCCTGTTCTTCCTGGAGGAAGTTTTGATTCATTTCTTGTTGGGTTTTCTGGTTTATGGGTAAATATCAATTTAATTAGAGTAAAAATGATTATTGATATGATTCCAAGGATTAAGATTGAAGTTAAAGACATGGTTTTTGATGAAGAATTTGGGTTTTTGGATCGAAGACTTAAAAAAGGTTGAAATTTGTATAATTGATTATGATTTGAAAATTTTGGTCAATGTTTCCTTGTGTTAAATATTTGCATGAATCACAATAACATTAATTATGCCATAATTTTGCAATTTTGTATGGCGGTTTTAGTTTTTTATTATATTAAAAAAGACAAGTTGTTGATTAAAGGATACAACGGAAATGGTCAAAATGTCCCGGCTATGTTTAAGTTTTTGCACAATTTTTCGTGGGATCATATTTATTAGATTAGACTATTTTAATATACAAATTCAGCATTAAATTGATTGATTATTTATATGTTATAACGTTAAAATAGTTATTAATAATTTTAAAATAATTAATTAATATCAATTATAATCTTAAGATCGTGATTACTAGCTTTTTCTAAAATTAGAGTAGTCACTTATAATCATAAATTGATCATTTACAATTATAAGTGATTAATTAGAGAAATAAATTGATTGTATAAGTTTGTCTCATAATAAAACAATCTTATATAAAATGAGAATTTTTTTTAGAGCAAGTTTTTATATGATTACATGTTGCCCAATTTAGACTCATTAATCGGAGTATACGAAAGAAATGATTAAGATATTCAAATAAGAAGTAAGTATGAATTTTTTTTTTAATATATATTAGAATTTGAATTAGATTCTGATCACACAGATAGTTCGTTAAGTTAGTCTATAGGTACGTAATATAAAAAACATACATCTTGTAGAAATGGATCGAGATATTTAAAACACTACAAAAATTAAGTAAAACTTTGGCTAGTTGTATCTTGAGAATTTATTGTTTTGATTCTTGACATCGTTCAACTAGGCGTAGGAATAGTTTAAAACTCGTAAAGTGCATTGATCATTCAAATTATACTCTTAGTCTATGTTTATTTAGCATATATTTTAAAAATCTTGTTTATCTTTTCTTTTTGAATAATTTAAAAAATAGAGTTAAAATAGATAAAAATTTTGATTTTAGTGTTCATTAAAAAATACTCCATTCAAACTAGTGTTATTATAGATAATAAATTTACATTTTTATTTTATTTTTTTGGTTTGGAGACTCCAAACTCTAGCTTTTGTTTTTCTTATAAGTATTTTAAATTCATAATAAATCAAACTAAATAACACAATAACACTTTATTTATTTAGATAATTATTTTTTTTATATCTTTTGTTTTGTTTTTGAAACAACATATTAGAAAGTACATTATAACAATGATGTAATTGAAAAATTCATATTTAATTATACGACAATATTTCTATACATGTATTATATGACTATATAATAATACATAATTATAGACTTAAAAAAGAAAGTGTAACAACGATTTTCTTTAACTTGGTTTTCTAATCTTCAATTAATCACCTATAAGCTTGTGCATTGTTAATTGTTATTCAAATCAATGATGGAAAAGAACTTGCATTAGTTAGGGGTGCAAAAATATTCAAACTCAATATATATACGCTCCGAAATATTTGAGCCAAAATATTTGATGTCAAACTATCGGATAAATTGAATACTTAAATTAGGTAAAATAATGTGCAATTCCTTAGAAAACAACACTTTTATTGTTTAAATGATTATTATTTTAAATTTTATGATTCCTTAAACAATATAAATAAATTAGCATATTAGATAATTGTAGAGATTTTAATTTTAAATATATACTTCTAAAATACAAAAGCTAGAGGCTTAGAGTCGATCCAAACCAAAAAATATTGACAAGTAGATTTCATACATACTAGAACACTAGTTAAGGAAATATTTTTTTTGAACACTAACATGAGAATTTTTATATCTTTTAGCACTATTTAACCAAATTATTTTTTTTCTGCGGGGAAAATTCTAGTTTATCTAAATATAGTAACAATATATTATACTTGATAAATTTTAATACACAAAATCTCACAAGAGACGGTCTATAGGATAGACCACAAAATTGGGCCAGCCCATTTCCCTTAACTGATTTTTTTAATTATAATATCAATTATATTATGTTATAATCTTAAATGTAATGTATTATAACCTCGAATATACTATTCTATAACCCCAAATATAAGTTATTATAACCCCAAATAATTTATTATAATCCCAAATATACTATGTTATATTTTGGGTTGGGCTTCATGAATTCCGTCTATAGAATAGACCGTCTCCCATGAGACTTACTGATTTTAATAATAATCATCTTTTAAAATTATTTCCTATAAATGTCTTTTCGATCATTATAGAAGTTGATCGACTGAGATGTTCGTTGAATAGTTATTGCTACATATTACAATGACTTAATTGCTTGTCACCCGGGTCGCTTGCCATATAATCCTCCCAGTCCCACCCATTTATAATTTGTCTTGTATTATTAACTACAAAATAAAATAATATAAATTCGTGTATAAGACAATCTTATCAAGACACGTATCCTGTATTTGGATTAAATAGCCTGATAATAATAAAAACTTTTAACATAATGGATCTTTTATATAGACTTATCTCATGGTGAGCTGAAAAAATAATATTCATCCTAAGTTTATTTATATTTATCTAATGGGTAGTTTATCAGCGTGAAGTGATAGTAACAATAATTATTTAACAAATAATAATTGGCTCGTCTTGTATGAGATTGTTTCATTATGACATAAACTATTATAATTAGTCTGATTCTTTAATTAAGCATTTTAACATGTAAGTGACTGCTCACTTTCATAAAATAAAAATCACAAAAACTTGGACAAGACCGTCGCAAGTTAAGACGAAGTGTGGGCCGGCCCATTTCACACGTGTGTTACAATATTTTAATTTTTGGGTGATTATGAATTTTGACTTTAAAGGTATCAATTTGAAAATTGATACCCTTTAAGGTCCAAAATTGATACCTTTAAGATCAAAATTGAAAAATGCCCAGAAAATGAAAAAAATGCTCAGGTTGATACACGCGGGAATTGGGTTGCCCCTAATTGATGGTCTAATTATGAGGTCGTCTCATCCAAAACCAGCTGAATAAATATATGGGCAGCCCAATATAAATTGTCTCCCATAAGACCCTCTCATTTTAAGAATTTGGAATAACATATTAAATATATTTTTAATAGGTAATTAGTCAATACTAAATTTATGTAATCTCTACATCTCTCACCTAGATATAAACGATGTAGCTTAAACGGTGGATAAATAAATTGACGAGTGAGCATGCTAATTCATCTTCACTCGCTTTCTAAACATATCGTCTATTTGAGAGATATATCTCAAGTCCAACTTATTAAAGATTAATGCATACTTACTATATTTTTGATGCCTACTTACATTATTCTTAATGCTTACTTCTCATATCCATAATGCCTACTTTCAACATTCTTAATGCTTATTTACAATATTCTAAAAAAAATATAATGGGCCGATCCAATTAGAAATGGTCTCTCAAAGAGAGCCTCTCTTAGGGATGAACATGGTCCTGTTTGATCTGGTCTGACACTAAAATTGGACCAAACCAGAAATAATTTTAATTAGTTGACAGGGCCGTCGAATGGCAAGTGCAAAGCGGTCAACCGCTCAGGGCCCCGTGTTTTTTAGGGCCCAAAAAACTTATTTTTATGTATATAAGTGATTAATTTGAATCAAATTTATATATAACTTACATTTTCTTGCTAAATAATATGAGTTTTTAGTGTTTTTTTTGTAAAGTAGATTAAATATTAACAATAAAAAACAAAAGATGTATTATATTATGCGTTATGTCTTAAGTTTTAGGGGCCCATTTTTATCTTTTGCTCTGGGGCCCAAAAATGAACGAGACGGCCCTGTTAGTTGATAACACCAACATCATTCAAGTATATATATTGGTATATAAAAATAACTACATGTTCAAATATCTAGATTGCAACTTAATTTTTTAAATACAAAATTATGATTTTCAATCATATGGTTTGCGGTCTGGTCTGGTCTGAAAAATAAAAAAAATCTAGATCAAACCGTAAACTGTAATTTAATTTGAAAAAACTCAGACCAGACCATTTAAACCGTAAACCAGACCAAATACATACTAAAATTTCAGTTTAATTTGATTTGATTTACAGTTTAGACCAAACTTTGTTGAACCCTACCCTCTCTCACGACAATTTGTGATTAATCATTATTTGTTGTTTGTGCTTATAGAATGCTTTTGGTGAACCAATCAAATATTATTTTATTAAATTAAATGATAATGATAATCATCCCTTGATTTCAGCCATGAATGCTTGCTCCTTGATTGTTTCAATTCTGGAATGACACAAGTGAATCAATTAGATATTATATAATTAATTAGTTTTGTATTAACTTTTAGGTTGCGTATTTTTTGCCCATAACGTACTCCATTAATGCTAGTTGATCTCCACATCTACTAATTTGTGAACCTGTACTAGGTTGTACCTGTATAGAAAAAACATACTACCTCCGTTCCATTTTACTTGCAACACTTACCAATTTTGAAAGTTTCATATTACTTGCAACATTACTATTTTTGGCAAAATAATTTACTTATTTTATCCTCACTTTATTCCTATTCCACTGTCACCATCAATAGTACATTATCCCATTAATTATTTAATATACCCACAAGTCACACCCACTATCTAATTATAATAATTTTTTATTTTTACCCCACATATCACCATCAATCATACTTCATTCCTACTTTTACCATACTGATTTGACGACCCTTAAAAAATGTGCTAAACCCAATGGTGCAACTAAAATAGAACGGAGGAAGTAATAATGATCAAATTAAACTAAGGTAATCTTGAAATTGCACAAGTGGAGATATGACAGATTTCGTTTTAAAACCAATTGATGATATATTAGTAAACTGGATCGTTTCTAAACTTTCGATGGCCTATGGCGAAATTGAAAATAGCAGCCCATATATAGAAGATTAAAAATAGGGGCCTTTATGTAGAAGAGAGAACGAAAGAAAAAACTTGAAATATAAAGCTTTAGGTAAAAAGAATAAGAGAAAAAATTTGAAGCTGTAGAATGGTCCAATTCATCCCAATTCTCTAATTAGTTTAAAATATACAAGGTACTTACCCGTGCCATGCACGGAATTAGTCAATTACGAATATGTTTAGAAACTGATTTAAAGGTAATTAGTCAACTACGAATATTATTAATCTGTTAGTAATTCAATATGTCAAGGAACTAATTAAAAGGCAATTAGTAATTTTTTAGTCAACTTTAGAATACTTCTAAAAATATATTTTCAATTCAATTGTAAAATTAGAAAGATATAAATGCATAAAATAATTTTTGGCTAACTTGATATGGGCAGGAATAAAATTATTAATAAATTTTTAGTCAAATGATAATACTTCTAAGAATATTGTAATTGTAACACCTGGATTTCCTGAATTTCCGACCCCTTGTACGAAACCAAAATCGTAAAGAACGGGAGGAAATCTAGGTGTTACAAATATACTAAATTCAATTCAATTTTTGAGTCATCTTAGAATACTTCTAAAAATTTATTAGATTCAAAGATATAAAGGATTCAATTCTATTTTAAAATTAGAAAGATATAAATGCATAAAATTGTCTTTGGCTAACTTGATATGTGCAGGAAAAAAAATCATTGTGGTATAGTGACACATGTCACAATAAGATGTTGTTTTAGTATAGTTTATGATTTCAAATTCCCTTGTTATTTAGATAAATATGGAAATGAAAATTTCACTCTTTTTTCTTGAAATTTATTAAAGAGTATTTGAAGAGTTTTGCATTTTTTTTGAAACCATCATAGCAATTAGGAAATGCAAAAGTTTCTCCATTTAAATTTGGAAGAAGAGGCGTGTAAATCATCCTAATTGATTGCATTTGTTAGATATTTATTATCTTTGCCTTTAATATCTCATTCCCACTATGACATTCTTATTTTTAAAATTTTTTTAAATGTTTTATATTAGACACTTAAAGCTACATAAGTTTTAAAATATGGGGCTATGGGCCTCTGCCCCATCCTTACTCCTTAGGCTAGATACGGTTCTTTTAGTAAAATTCTCTATGATTCCTTGATGTAACATTACATGTGAATAATTTTTCAACACACCTTTTTGTAAGAAGTTTTAGTATGATAAAAAAGTAAACAGACACTCTCTTGAGAGACTCTCAAGAGTCCAATCACTTTTCTTTTTAAGTAAATATCTTAATTTAAAAAAAATTGTTGATTTTTTTTGAAAAGCTGTTGTTTTACAAAAAAAAAATTGTTGTTTTAAAAAAACTATTGTAGAAAACTGCTTTCTTTTGGGGGTTAAAATAATATATTTGGGGTTATAAGTTAAAATATAATATTTAACATAATATATTTGGGGTTATAACGAAATATAGGAAAATTTGATTTAAAAGGTGCCAACTTTGGCACATTTGCTGGCAAAGGTTTGAACTTTCGATATTCCAGGAAAGGTTCGAACTTTACCTCCCATCTTCAATTAAAGGTTCACCCGGTTTTCTATGAGTAAGGTAACCTATTATACCAGGTTACCTTCATCTTCTTCCTTACTCTTCATCTTCTTCCTTAATCTTCATCAATGGTTTGAAGAATTATATTCTACAACAAAAATCCAGTTTCACCTTTTTTGAATGCATTTTTCTACATAAACCCAACAACATAAATGAATTTAATTACTTTGAATTCAAAAATTTCTTTGATTTCTTCAAGAATTCGAATCACCCAGTAATTCAAAGAAGAAGAAGTAATTCAAAGATCTCTGAATTTGTATTAATTTCTTCATACTTATATGTGGACATATTCGCATTTCACTCTTCTTTTATTTTTCTTATGTATTTGAGTAATGTTGTAAATTTTTCATGATTTTTGCTCTCAATAATTTTTCTAGAGATTTGATTTACTTTTTATTTCTATTTCTTCTCGTTTCAAATTCTAATAAGAGTTTTTTGGGTATGATTTTGAGTTTTTATTTGGGTTGATTTTGGGTATGATTTTGAGTTTTTTTGGGTTGATTTTGGGTATGATTTTGAGTTGAAGATGATGAAGATGATTTTGAGTTGAAGATGAAGGTGAAGAAGATGAAGTTCACATAGATTAACTCCATGTCCAGATTTAATCATTTTTTGGGTTGATTATGGGTTTTTTGGGTTGATTTTAGATTGATTATGAGTTTTTTGGGTTGATTTTGGGTATGATTTTGAGTTTTTTTTGGGTTGATTTTGGGTATGATTTTGAGTTTTTTTTTGGGTTGATTTTGGGTATGATTTTGAGTTGAAGATGATTTTGAGTTGAAGATGAAAGTGAAGAAGATGAAGTTTACGGGTTCAACCGGTTACAAGTCATGGAAACCTTTAATTGAAGATGGGAGGTAAAGTTCGAACCTTTCCTGGAATATCGAAAGTTCGAACCTTTGCCAGCAAATGTGCCAAAGTTGGCACCTTTTAAATCAAATTTTCCCGAAATATATCTAGAGTTATAACTCAATATATTTGGAATTAAAACCTTATATATCTGAGATTTCATAAATTAATATATTTCCTTGTATATTATAATATCAATTTTGTAGTGTTATATCAATAATATATATTGTTATAATCCCAAAGCTATTAACCGCAATTATATGTTTTGTTATAACCCCAACTATATTATGTTATAACTCTAAATATATTATGGTTATACTTATAACCTCCAATATATGATGTTATAATTACAAATATATTATGTTATAACTCTCAATATATTATGTTATAACCACAATTGCATTTATTAACTTCCCCCAAACAGTAGACATTGTTGTCTTCTTCTCTTCTTCAACATCACTCTTTACACCATTGATGAAACTTAGTTAAAAAAATCAGAAAATTGTAAATCCAACTAATATATAACACAATTAACCCAAAAAAATGAAAATGAAAGCTTTAAAAACGAAAACGATGAAGTATAAATATATGACTTTGATGGTTTTATACATGTTGAAGAAGATAAACAGAGAATAAACAATAATGGATTTTGAGAGAGGAAGATGTAGAATAAAAATCACAAATAGAGTTTGAGAGAGGAAGATGAGTAATTTCTTCAGGAAAGAAAATAAGGAAAACTAAAAATGAAAGTTAAAAAACATTCTTTAAAGTTTAGTTTTACTGAGTTGGCCTAATCTTAAGACGTCTTTTGTAAAGACGGTCTCCAGTAAGAATTTGTGAAAAATAAAAAAAAAAAGGAAAATGAGACAATATTGGCAAATGTGACCGAAAATAAACTAAAGCAATTGGGCCAACCAAGATAAATTAACCATTGAAAGGCCTCCATCTTTACGCATGTGGGCTGAGCCCATTAACGAAGTACCTGACTCAACATTTGGCTCGTTTTTGGATCCATTGTATTGCATGCATTATGAATAGTACTCGCTCCGTTCCTTTTTGTTTCTCCACTTTAAGTTTGTCCAATCTTAGAGAGAGAAATTTAAATTAGATTTTCGAAGTATATATTGATGATAAAATATATTCATGTGAGATCTTGTTAGGTTTGTCTTGATGTAAAGTTTTTTAATATGTAATTTTTATAATTTTTTATGATGCGTACTTTTTTTTTTTTTTTTTTGAGTTAGCGATATTAAAGCTTAAAATTTGCTAAAAAATGTGTGCAAAAGATAAAGTGGACAAATAAAAAGAAATGAAGAGAGTACCTCCTAACTTTTGAAACGGTAAATTTCCTGTGAGACGGCCGCATACGTGCGATAATTCACAGATTCAACTCATAATATTAAAGTTATCATCTTAAATTTGACAAACTTTACCATTAAAATAGACATTTTATGTTTTGAAATAGACTCTACAATTGGAGTAGATAAGTAAAACATAAGTTTAAGGGTTAGAGTAAGTGTTTTTAAGAGTTAGAAATGGCATTTTAAGTGGTGGAATAATAGGTTTAAGGGTTGAAGTCGATAGCTAAAAAAGTAAATTAATCCTCTGAACTAGGAAAATTGAGGAATGGAGTAGGGATTTAAGTGTTAGATGATTTTTTAAGTCTTAAAATGAGTATTTTAAGACTTGTATTCGACAAATATAAAATTCTTTTGCTGCATGTATGAGGCGACCACAAATAATTTTTTTTGAGCTTGGAAGCTTGGGAGATAATAAGAGCCAAGTTGAATACTAAAGTAGCTAGTCATTACTCTCGAACAGCTATTAATATTATGTTCTATCAATAAATAATTATTTAAGAAACAAAATTATAAACTTTTTTGTTAATTTAAATTCAATCAACCTATTCTTATACTAAGGACAACTATATTACAAAATCTAAATAATCTTCAATATAAATTAATGATTCGATTCTTTACTTTACAATTTCTATTAATTTTATACGGCTTATAAACTCTAAATTAATACAATTGTTATTTTTCTTTTTTTTTTCATTGCAATTAACTCTTAAATATCAATTAAACTTAATTATATTGAAACTCTTAGTGTTTTCTAATTTAATTCATCAATTTAAATAAAACTCTTTGTGATCTAAATTTGATTATATTGAAGATAATAAGACCAAACTTTAAGGTTTTTTTTTTAGTGCCACATACATAGCTTGTCTTATTTATATGATTGAATTTCAAAATTTGCATCCCACATACTTAAGAAAGTGTAGATTGAGAGTTGAGTTTATTGATTATTTAAATTAATATGAAAATTGAGATAAAACAAGAGAAAGATATGAGTTTTTGTTTCATTGCTATGTGAATACGCAATTTTATCTCAAAAATTTTATGGGTGTAGATGTGAGATGGAACAAGGCTTATCAATTGATAAGATCAAATTTTGAAAAGTTGATTGGAGATGAAATGGAAACAAAGAGAAAAAGATATTGATGAAGATGATGTTTAATTTATTTTCATATTGATATGTTGTGTAGTTATGAATGTCATAATAATCAAATACATGTTATTATGATGATAATCAAGTTTAGTAAGCATATGAGTAGTTTTTATTTTAAGTATTACTCCATTTTAAGTGTTAGTAAAAATTTTTGATTAAAAATATCAATATTAGGTTATTTGATATTCTTAACATAAATTGAAGATGTTTTGTATTGTAATTAGTTGATATTTTTTGTTATGTTAAAATTGTATAGATATAATTGTTCAAAATAATATTTGTATTAATTTAAACAATGTTTGAATTAATATTATGCATTTTTTTATAAAATAGTTTTATAATCACGTGCATAGCAAGGGGAAATACCTAGTATATTCTAATTCTATGTAGTTGTCCCATTTGGTTTTTGGCATAATTCATCAGTCACTCTAAATTTACATTTCATACTTAACTATAAGATTAAACATGGTCAAGTGATATCTTTTTTGCTTTGTTTTAATGTAAAAATTATACTTTTATTATGTTAAATTAGATATATTAAGGATTAAATAAATTCTTTAGTATGTGTGTAAAGTGAAATGGGATGAATAAATTGAGTTGGGGGAGTATTTTAGAGATAATAAAATGATAAATTATTCCTCATTATCTTTTAAAAATATTTATGTCAACCGAATAATCAATCAAAATCATACTCCCTCTGAACCAATTTGGTTGTCCCATTTTTTTATTTGGCAAATTCATATCAATTGTCTCATTTTCTTTTTTGTCAATTTTTTTACCTAAATACCCAATGATCACACAAGTAAAGACCAAAATACCCCAACTTTTACTACTCATAATACTCCAACTACTACCTTTACAATTAATTTAATTAATTATAATACCCCAACTATCACATTTTTAATGGACCCCACACCACCCTTAATAACTGTGCCCAAGCAAATGGGACAAATAAATTGGTTCGGAGGGAGTATAACAATATTATCCAATTAATAATACTTTCAAGTATAATTCGATTCATATATATTTGTATATGATTATAATTGTGATTATGATACCTTCTCTACTATAAATATTATTAATCTAAAATGAATTACGCCTATCACTCTCTTCTGTTTTTTCTCAAAAAACTCTAGCTTCTATTATAGTTTAATTTGGGCTACTATCAACATTATATTTGATGGTAAGCCCTTAATCTCTTTATTTTTACTTTTTTTTTGTTTTTGGTTATAAATAAAGTCCATTCTCTCTATATTATAGAGTTATTTTATTCATTTATGCTATGTTTGGGAATATGGATTTCATTTAAAAATATAGATTTGACTCAAAATTAGTGTTTGGCAAATAGTAGAATTTCAAATTTGGATTTGAGTCAAATCCACAATTGTTATTAAAATGGTTTAAATATGAGGATTTGAGAATGACATCCCAAACCTTGTCATTCTCAAATTCTACATTCATGATTTCATAATTGAAATCATTAATTTGAAATGAAATACTAGTTCCCAAACACAACCTTAATGGATTCGAACTATCTATATACTGGGTTTTAAAGTCTCTCATGGTGAGAGTTTGGAGTCTTCTTATCAATGTGATGGTAAAAAAGTATATGACATCATCACGAGTATCAGTTCGACGAATACAATTAATTGTATCAAACTTCTATTTCAAAGCAACACCAAATCTAAAGACCCCTCAGAGGAGGCTATAGCAAGTAGTGATGAGAGGGAAGACATCAGTGTTAGATCTCCTATATAATGATCGTGACTAATCTACATAGAATTTTGTTTAATTAAAATTATTATGTATTTGATTGATTGTTATTCTGTTATAGATATCGTATAACATTTTTATCAATGAATTTTCAGGTTCTGTTCAAACAAAACCAAAATAAGTTAAATATTTAGTAGAACATAAGAGTAAAAATAGACCACAACTAATTAGGAAAAAAAATACTTCTACAATTGATGGAAAAAAGGTTGTCTCAATCACAAAGAAGAATCCTATGGTCAAATTGATCGAGAATCAAGAATAAGCGGGTTATCCATGATCGTATTAATCAATCTAATTACTACCTACCTCAGATCAAAAGTATTTGCAAATGAGCCATCTAACCTTTTAGAACATCTTTAATTTTTTATTGTCGTATTGGATTGCGTGAAAAACTAAATGTTGCAAGTAAATTGAAACAGAGAAAGTGTATAGTACGTCGAGAAAAAAGAAATGTTAATTGAGAACATAACATGAAATATACTCTCCTATTCAATCTACTTGATTCATTTACCTTTTGCAAATGAGCAAGTTAAAGTACTCCCACGATTGTTTCTACTTGTCCTATTTACTTTTTTATTACTTTTCATTAATTATTATTAATATCATCATTTTATAATTTTGAATTAATTATGCACAATTAAAAATATTAATATATTGCACCGATAAATATGTAAAAGGTAAATAAATCAAGTAGATTGAATAGAAGAGTATTTTTCATGTTATATTCTCAATTAACTTTTATTTTTTCTCGACTTACTATATAATTCCTCTGTTTCAAATTACTTGCAACATTTAATTTTTCACGCAATTCAATACGACAATACCCTAATTCAATCTTTAATATCTCTAATTATGTATATTAAAAAATTATCAAAATTTGATAATAATAATAATAATAATAATTTATTATTAATATTATTATTTATTTTATAAATGAAAATAATAATAATAATAATAATAATAATAATAATAATAATAATATTAATATTAATAATAATAATAATAGAAACAATAATAATAATAATTATAGTAATAATAATCTTTGCAATATAATGATACTAATCAAACAAAATCTCAATTGACAATATTTTAACCTATAGATTAAAAGCTAATCACAAATTAAGCTTGATGAATAAATAGTGTTGTTTTTGCTAATATTGCAATTAAGTGGGACAAAGGAATAAATTAATTAAAAAATACTTTTTCCCACATGTTTGTGAAGAAATTACGCAATAACAACAGTGTGTGTCATCATTAGTTTTAATCTGAGTTGTCAATGGAGCTTATGCCAAAGTCTACTTTTTAGGCCATTGATGACTTGATTATTGATAGGTTTATTTCAATCAAAAGAAAAAAGATGATCAATTATTACCCAATTTTTTCACTTTGAAAAGATATCCACTTTTGGTTGAATAATCATTATATGCATAGTGATAGATGGATTAATACTTAATAGGTTGAAAAATGCATACTTCGTTGTTACTCCGATCCTCTATTTGAATTGATCAATGCACCGAAAGAACATCTTAATATCTTATAGTTTGACTACCTAATTCCCAAACCTAAATGTTCCTTTCAAGGAGACCAATCATACTATGCTTGATTTCATATACTATAAAACTCATAACAAATAAAACAATTAAGGGGACGGAGTTAATTAAAAATTTGAATTCAACTAATTTATAGCAATTAATACAACAAAAAATTATTACGTAAATTTTAATTCAAAGTAAAGTTCGACGCATTTTTAGCACTTTAAAATTATCTATAATCTCATTGACATTATATGTCTTTGCCAATTGTGTATAAACTAGAGGTGTTCAATAGGGCGGGTCGACCCAACGGGACAAGGGTCGGGTCACATTTTAGCGGGTTATTAGCGGGTTGGGTCAATAATGGGGCGGGCCGTTAACGGGCCTTGGAGTAAAGGGTCGTGTCGGGTCGGGGCGGATAATTATAAGTATTAATTGCAGAAAAAAATTACCACTTTTTTAAAATTTTTTTAAATGATTATTATATACATGAGTGGATCGACCCAACGGGCCATAAAGTATAATTAAAAAAGCTATTCTATGAACTTTTTTAAAAAGGGTCAAAGTGGGTCGAATTTAAATGGGCTTGACCCGCCCTGGCCCGTTTATCATTTGACATGACCCGCCCCGGCCCGGCCAATATAAATTTTGACCCGACCCGGCCCGTTGAACACCTCTAGTATAAACGTATATTAATAAACCTTCTTCATAATTAATTGTTTTATTGTTATGAGTTTTCGGTAATTCAAATATTCACTTATTCAAACTAATAAATAAAGAAAAGAAAACTCAATTAGAAATATAAAATAAACCTTTATTATTCAATTGTCGATGATAAGCTTAATTTTTTATTTTTGTCCATTTCTCCTAATCGCTTTTATTTTTTATTTGTTTTTAGGTTTTAAATGATAATTTCATTCCCAATTTTGATACTTCATTATTACTTTTAATCTAAAGTCAGGACAAAATAATGACAAATATCGTATGTTTTTTGAGAAATTGTCTTTCTTAAATGGTTATTTGTTTGCAATATTTTATGATTCTAAAGTAAAACAACTTCACATAATTATATCGAATCTACATATTGATAAACATGTGAAACACAAATAAGATAATAATATACTAGATATTCAAAGTAGATAATAATATACTAGTAATAATAAATAAAAAGCAGTACTACAAATGATAATTTTGTAAAAATATTTTCTAAAATAATATTGTATTCGTACACACTTGTAAACCCAAATAATTAAATACCAACATAACGCATGAAGGCATACCTAGCAGCTAGGCAACATAAGGGATGACAATTCACTCCGAATCTGACCAATTCGACTCGATCCAAGGAAAATAATCCGATTTAAGTCCGAGGAAAAAGACTTACGACTCCGACTCTGACTTTACGATCTGATCGAGTTCGAGTTAGAGACGGACCGGAGCTGGACCTTAATAAAAATCCGACACTCCGACCCGACTCTTACCCTGAAGGGAATTTAACTTTGAATTTGACTTTTACACCAATATTTGTTTCCTTTAAAGCTCTAGACGTGACTAGTTCAAGCTCCCTCTCATACTAATTGTAATTTTCAATTTTGAAAAACTAGGTATTTTTATTTAGATTAATCAATCAGAATACAACAAATCAGATCAAGAAAAATAAAAAAGGTCAAATCAAAATTCAAGAAAATTTTGTTAAATTGCAGTAGTAGGACTATTTCTCTTGTTAAACTTGAATTCAAAGTACATATTTTTGTTAAATTGTACTTCCTCTGTTTTTTTTTACTTGCACCCTAACATACTTTTACGCAGTCCAATGCGTTTGTCGGGTTGCTTATATCTAGAATTATACTCAACTAAAAATTATAAAAATTTGATATTAACAAAGTATTCGACGAGACGAATAAAACAAGATCCCACATGACTAGGTTTTTTTATCGTTTAATAGTCGCACTATGCAAAACACTATCAAATGATGAATAGTGTAAAAAGTGGAAATGGTGCAAGTAAAAAAAACGGAGGAAGTATTTGAAAAATATATTTTGTTAATTTTGTATGCTTTAAAATCATTAGTACAATATCACAACGATACTTTTTGACAATAATTCGACTCCGCCTCTGACTCCGTTGGAGGTCCGAGAGTCCGAGTCGGGGCAAACTTGGAGTATGCATAATCCGACTTCGAGTGGAGGTGGACTGTAAACAAAACTCCGATTATTATCCGGAGGAAAGTCAGAGATGTACAATCCGAGCCGAGTCCGACCCATTGTCATCCCCAGGCAACATCATCACCATGTCACCATTGTCTATTCACCCACAGGCCACAATAGCTTACTTAGCAGTTAGCACCTCTAGCTATGAGTACCCCCAATGCCCCCCAAACTACCACCTATGCTTATCGTTCATATGTCGCATTTAATTTATTTAATTTTTTCAATGTATTTTAATAAATTTATCCATTTTTTGTGTGTATATAACCATATTATTTTTATTTTTTATATAATTTCTCATATTTCTAAATTATCCTATAAATTTAACCAAGTATATCGAATTATTAGGTTATGTGTCAAAATTTAATAAAAGAAAATGAGAAAAAGTAAAACTTACAAGTCATAATCTTCCATCCAAATTCCACTAGTCTCCCTAAATTGAATCATTCACTTTAAAAGATGTAATTCCCCAATTTCCCCCCACTACCGTAGGCAGGGAGGGCCAATCCCTCTCGCGGTCCCCTTTACCCTTCCACCTTAAAAGTCCGGCCCCAATTTTTTCGGTTTTCCCAACTTTCTTATAATATTCTTTGGCCCAATGAAGTTAACTACTCCTTTTTTTTCTCATTTATAGTGCACAAAAGACAGTCTATTTGAGACACCATTTCTAATTTGTGAGTTTATTATTATTTTATTAATTTAATTAAGCTAATGAGAGGGATCTGAGAGACTTAATAATATATATATATTAAAGCTCGAAATATGATTAAAAATTATCTGTTTTACAGGCTTATACTTAACTATGTTTCAACTTATAAATTAAGAATAAATTAAAAATTAGGTGAGATTGATGAATACTTAAATAGTATCAAAAGATTCTAATGAGACAATTATAATAAATAAGGAGTATATTTTATAGTTTTAAAATATATTTCTATATATTAAAGCTCGAAATATGATTGATATATCTGGAGGCTAAAAAGTTAAATTAAATTAATATTGTGAAACGAAAATGTTACTATTCACTTATCCACTATTCACCATTTTAGACTCAAGTGAAGTACTTTAATCAATAATCAATAAATTAATTTCAAGGCAAATGGAACTTGTATGAGATTGTGTAGTACTCCATGCCCATTCCTTTGCCCGACCCCTTAAGCATTTTCTATTAAAAATCACATATGAAGAAAAAATCAAATAATTGTACGAAACCTAATCCTTTTTGTAGGGCTGCACACGATTCGGTCCGGCCTGGTTACATAAAATTCAGACTAGATCAGAAATTCTGGTCCGAAAATTTTCCAGATCATACCATACCAGTTATAACACCAGACCGAATCGGACCGACTGTTTCTACAACGGTCTGATCTGGTCTAGTACGGTCTACGATTTTTTTTTTTATTGTATTTTTTAATTAAGAATCTTAAATAATACATTTACTTATAGGTACATTACTCTTCTTTTGATGTATGATATGAATCATCAATCATGCCATTATAGCTTTTAAATTAGTACTAGTATAGTTAAAAAAAAACCATTGATTTTGCCTCTGAAATAAACATTAATTAGATTATAAACAACAAGCAACATGATAGCTAGCATTTCTATACTTAAAATTACATACTGATACTCTACTATTAGATCGTTCAGCATATCAATAATAATCTCCAAATGCAGATTGTCTAGCATAATGTGATATATTATTGCGGTTTATGGTTTATGGTTAGTGGTTTACACCAGACCAGACTATATTACGATTTTCCGGTCCGGTCTGGTCTGAAAATTTTAAAACCTAAATTGGACCGAAAACCGTAATTTTTTCTAAAAAAGGACCAGACCATTTAGACTGTGAACCAGATCAAATACTGAAATTACGGTTTGATCCGATTTGATTTAGATTTAGACCAAACTTACTTATATGAAAGTTTTAATAATGCACTATTCTGATCTTATATATAACAACAATTTTCTCCGAATAAACACATAATAAAGAAAGATCAAAGTTTAACACAAATGCACTAAAGTAAGATTCTAGTAAATTAAATTATAAAAAAAATCATCGTTGCTTGATCTTAGTTCTTCCATTTCTGGACTCCACTACCGTTGATTCATGAGAATCACAAACTTGAGTCTTAAACTTGCATCCAAATTTACGTGTAATTGTGCTTCTCCAAGTATTACTACCACCTACTTTATCAATCTTCTGTATGACTCTCTTCATAGTAGAGCATTCTCTTTCTAGTTCATGGACTCTTGTTCTCATACTATCCATATCTAAGCGCAGTACCTGATTCTCCTTTATTGCTTCTCTCCATGTGTTGTTTGTGCTGTTGTTATTGACTCTTTCTAGAACCTCCTCCTCTTCACTCACCGATGGGCGTGCCGACTCACTCGGCGCAATGTCGCCTGTTAGGAGAGTTCCGGCAATAGCATGACGGAGTTGTAGCTGCTCAAAGAAGAGGACTTGTACAACGGCTCTTAGAGGAAGTCGCTCATTTTGTGCGGCGTGTGTACATGCTTCTAGTGTTAGCTTTTGACAATCCATTACTCCGCTTATTCTCTCTCTTTCTGCTTCTGATAGCCATGGATGCGCCTGATAAATTTCAACATAATTAATTAAAAATAGATTTTTTTTTTGAATAATAATTAAAACATTGATTAGATTATTAATAAGTTGGGACTTGGGAGTATTATTCTATCTGAATGATTCTACTTTATGTACGTGAATACACAACATTCAAGCACTAAACGATAAATGTTTTTAATTAAGACTTATATTTAATTAAGGTAAGACTTAGATATGAAATCCTGAATCTTGTTCTTCAAAACAAATAAACCATTAATGATGTATTCTGATAGTCATAGCACATACCTTGAGATAGACATCTACAGCTCTATAAACGCCGTCGTCGTATAACCGAGCTTTTTCAGGAAGGGATAATGCCAATTTAATGAACTTTTCCGACTTTAAATTAGCATCTGAAGCGATTTCTGAAAGGTAACCGTCGATAAGTTTTCCGACAACCATTATCATCGGAGATCTGATATTTTCTACTGGTTGATCATCACCATCTTCAATTTCACCACCGTCATAGTAGGCCAAAAAGTAGCTTAAAATTCTTTCAACACAATCAACATCATACAGAGTTTCTGTTAAATAAGAGTAACTAGGAATCAACAAATCATCTAGCGTTGCTTGTTCGAGTTGGAGTCCGATTTTTTGCTCGAGTACCGATTTACATTCATCTGAAGCATTGAGGATATTAGCAGTACGAAGTAATCCGAACAGAAATCTTGTCGCTGATTGGGATTTATAGCTTTTTTCTGGTGGTAGATTTGAAATGATTGTTTCCAATAACTGCCTCTGTTCCGCCTCAGAAGCCATCATTGATGAAGATGATGATGGTGGTTTCCGATTGGAACGACTGATTCCTGGAAAACATCGTTTTGCATAGTAAATCAAACAGCTCTCGATAACTTCAGGATTAATCTCTTTTTCTCGCATCGCTGAGATGACTCGGTTGAAGAACTGCCAATTAAGTAGAGCAAGATCTTCAACCCATGCGTCTTTCATTTTCGACGCATTCTTCTTTCTAGCATCTCCTCCTGAGACATCGTTTACCGGCCACCCGAATAACGACGGATCGTAAAGCGACGCTTTAGATGAAATAGCGTCAATGCATCTTTCAACAATACCTAGGTTTTCCGCCAAAGGCGTTAATTTCTCACATGATTTTAACGCTTTGACGGAATCTTTGATGTTTTTGAGGACGGAATTTGTGAAGAATCTTTCGGTTTTGGAAATGAGGTTGTCTTCACAATATTCCTCCGTCATTTCTAAAACTTCGGCGGCACATCGTAGAGGGCCCACTTTTCCGGCAGACAACTCGATTTTAACGCCGTAACAGAATTTGGCAGCAGTTTCAAATGTTTCAGAGCCGCCGGGAAAATTATCAAAAGACACGTGGCTGTGTTGTTGTTCAACTAATTCTTCATCATCTTCAGAGTTGGTATTAACTTCATAAACGTTGTCGTTTTCTGGAACTTGTTTTACTTTTTGGATATTTTTTGTTTCTTGCTCTTTTATGAGGTCATGAAGCTTCTTACTCTTTGACATTAATGGAAACTGAAGTTCAACCAATCAAATACACACCATTTATCAGAACTTCAATTAATTAATACACCCGCACCATCACACAAAAAAAAGTTTAAAAAGAGAAATATATACCTTGTGAAGATGGAAGGTCATGTCGTCTACTTGTACAATAACATCGCTTGGTAAACCAGTAGTGCAAAACCATGCTTGAGTTTTGGTAGGAGAAGAAGTACCAGATTTTACAGCTGCCATTATTGCTCTTAATTAATATATTTTTATTGGTAGCTAGGAAAACTGGAAAGATTAATTACAGTATATGTGTTATATCTACCGGAAAAGCATGAGGAGAAATCTGAAAACTGTGTAGAAATTAAGGAGGAAAATAAACAGTGGGAAATGATCAGAGTGGAAGAGGAAAGAAAAGAGAAGAAAAGTGATATTGGAATCCAGTGAGTGAAAATGGGACAAGGATTTTGGTTGAGTTTTTTAAGTTTTATTCTCATAAAAAGAGGTATGGGTCCAACCACAGTCTACTTTCCTCTTTTTCTAATTTGAATATTCTAAGTGTTTTTTTTTTATTTTATTTTTTAAATTTAGAAATATCCTACCTGTTTTCAATCAAAGTTAGAATCTCCTTGTAATCAATCCAAAAATCAAAATAAAGAAAAGTACTAGTCATCAACGAGAGCTAATATTTTTTTTATTTTAAAAAAAGAACTAATAATTTTATGTTTTTTTTAATGAAAAATTGAAAAAAAATAAAGAGAGAAAATAAATTACATGGATAAAAATAAAAGAGTTAAATGAATGATATGAGATAAAACAAAGGAAAAATTATTGAGAATAATCTCAAAAGTAGAGGTTATTCACAGGAAAACGTAAAAGGTAAAAATTATTCTCAACAATTTTTCCTAAATCAAATTATGAACCATTATTCAAAAATGAAAAATAATTTAAAATGAATACAACAATATAAAATAGAATATAATAAATGAGTGGGAGGGAGGGAGGAAGTAAAATTTATACTTCCTTTTGTTCCATCAAATGTATACTATAAGTATTTGGTTGGTTGATTAGGAAAAATAAATAAAGTGGTAATTTATGAAAAAGTAGAAGAAATATATATGAATACTTCTTATATTTGTCACATTTCACTTTATTATGCAATTGAATACGTTTTTTTGTCATTTATATATTGAGTTATGCATAATTAGAAATTATAAAAATTTGATGATAAGAAAATACGTAATTATATGATTCAAATAAGATCTCACTAAATTATATTTTTTCATATATATTAGCCGTAATATATAAAATAAGCTTGATTAGTGAATAGTACCAAAAGTACTTAACGTAGCAAGTATTTCAGTACAGAGATAATAAAATAAAAGAATAAGTTAAATGTGAGGGTATGAATTAAAAAATGTGAGTGAAGTAAAAAACATAAACAAAACAAATTTATGGTTTGGATATGATTTTGATCATCTCATTTTTCATTCCATATAGCATGCACACTAGACGAAGATGACAAATGTATAAATAGGACATGCGAGTTTAAGGTTTAAATTACTATATAAAGTGATCATAGGGCTGCGCATAAAGAGTGTCTTGAACAATGCAAGAGGTGCCTTAAACAAAACAAGAAGTTTTACAAGGAATATCATAAGCTTGCCTTGATCAAGACACGGATGGAAGGAAAGTGCCTTGAACAAGGTAGTCAACGCAATGATCTAGTAATAGAACCTAGATAGGTGTTCGTTCAAGTACCCTAATGCAGACGAAAGTAGGGTCGATCCTAGGTTTTTAGGGGCCCGGCGTGAAAGGTTATTTATGAGACCCTAAACTATTGCATACATAGAAAAGTTCAAACCTTAGCACTAATTGAAAACTAAAATTTATGGGGGGGCCTGGTGTAGGCATGCCTTGCCCCTTGCTTAGGGTTGGCCTTAGAGGAAAGTGCAAGAGCTTATTGTTGTAATAGATTGAGTTATCCATAAAGATCTTTGAGCTTTAGAGATTGTTCTCAAGCCCTTCTAAATGTTGTATCATTATTGTATTTTTCAATCATTAATGATATACAATCTAATTTGAGGAGGAGATGTCTAAGACACCTTTAAACATCTTATTATGTTCTTGCATAGTATTTTGTGTGTCCATTGATTTATATACTATATTTTTCACTTGATTTTTCTTGTTATTCTTCAACAGAGTGAGGTTTTTATCCTTTCAAATCAAAATCATATTGAATCTAAAAAATTAATTGAATCTGCATTTTGTAATTTAAAAATACCTTATAGAGAAGTTCAATATAACAATTTTAGAATAAGCTAGTAGTTCAATATAAAACCATCCGGCTAATGCAATAGATGTTCAAAGTACATAAAAGATAAAACTACACCAAAACATTCAAATTGTAATAGAAGTTCAATACAAGATACAACATATAGAGTTTAACATAAGCATCAATAATTGTTAGGGTTAAGGATGGCTTATGTTCAATAAGTAATTAGAATTTAATTAAGCAAGTTAATTAAATTGTTAGTATTTGAAGATAATGTCCTAAGTATGCACTTGAATTGGGATTGATTGAAGGAGAGTTAACTTAGTACACTCCCTTCTTATAATCATTGAGTGAAGTAACCTTAAGCACTAAAGGCTAAAGCTAGGAATCCATCTCTAGGACAAGTACTACCAGAGTCACCCTAAAGCCTATTATTTCCAATAATTATTATTAAATATCATTGAATTGTTTCTTATGTTTGACACTTTACTTAAATTGGTCATATACAAAACCTAGAATAACAATAGTTAATATCACTAAAAACTAAAATATTGTGACGATTAAAAGGTAATGAATAGACATTCATTGTCTATTTTTAAATAGGCCTCGCAACGCCTACTAATGTCAAAACGTTTCATGTCAAAATGGCGACAACATGGCAACCACCCCAAGATTGTCGCCCATTTTTCTTCTTTTTTAATTTTATTTTTTTGAAAAAATTTGTGGACGACCTAGTTACGACCTCTAACCAACAGGTGCAAAGACCCTGGGGAGTAGCCGTTTTCTTTTTTAAAAGTTTTTCTTTTTACTTTTTATTTTTTCAAAGTATAGCAATTATCTAGGGTCGTCGTCATTTTTGATGCGGCCGTAAAACCATAGTCGATTCATCGTCATTTTTGATACGGTCGCCAAGTCATAGCTAGTCTGTCGCTAATATAAACGTTGTCTTTAGAAAGGGCTCATTACTCCATTCACAACTTCCTTTCTAATTTTCATTCTCTTGATTATAATTTCCCTTCGCTCATTTTGGATTTTTGAACACTTATCCTTCTTTCAACTTTCGTTCAGACTTTTCCTCATTTTGAATGTTTACATACAATAAATTCGATTTGGTTTGATTTTTAGATTTTCACCAAACCACTTACATGCCTAGTTAAACTACTCTCCTAACATGTTAGGCCAAATGATGTAGTTTGGCCTCAAAATGTAGTATGGACTATTTCCTTTGTTTGGCTTTCATTTCAAAGCATACGATTTCAAGTGATTTATCAATATAAGAAAGGTGGTTGTTGTATGGTAGATTGATGCATTTTGGTCAACGTCAACAAGAGTAGTTTGAAGTTATGTTATTTCATGATGATTAGTATTTGATTATATAATTTCTAATCAGTAACTTCGGAATATTTGTAAATCACAATAAAAAGACAAAAAAATAATAATAAAATAAAAAAAATAAAAAAATAAAATTAAAATAGTCTCACTCTATCAAATCCTACAACATAAGGATGATTTGTTAACTTCACAAATCACTGTTATTTATTAAGATCTTTTTATTATTTAATTATTGTATGATTTAGAATACAAAAAGGTACTAAATTCGGTTGTACTTCTAGAAAATATGTATAAAAAATTATAATTCATATATATCATTTGTTTAAAGAAAATGTGAACTAAGAATTGTATAAGCTAAACTTGCTTTCACGAGGAAATCACAGTTGATTAAGCTTTGATTTATATTTATGTATAGATTCCACAGTCCACACTACAACAAAAAAATTAAATGAAAAAAATTATTTTTTCTTTTTCATTGATAGAAAAAGAAATTTTGAATTCTACTACACCATTATTTTATGGTCAAACTATTAATAATTATTTTGCATTCGTAGTGAGAGGGTGACTTGATCCTTCTATAAGTTGCGAGTATTTTTACATTAAGTATAAATTAATACAATTATTTAAAAATGTTTGCTATTTTAAAGTTGATCATACTAAAATAGTGTGAATCAACTTTATACAAAACATTTTTATATCACAAGAATAAAAGAAAAATCTTCAACCAATATGATAATTTATGATTCTTAATAAATACTAAGAAGATCGAAGTTCATATTAGAATACTTATTATTTATATATTATAATAATAGTAAATAATTACTCCCTCCGGTCCAGTTTACTTGTCCCATTTGACCAAACACGGATATTAAGGTAGTAGTGGGGTCCATTGAAAAAGGTGGTAGTTGGATATTTTAATTGATTAAATTAATTGTAAAGGTGATAGTGGAGTATTGGGAATTGGAAAAGTGGGGGTATTTAGGTAAAAAAAGAATAGCCAAAAAAGGAAATGGGACAAGTAATGAGGAATTGCCAAAAAAGGAAATGGGACAAGTAAACTGGAACGGAGGGAGTATTATTATAATTAACTACTATTTCCTTCCTATTTTCCTAAACAATTTGATATTTCAGTTCCATTTCTTTAATTTAATAATACCTCTCTAATTCTCAAGATTCCTCATCCATTAATAACTATATACTTTATTTCAAAAATTATCATCCCATTCCACTCATCCGTTCCACCCCCCCCCCCCCCCCCCCCCCAAAAAAAAAATTTTTTTTCATATATTTTTAATAATAATTAAGAATTATATGTATTTTTTTCTCGAACCAAAAGACTTTTTAGCTGTCCTCTTCTTTATGAGTATGAGGAGTTGTCGTCTTCCTTTCCACTCCAGACTCTAATCGTAGTTTCTTATAAGCGGAATACAATGAATAAGATGATAATTATGATGATCAGTATATGTGTACGTAATACGTAGTGATGATAATTTTTTTTTCTAAGTATTAATAAAATTTAAAAATTATAGCATTGTGTTTAATTTTAAAATTATCTTATTCAACATAAATAATATAAACTCGTTTATACAAGTATGATAATAATACAAATGATGTATCATGACATTTTAAAGAATTAAAAAAATTCATGACAAAGTGAAACATAAACAAATTTTTTTAAATGTGCTTATTTTATATTAGTTATATGTATATATAGATAGTCCACCTATATTGAAGTTTATTTATATTATTTTTATTTTTTTAGTTTATGTTTTAAAGTGGACAAAAAATGTACACTTTAAAGATAGAACTCAACTATGCAAAGATATTTTCAAATTGTAATATGCACCTATAAATTTCAAATTGAATGACTAATTCATAGTGATATGGTATTCTATGTTTATTTTCTGTGTTTAGAATATTTTATTTTGGAGAGATAAATGTGATTAAGATTTTTAAGATATATATAAATAATAAAATATATCTATGTGAAATCTTGTTAGATTTATTTTAATATATACATTTTACTTTATATTTTTTATAATTTTTTATGACGCATATTTAAAGATATTAAGACTCAAAATTTATTTTAAAAATTGTACAAAACGAGAAGAACAAAAAAGAACATAAGTTATTAAACACAAATTCTTGTGAGAGACGGTCTCTTTGAGAGACCATCTCTAATTCGATCGATCCATAATTAAAGGAAAATATAGAGAAAGAATATGTATTAAGCTTTATTAGGCTGGATTTAAGAGACGTTTCTCATAGAGACAGTCTTTCAGGATACCGGTTGGTGTTATTATTATTATTCCTACTAATTGCTTGATGCCACACTGATTGATTACACTAAGCTAAATTATCTTTCAATTGCAACTTCAAATTAAAGCTCCAATTAATTAAAAATATCCCACACTTTTAAAATTAAAGCCAAAGATTATGTCTAATAATTATTTCATAGAAGCATGGCCTACAACTTATAATCAATCATCTTGTACTAATTAAGTATATCTCACTAAAAAAAATTATAATCAAATCATAATTTTTATCAAAAAAATATTGTAGCCAATAAAATTCTTAATAGCAAGACAACCACTAATCAAATTAAAAATCAAAATTCAAAATTCGAAAGAATTTGAAAGATATAGAGAATTAGACTTGCAAGAAGTGTAGTAGATGAAAGACATAAATATGGAGATATCTATCTAACCCAGCAGTAGTCCCACCGCCATAAATAAGTAGGTAGTAACGTTAAGCACAAAAATGAGTAGTAAATAGTATTGCATTAATTTCGTTCTTCAATGAGGTGATAGAAACTGCTTCCAATGTCTATACATTTTAATGCAATGCATTATTATCTGTCCCTCTCAATTAGCATCACTTGCTTTTCGTGCGGAAAAATGTACGAAAAAAAATTTTTTAATTGGAAAATAAGTAATTAAGATATAGATTGAAAGGATAGTAAATTTTTATGTGAAATTATAAGAAAGAGGGTGGAAGCATAGTCAAAAAAGAAATGGTGCAAAATCATAGAATGGACTAATAATTGCCCGATTGGTTATCGATAGTAAATGTTAGGAATGATAATGAAAAGTTAGTGTAATTTGGGTAAAAATATCTCTTGACAAGTTTAATATACTACCATTTGAACATGTAATATTTGGTAGTAATAAATATAATTGCAAATAAAAACTTTTTTATAATTAATCTTTCATCACCTAATAATAACTTGATACATAATATGAAAATTTATACTATAAAGGAAAATTTGATATTAATAATCCAACATTTCACTCATCCGCTATGAATAATCCCACATTTTGATTACTTTCTAATAATCCAACATTTGTGATAAATTGGCCTACAACATACCTTAGTACTAATAATGGGTAATAATAGGGTATGTTGCTAGCAAACTAAAATAAAGATTGGATATTCACAGCAAACTAAGGGCAAACGTTGGATTATTAAAAAATAATCAAAAAGTTGGATTATTCATAGCGGATGAACAAAAAATTAGATTATTAATATCAATTTTTCCTACTATAAATTATTTTCATTACCATCAATTAAACACCTCACAATTCACAAAATGGTCCGGAAAAGTCTAAAATGAAAAGTGATGATGATGATTGAGCAGGAAATTAAAGAGAGTAGATTACATGGCCAATTTTGAGCTAGTACACTCCCATCCACACGGCAATATATTCATTGCTCATCTAATTCCATGTCTGATTCTATGGTCCACTTCTCTTTTCTTACCTTAACTAATGTTGCTTTTACTTTTTTCTTTATCTCAAAATAAATTTAAATACATTACAGATTGTGTAATATAATGAATATATTATTGAGGTTTTTGACAAATGACTGATAGTTAGGTATAATATTTGATTGTAGTGACTGATTTGACTAGTTGATTTTGAACTTGCTGCTATAAGCAGTTTGTTTAAAAACAACTTATTCGTATCAATAAACTGTTTCAACCATCTAATTCACCAAACATTAATATTAGCTGGTTTGACCACTAACCCTCTATCTATATCAAAACACGCTAATTGCTCAATAAATTAATTTGCCAAAAGCCTTATTGCCTCGTCTAAATTCAAAAAATGAGTAATAAAAAAGCATTGAAAAAGGAGGGATTATTAAATGCTAGCTCAAATCGCATGATCTTTGCTGAATTGAGAGTGGGGTTATTGCTCATTTTTAATTTTAATTCATATATACTACTTGAATTCAAATACTCAAACAATTTGAATTCTATATTTGTTATAGTTTGTATTAAATTATATTTAGCATATATGAAATCATGTCTAAACCCTTATTGACTTGAATTTCTAAGTATTTAAATTAAATAATTGGTAGTAAACATACCCGATAAATAGATAGATGTAGTTAAACCACTATAACAAATTTAGCTTTTGCGATATTGGATTTAGTGGCATTAAAAAAATGCCACTGATTTATATTTTTAATGTAATAATTATGGGTTTTTATTTTAAATTCCGCTATAAAGTGATTTAGCGACACTTAATTTGGTATTTAGTGACATATGTAAAGGGTCTAATAAATGTCGCTAAAATCTATAGTGGCATTTGTGAGAAATGTTACTATATCATCCTATGTCGCTAAAAGCTTTAGTGTCACATTCAATATATTGCTAAAGGGTCTAATAAATGTCACTAAATCTTCAATATATACTATAAGAAATTTAAAATAGCGACACTTAAATTAAATATCGCTAAATGTATCCCACTGCAAAATTATTTTGTGGTGAACTCCCTTGTTAAGGGCAACTACATCTGCGTATTAATTACAAACTGTACTAGATTCCGGACTCCTGAGACTTTACTCCCTTGTTAACAACTTTTAAGAATTTGAGTCGTCTTAAATAGAACTCTCTTTGTTCTTTTTTAATCTATAATCTCCAAGTTGGAATTAAAAATCAACAAAAATAAATAATAGTTACACATTTGATACCATTATAGATGAGTAAAATGATATACAAAATTGAAATTTCACCTCAACATAATATATTTCATCTGAAATTATTTTGTAATATTTAATTTAAATTCACTAATTTAATTAATTTTTAATGATATGTGGTGGGTTTAATGATATTTATTAGACTATTTAGCAGCATAATAAAAAATCATATTAAAATTTCGCTATATAGGGTCTAGATCTAGTGACATTTCTCATAAATGTCACCATAGACAATAATAACAATCAACATTAAAGGCCAAATAAAGTGATTTGTGTCACCAAATCATTTTATTGTGAACTTTAAATAAAACCAATTATTATAAAAAAAAAATATAAATCAGTGACATTTTTTAATTTCACTAAATCTTATGTCGCGAAAAATTAATTTGTTTGACTATTTTATAGATTAAAGTGTAAGTGTAATAATATACTACTATATGTTATTCAATTTCATTGGGTATGTTTAAAAGTTTATTACATAACTTTCATTTGAAATTAAAATGTAACTTAATTTCTATAGATTAAAAAGTAAGTCATACAATTTTAAAAAATTTATTGGTTACTAAATGTTCCAATTTCAAAAAATCATCGTAAAATTTATTTATATGAAATATATAATAAAAATAAAGATAACGGAGGTTTGTTGTCCCGCTTCATTGTTTAATTAATAATTAATAATTTGGTATAGCTCAAACAAAAAATAAATTGTACCTAATCATTGGACAAGGTGCAAAAGACAATTAATTAGGTACAATACAAATTCGTGACAAGCTATTAACTTCAAATTATTTATTAATTAAAAATTTAGTGGGTGTAGTTGTTAATATTGTTATGTACTCGTGAATGTTAATCAGTTGCAACTTGCAACTGGATATTCCCCTATTAAGTCCTCATGTTTGTTTCTTTAATCACATGCTTCATTAGCAAGATTATAAATATTATTTCCACCGTTTTAATATTTAGATTTTAAAATCATCTTTGATTATCAATTCTCTTCAATCTATACAAATAAATATTTTTGTGACATCTTGAAAAATATAATCACCTTATTTATAAATAGAAAAATTTGCGTACTATTTTGATTATTAAAAATTGCGAATAAAATCATTATAATACAGAATATTTAATTTGCCATTGTAGCAGGAGAGCAAGAGGTAGAGCCTCAAGTGATCGATTAGAGAGAAGATATTGCACGAACTAATGAACTATTAAGTTTAAATATTTAGGATCAATAATGAATACTGAAAATGTAATGCATTGAATTCATGTTTGATGGCTTAGATGGAGAACATCCACAAGGGTATTGTGTGATTAAAGATTCTCAAACAAATTAAAAGATAAACTCTATCTAGTTGTAGTTTAATCAATATTGTTTTTTAGGACAAAATATTGACCAGTTAAGAAGATATATGAGCAAGAGATTAAAACAGCAGGGATGTAAACGTTAAGGTGGATTTGTGGACAGACTATGATGAATAAGATCAAGAAACTGATTAAAAGAGAGAGGATAAGAATTGCATCCATCTCCACAGACGTGTGTGAAGGTTGATTGAGATGGTTTTGGTGTGTGCCTAAGAAAACCACAGACGCGTCAGAGGAAAGGGTGGGAAATATCACGATTTGTTGTTTTTCATTTTCTATGGTCATGTTATTAGCCTTACTACTCCCTCCGAATAATTTTAGTTGTCCCATTTTCTTATTTGGCAAAATCATATCAATTGTCTCATTTCCTTATTTTTAGTCTATCTTATTTTTACCTAAATACCCTCATTATTACTATTCCCAATATCAAACTACCACTTTTACAATTAATTTAATCAATTAAAATACCCAATTATCACCTTTTTAATGGACCCTACATCACCCTTAATAACCGTGAAAATTCAAATGGGACATCTAAAATGATTCGGAGGGAGTATTTTTTTAGCATTGTCTTGCATTTTTTGCCTTGTCTCATGTTGCTTTGCTTTCCTCTTCATGAATTTATCAAATCGAGGGCTACATCCTACTTTATGGATATGATTTTTTGTCTTCCGTTCTTGTCCATGCTTTGGCCATATAATCTATGAGCGATATATAATGGGCATGATGATAATCTTTAGTTGACTATGTTTTGCTTGTAAATAAAGAACAAGATATAAACATAGTATAGTTTGATGAATAGTAGTTACAATACAACTTACAAGTGTAACAATAAGTCATAACTAATAATAGGGATAATTCTATAATTCAACTAATATGTTCAGTTGATTGGAAATTAACAAATTTGTATCCCAAATCAAGTTATGATTTTAACATACGAGGACATAGTCTCAATTTTTCATTTTGCTACATTTATATTACAATAATGTTGCATTTAAAAATACAATTTTGCAAAATAACTTATACAGATGATTACAATTTTTAAATGATACGCTTGTCGTAATGTTCATTCCTTCAACTATTTGCTTTACAACAAAGCCATACAGATTAATGCAAAAAATCATTTTAGTCTTCTATAGCCCTATTTTCTTCGGAGATATTATTAATAATTACTTATTGTTAGAAAAATATTACTATTAGTAACAATCTTTAAAATGAGTATAATTGTTGTAAATTAGACAAATCTTCAAAAAATGAGGTCAAGTCATATAAGGCAGAGAACAGTGTTTGTTGACCTTGTTATATGAAAGTGATAACCATTAACCACATCACAGAACAGGCTGTATATTAAAAGTGGTGTCATGACCAAGGACCATTTACTGAGAGCGAGTGTTATCCCACAAATTTCTAACTCAGCCTATTTTCTTTCTTTTTATTTTTTTAATAAGAAGGGTCATAGACCCACCCCTGATTTTAAAGTCTATGTCTAATTTTTTTAAGACTTGATGATTTTAAAATTTAATAAATGATCTAAAAATTATATGATTTGAGTTTGGGTCTCAAGTCTTTAAATCTGAAACTAATTTGGACTATCTCGCTAGACTTGATTAAGATCCAAACACACTATAAAATTGACTTGTTACATATTTTAAAATATATTTTAAACCAGTAAATTTTTTAAGTGATCGTCTCTCGGTGAGACGACTTTAAATCAAGGAGCTTATATACTCATATTTTGTAGTTTGCATTAGTTGGGCTCTTTAACACATGTATGAGACCCATTTCACAAAATAATGTCTCATACAATAAATTATGATTTTAATTTTGTTCGAAATCTATTCTATATGTATTTAGACTTAATTTAAACTTATATACAATATATTAATATTTATGAAAACTCATAAAATGTGAAAATATTTTATGTATAAGGTAAAATTTATTCGTATTTTTTTAAAGGTTTGCAATGAAATAAATAGAACGATAGACATTTAAAATTTCAAATCTTTTAAGTTCAATTTCGAATAAGGTATTTTTAGGTGATTTCATATCAAATAGGGTCAATTTTTGTTTAATCTACCAACCATGTTCACTCATTTTAAAAGTGATTCTTTGTTTCAAATGGTGAAAATATCAGAGTAAATTTAATATAATTAATTTCACAAAATCTCAAATGAGATAGTTGTACAGTGACATCATTTCTATTTACACACTTAAAATAATCACTTACAACTTTAAGGTAATCACTTACAAAGTTATGATTATAAAATGACCAAATATAACCTTAAAATGAGCACTTTTTATGATTTTAAAGGAACCAATTATAATTTTAAATTGATCAATTATAACCTTAAATTAATCAATTAGAAAAATAGACTAATTGTATGAATCTATCTCATGATAAAACTGTCTCACAGTAATCAAGTTGAAATAATTTGAGAAAATAGCGTGAAGATTAATACTAAAAGTCATTTTCGTAACCACTATTTAATAACAACGCAAGTCGTTAGAGCTAATCAACCTAGCCTGGATTGCAAGCCATAAAGAACCGACCCAGCGTAATAGGGCCAGGGCGTTCCTGAAAACCTAACATGAAACCACAAATCTGCAGCAAACAACATTCGACCGTGTCCGCAAACACTTTTAATTAGCTCTAAATATATCAATCGTGCGTTGCAAAGGGGTTTACATTACGAATATGATACACCACCTTTAGCTACCTCCCCAACCCCAACAGGCTAAATACAATCCCAACTTCCCCCATCCTTATAATGCAGGGCACATGAGACGTTGATAAAGGCAACAAACGGACCACACCCAAACATTATTTCAGGAATCAAAGCCAAACTACTATCCAAGATCCAGGTCATACATGCATGAAATAGTAGATCTACATCGCCGTTCAATTAGGGTGAGAGACGTTCACAAGTATCTACTCCATCCTATTGCAGTAAATCTGAAGAGACTGAAACCGGTCAAGCACCACTGTCACCTGTGTCAGGTTTAACATCAACAGCAGGACGTTTACTAGCACTTGATTCTACATTTTCAGCGTTCATATTAACACGCTTGACTCCCCTGCCCACAACACCAAGATGAGTAACTTCACTGGTTGCATTAGTGTGAGCACTGGATACTGTGGGTGAACCAAAATCTCCATTGCCAGCGACAACACCAACACGCGATGAACTTGCTCCTGCTGAAGCAGTGGCCTGTTCGTTAGCCCTTGATTTTGCTACTGCCAATCCCAGTATATCAGTCAGGATAGATGTTGGGTTTGACACCAATTGCTGCAGATCTTCTAGCTGATAAGTGGTGACAGAAGTTAGCTTAGAAGTCAATCTTAGAAACAATATGAATTCTTGGGGAATAGGGTATGCTAGCGTGACTGCAATCGTGTGCATCAACATAAAAAGAGATAGATAGATAGATAGATAGAGAGAGAGAGAGAGAGAGAGAGAGAGAGAGAGAGAGAGAGAGAGAGAGAGAGAGAGAGAGAGAGAGAGAGAGAGAGAGAGAGAGAGAGAGAGAGAAACTTGCCTTCTTCTCTAGATCACTGCAGAGCATCTTTAGTGTTTGAATCTCTGCTTGTTTATCAGAAGCAGAATTTTCAGACTTGGACTCAATGGAAGAATGACTGAGACCTTCACCTGAATCATAAGAAGCTGAGGTAGTCAATCCTGGCATGCCTTTCAGTTCATTTAACAGGCGCTGCATCCTTGATTTACAGATGTGTATAGCCTTCTCACAATATGGAATGGCTTCTTGAGCCCTGGAGCCAACCTCTAGGCAAAGGCAGATGCGAAAGTTTCTTACATTTATAATCAAGGTGACAACTGAACAAACAATGAAATATAAATATATAATCTATATTCTGCTAATAAAAAGCATTGGATCTCAAATAAAGCGCTCTAAATACTAGAACAATCAGCACTGAACTAACGTTATTCATAAGGGATGGAGGAAGCCTGACTAGAGCCATGAACATGTCTTAACGCGCTATGCACGGAAAGCCATATCCAAAAACTATTTTATGATCTAAAATCCCTGGGATAACTTTAAATCATCAACAACTTCCGACTTCGGCAAAGCTAAAAGGATACAATTCAGCAATGTAACGACTGTCTGGTTCAACCACACTCTCCAGGATCATAAGAGCTTTCTCATAATCGCCGAGAGATGTCTCAATATCCTCTGCAAAGAGAAACCAATAAGTCAGACCAGATATAGCGAAAAGCAGTACCGGTAAAAGATATACGATAGCTAGGAAAACTAAATAGAACAGTGAAAATGGTTGTAATGGTTACAAAACTAAGGTAGTCCGTGACAGCTTTATAAAAAAAAATATTAGATGATACCTCTTTCAAGGGAAACTTCAGCTAGAGCCGACAATATATCAACCATGTCTATTGTCTCCCTAGAGTGCTTTTCTGATATGGCCCTAGCAAGATCAAGCATTTTCCAAGCCAAGTCCAAGTCAGATTCATCCTCCTCCGCTTCAGCAAGTTCCTCTGTATCACTTTCTTCATCTCCCTCGTCCTTGTCGGGAACTATTTCATATAAAGGGAAAAATAGTAGTGAGAGAATATAAATGTGGAACAAAAAAGTGTTCAAGCATATAATAATGGCAACGTAAGTGTGTAGACAAATCACAATAAAGAATCTTCTCTACCACATATCAAGGAAAAAAATCGTACTAAAATGATCTTTGAGGGAAAATAATGGATATCTAATAGACACACTGATAGAATTACCGTCAACTGTGCTCTGCTGCTGATTTGAACTTGCAGAATGCTCAACATTACTTGATACAGAGGCGATGGATGATTCAGCATCGACCAAGTTCTTTGCAGAATCTCTCTTAAAAGATCCTTGCCGAGATTCTGCATCCTTCTTAGGCATAGCTCCCAAGGGATCAGCCTCCTCCTGTGCTTTGTTCAGCAATGCTATACCATATTTGTAGTACGATTTAATGCATTCAGGTGCAAGCTCACCATAATGAGCAACCCTGCCAAGCAACAATAATGATCCATTTCAACAATTAAAATTGCAAAAAGGACAAGAAAATACAGATCAACTCTCACCCCTGAGCAAAGCAGCAAAAGGGCAGCTAAACAAATTAGTAAATGAAGATGGCTAGGGACTTTATAAACAAACCAAACAATCGTGCTCTAAATGTCGAGAAGGAATAACAGTCAGCAGCATAGTTATGCAACTTTAATTATTGTCTTTAACCAATTGGACTTCGACCTATAAAAAATTTTTGGGATTGGAATATCAATGAAAGCTAAGATTCTAAGACATTACATCTTCATGTGTTCCCAAAAGCCATTAAGAATTTAATATAGTCCACAGAAACTGCAATTACCTAACAAAGCAAACCTTAGAGGAAGTTATAAAACCACTAAACTACAAAATGTTAGAATGTAATGTTACAAGCATGACAACAAAAAATTTCAATATACAAAATGATAAAATATACTCCATTCATCTACACCGAGCACCTTTGATCTAAAACATATGAAAGTTATATTCTAACATTGACTTTCTTACGCACAAGAATTGAGAAACCAAAAGTCCCAGTAATAATAAAGGAGCGTCTAAGCAAACAACATGCTGTATTGCCTAAACAATATCAACAATGTCAAAAATATCCATGCAGAAGGAAAACCATACAAAACTAATGAACAAGCTTCACTTCATAAACACAAATTAAAAATCAAAACCCAAAGCAATCCCTTCCCTTCTTTCTAAACTATTTTTAAGCTTTTCTTATTTCAAGAGGAAGTTCACCAATCATCTTACAAATCAACTGGAGTGAATTTAAGGATATTTTTGGAAAAATGAGAGTTCTTGTTCACCAATTAGGTAACACCGCCCATAATAATTCAATGACACCAAATTTAGAATTTCACTCCATTCAACCAAAAGTATAATGCTCGTTAGATTGCACTACAAATCACAATAGATGGAATAATAACGCAAATCAAGGCCGATACTGTGTCATTTTCAAAAAAAAAATCACAGAAAGGGAATTTTGAACTCATAATTGCTTTTTTATTGTTGAACTACTATTATAATGCAAAAATTTGCCTATAGCTATCATAATTGCAATATTTGAGGTTTTTTTAGTGTATAATTAAATTAACTTATTTGTTATTAATATTATCTTTGTTTAGCAACTAAAAATGAGAAACTACAATTTAATTGATCGTAATAATTAAAGTTAACGGTTATTAATAAAATTTTAACATGGAGAGAAATACAATTGTAACGTTCAAATATTGTTGTGATGGTGAAATAACAAGCATTACACATTACATAACGATCAACGCGTCATTTTGACCATGAAATTTCACACACCATTATATAACTGGATTTAACGTCGCGAAAACTCTCAAACAGGTTACATAACGAGTGTTACATAACATAACGGGAGAGTTTTTATTACATGGTTCCAATAATACTTTTTAATTTAACCTGCGAATGCTAGTTCTCACTGTCAGTTTGAAGGTAAGCCGTAAATTTGTGGCATCCATCTTAGTAAACATTTATATCTAAAGATCATTAATCAAACTTCAATTCTCGTGGGGCCGTAATTGCACGACAACGGCGGAATGTACGCAAAAGCTGCTAAGTTGCAACATGAAAGCGACGTGCGACATTAACCGAGTAGTGTTAAATGGAAAAGCGCTTGTTACATATACTAGGTTGCAACTAGAGCCTAGAACCGCAACGTTACATTCCCTATCATGGTGTAAAATGACTTCAAGTACATAGTCTATGAGAATAGGGTGTAAACGAAAATCAAGGGTAAGTGAAAATTAACATATAATGCTTACATGAGATAAAGTACATTAGAGACAATAAGATAAAGGCGCGAATATATATTACAATGTTCAAGAAAAACAACAGAAGGATTGGAGTTGGTGTTACTTCGGATGAACGAACAATTAATGATGTAGTATAGGTATGTAGTAAGAATGATAGGATTATAAAAGTGAATATTATATATAGTAAAGAGATTTTATATGTTTGAAGTGTTTATGCACCACAAGTGAAAAGAGAGAAATCACACGAAATGAAATATTAAGTGGATGTAGATAATATACCTCAAAACAACCGATGATCGGTAAGTTGTATATTAGAGGTGATTTAAACGGGCCTTTAGTAGTAAGCCACAACATAGTGTAAAAACAAGGTCACGTGTTAAAGGTTTTTAAAAGCAACATATCCCACATTGAAAAGGTGTAAAAAAAACGCATTTTGGGTCATATCAAGGGATATCTTTTGGTTTCAACCGATATTTAGGCATTATGATAAACACATCATTCCCTATTAGTGCAAGTGCCAAAACTCATGACTTTGATTACTTAATCGAACATACCCTATCATGTACTTCGGAGAAAGATGGTGAGGATGTGTCAAATGGTAGTGAAATAGTGATTGGAATAATGAAGTGATTGATGTGGAGCGTTTGAGGCTTCATTAAGGTGAGGAACCATGCGTTGAACGAGGCAAGGCATGGAAGGGTGGTTGCTCGCTTGAGCCAACACATGAAAACAAAACAAAAGTTTGCAGCCGGAGTGGTCGTCCCAACAGTAGTTTCAGAAGCATCCAGAAGGTCTGTGTGCAGGGTTCGAGTAGGTCATGGGCTCGTTCGAGCCCCTACTTTGGATTCCTTTTCTGGTCAGTTTGGTCTACATTGATGGCATTGAAAGGTTGCATTATTTCTGTTTTGATTGCTATGTTAGTTGTAGATGTTAATTTTGCATAAAGAGGGTGCTTAATTACTTATTTAATGCAATGTTTATTGTTGGATGCTAATTGTGTTTTGATGGTGACTTAAGAGGAAGTTCTAGAATGAGCTTTTTACTTTGATTTAGTATTTGTAATCTTGAGAGCTTTTACTCAAGAGCGGGAGGGTTGTTTATATTGTATTGTTGAATCATTATAAATACGAACATTGTTAAGGGGAAGCTATCCAAGATACCTCATAAATCATTGTGTGATTGTTCAATTTTTCTTGTTGTTATGCTCATCTTGTTTTTCCATTGTCAAACCTCTTGAAGCTTTCATTTCACTCCCGTAACCGTATCATCATTTCGTAAACGCAATCGCGAACGTTATCGTATTTTTTACGTACGTGTGTGGGGGTTTGGTTGTGGAACCACAAATATAATAAGAGTCCTTAGCTTTTGTACTTTTATACAATTTGTTAGTAGCTAACACATGATTCAAGAATAGTGACGTTTGTTTGGTGACTTTTAGAAACTAGAGTAAATGCAACACATTGATTTCTATTTGACAAGAATGGACAAGGTAGTTTCCTGAAAAAAGTTTATGCTAAAAGATTTTGCTACCCAACACAAACTACTTATTATAAATGTCCCCCTGAAGAAAAAGAAAGTTAAAAAAGGACCGCAAAATTAGATGTTCCTAAAGAGTTCGTAGACGAAGATGAAAAAGTGAATTACTCAAGTAGCTCAAAAGATTTCAGGGGATGTATGAAGAAGTATCGCCGAAATAAAGAATACAACATAGCCTAATGCTCTGGAGAAAAAAAAAACAGAAAGATATTTATAGGATGATAACAAGAGGTAGTTAAATGCTTTCAAAGAGGTGTTCGACAAATTGGACTCTCACAAAGGAGAAAAAGATATTTATAGGATGATAATAAAAAAACAAGAAAAGGTTAAGGACTTAGGCATGAGTGCATGACAAAGTGTGAGGAATAAAACACATTAGCTATACTATGAAATTATGGAAAGAATAATAGAAATATGTATGAGTATATATTTTAGAGAACCAATTCAGACATATGTCATAAACATCTACACCAGCAACATTTCATTATCCAGTGCCATTAAGTGGCATCCACCTAAGGTGGGGTTTGAGGGTCAGATGTAAGCTACTTTGACCTTGTTAGTAATAACACTAACAAAGATGTTGTTTCCGATTGACCATTGGTAGTAAACATCATGTGGAGTTTCACATAAATAAGAGGAGCGCAATATATAATGAGTCATTTATTATAGTTCATTATAATCTAAAATTAAAATACAATAAATCTTTAGTCCATCGAAATAAGGGACAAATGTCATAGAGATCTACGATAGAACCAATTCATTTGATGAGACAATCATTGGATATGAGGGAATTTTTGGTTAATAGTGTTAAAAAAGACTTGCAAATGGTTTTAATTGACTTGAAAAGGGCAAGCGACATTGCAATCTTATCAAATTACCCAGAGAAGTACTCTGATATGCAATGACAAAAGGCGGAGGAAATACATTAATATGGTGTAAGATATGTATCAAAAAAAGTAAAGACTAATGTTAGGACTAATGTTAGGACATGTGGAGGGGAGACATAGGACATTTCAATCACAATTGGTTTTCCCAAGGCTTAGCCTTAACGGCCCGTTTGGTTAGTGGTACTAAATAGTGGTAATGGGAATGATTTATAGTGTACAATTTCATCAAAAAATCCACATCATTTCCATGGTAATGAAACTTTGATCACAAAAAAGTTTTTTGGTATACAAATTTCCATTACCACCTAATACCACCTCTCCATTGGTAATGCATTGGAATGAATTTTATAAAGAAAATGAGATGATTGGAGTTGGATAAGCATGACCATCAAGGTAAACTAAAGATTTTTCAACTAAAATTCCACTAATTTTTCATTCTCATTACCATCATTTATGACCATCTACCAAACGGGCCGTAAGTGCTTTTCTTGTAAGGCTGGTTCTAAATGAGATGACTCAATTGTGACAAGAAGACACGCCATGGTGCATATTGCTTGCAGGGGCGGATCTATTATTGGGCACCCCCAGACACATGCCCCAGGGTAAATTTTTAAAAAATAAAAAAAGGATTCGCAATTCATGGGTGAAGGAAAGCAAGACATTTCAATCATTCATAAAATCAAAATTTTCTCAACGAGTATTCTCCATTCTGTCTCATAAAACCCTAAAATAAAAAAAAAAATTCTTAAACTGCCGCCATTTCCACCGTCACATCCTTCCCCAGCCACTGCCGTTGTCACCGCCTGCCCCTGCCCCTTCCCCAGGCTCGGTCGCCAGCAGTGAACCGCTAGTCAGACTGGAAATTGTGTCGCTGCCTATCATTGAGATTTCCCTAAAATTTAGAGGGTGTTGGTTATTAGAGCTTACAACCAACTGTGATTTCTCCTCTCAAGCCTTGTTAAAAATGGTAATGGAAAATGGGTTTTCATCATCAAGAAGTGAGACATTTCCTACTGGTTTGAGGGTGTTGGTTGTTGATGATGATCCTACTTGGTTGAAAATTCTAGAAAAGATGCTTGAGAAGTGTTCTTACGAAAGTTCCATTTTTATGATTTTTTTTCAAGTTTCAGTCTTTGAATCGAAAAGGCTTGAATGAGTTCTTTGTTTATGTGGTCACATGATTAATTTATTGTTTTTGATGGTTTATTTGGTGATTTATCTATTTTGATGCTATAATTGATATGGGTTTTCCACAAACTCTATGTTATGATTTTTTCAAGTGTAATTGATCAACAATTACATGAACTTGAAAATCGATTCAGTGAGAAAATCAATGATTTGCTCATGTGTATGGCTTGCTTTATTCTTAGTGATGGATTTTCATCTTTTGATACAAAAAAATTATTGAACCTTGTTATATTTTATCCAAATAAAGGTTTGTTTATTCATTACTTTTTATATATTAATTTGGCTTTGTCTTGGAATTATAGCAATTCTACATGTCATTTTGCAGATATAAAAAATATTTTACTTGTTAATTTTACAAATGAAACTCTACCGAAATTTCATAACGGTGCCCTATGAGACTCTGAACCCTATATCTCTAGATCCACCACTGATTGCTTGCTTGCTAACGATGTTGTTTTAGTAGATGAGATGGGGGAGGAGGTAAAATAAGGATAGTACAAGAGTTGAAGTCACAATAGTTTAGATTAAGTAGAAGAGAGTGCACATGAAATGTCATTTTGGCACGATTTCGAAAATGACATGCATAAAGAAAATAACTTGAGTATAGTATGTGATTGAGGTGTGCCCTAGGAGTTTAACGGTAAGTTCTGTGAACAATCATTAGACTATATTGGGCTTTATAGGAATGATTTTGTAGGGAAATGGGGTAATCGGAAAGCAGATGTTCCGATGAATGAGTGGATATACTTTGAAAGATAGAATTCAAAATAAAAACATAAAAACGTTTAGGTGCTTACATTGATTATAAGACGGGGGAAATTGTTTAAGGTAGTTTGTTGAGGAACTAGTTAGGAAGATAGAAAATTGATCTTTTAAGAGATTTAAAAAGAGGGACATTGCGCGCATAAGTGAAAAATTATGGAGTATGAAAAATCCAAGTTTACATCTTCATGATAGATAATTGAAATAAATGGATAAGGGTAAGATGTGTTGTGTATCTAATGTTTTGGAGGTTGATAGTTTACATAACTTTTTCAAATAACCTTTACTTTCGCAACTGGCCAATTACAGAATATAATGAACGTACTACTGTATATCCCATTAGAGTTCTGCCAACAAGAAGTCCAAATACCAATAGCACTAACCACATTACTATATTAGCCGTTTTCTGCTGGATAAAAAATGACGACAAGAATCAAATGTTGAATCTTATCCTAAAATCATGAATTCAATTAAACCTCGCTTAAACCCTATAGATGAAGCATGGAGTACCTACATAGCACCAGCAATCCAAATATAATCCTCTAAAAATCTAATAATAACTTCAAAATTCATGCAAAACATCATCCAACTACATAACAACAGTCCCCAATCTCCATAAATCACATTTCCAAGTAAAAATAAAACTTTCAAACAGGAAAAGGCAAAACCCTAACCTGATTTCTAGGGCACGACTAAACAACTCAGCTGCTTCAGGGAAGTCACCTTCTTTAAACGCCAAGTTTCCTTTCTCCATTAACTCATCGGAAAATTCCAGAGACTTCTCATGATCAGTCACGGTTGAGATTTCGGAGGATTCAATGTTTTTAATGGAGGATTCAGACTGTTCTGGCGCATTTGACAGGATTGTAGCCTCGTTTGTCGTTTCGGAAGGATCAGGGTTTAAATTACCCCCGTTTTCCTCGATTGTTGGTGAGGAATTTTGGGTTGGCGATTGTTCAGCCACCATGGGAATGGGGAATTAGAGAGGAAGTAGAGTAAAGGAGGGAGAGGGATGAATTTCAGGAAGGTGCAAATGGAAAACCCGTACGAATTATGAGGTGGTGTTGTGGCGGAAAAACAGAACAAATAAGTTTAATTAACAACGCCCTGCTTTTTAATTTCTTGAATGAGATAATTAGCTTCTGTGTGTTTGGGAGAAGAGAATGAGATTTAAGATGAGACTTTTAAATAAGAATTTTAATATAAATATGTTTTTTTTTTTAATTGGCATGTAAGGGATTTGAAAGAATAAAATAAAAATAAAAGTTTCAATTAAAATATCAATCCTCCCCAAGACATTTTTCTTGGAGACTTTAAGCATTTTTACTTTCAGTGCCGTTTCTGGCATTGTATGGACAGTAGACAAATTGAGAGAAGTGGGTCTCTCTATGGTCTATGGAGGGTCAATTCTGAACCTAAACGGGTGTTTGGAAAAATAACTAAGATGAACCCTATATATTATCATTAGTATTAAAAATGTAGATGTATCATATAATTCTTAAATGAGAAAAAAAAACTACTCATTAACTACAAATTTCTATGTGTCTACTTTCATCAACTGTCATTTTTTAATTTTAGGGTTCTTTTTAACTCTGGGCCCTAGGCAAATGCATATCTTGCCTATGGTCAGGAACGATCTTGCTCCCTTTAGACAAACAAGTACTTGGACATTTTTTTGAGATAAAGTCGCATTCCCTTGCTTAAATCACACATGCTCTAATTTCTTTTAGCAAAAAATTACACCCACAACATAATCTTTTTTTTTTTTCGCAAAAAATTACCTTAAATGACATAATTGTTTTCAAATGGAAAACTTAATTCTAAAGGTACGAACTTTAGCTTATTTGTTTTTAAAGGTTTGAACTTTCGTTCATCTTTTTAAGGCTCGAACTTTAGGGTGCCTCCGCTTTTAAAGGTTCAAATTACCTATAATTGGCTAAACTAGCTTCCTTCTTCAACTTCTCCCTCCTCTGTGTTTAATTCTACAATTTTTGATGATTTTGGTACTCTTGAGATACTCATTAAGCTTGCAAGTAAATCTTTATCGAAATTTGCATTAATTTTAATATGATCAAAAGAGGGGAAAATGCAACCCCTATGACTACCAATAGTGTCCATTTGTTAGCATATAAGCAAAACCCACATTGTTGAGCACTAGAATTTCAAAGTTTCAAAATTCAAACCAAACAGGAGAGAACAACTCATTCCGAAAAAATCAGTAGCAACAATCAAAACAAACTAGCCCAGGTGAAATTAAAATGGGCAAAATGTTTTTATAAATTATGTTGATTTGCTTTCTGAAATATAGAAGAATTAAAAACTCATTTGACGGATTTAACAAGATATATGTATTCAATTAAGATGATTATAACGTCCTTTTTTAAAAGAAAAATAATTATGATGGATAAAAAGACACTAAATGCGTGTTTTTTTCAGATTTATTGATGAGTTTTAGGGTTCAAGTGATATAATCAATATGTTTAGATACTTTGAAAACTAAAATTTTATTTGAAATGAATTCTGACCTTGAGATTACTCTAAAAATTGATATTGGACCTGTTAAAACGGGTCGGTCGGATCGGTTGTCGGTCGGGTAATTATCGGGTCGATCATGTTTTGGGTTAAGTCGCTTTCGGATCGGTCGGGTTCGGGTTTTATCGGGTCGGGTCACGGGTTCATTTTCGGGTCGGATCAAATTTTCCCAGGTCTATTTACACCCCACCATTTCTTGTTCCCTTCTAAATTAACAATTGCACTCAATTTTGGGTTTTTTACCCTAATTTTCAGAGATAATGTCGAAAGGAAGAAGAGTACATTGGGTTTTTGTTTTTTGTTTGAAAATGTGATGCTGAGAATGGGTGTGGTTGTGTTGAAGGGAGGTTGAATTAGCAAAAGGGAGGGTCTTTTGCTTTTTCTGACATGAAATAAAAGAAAATTGAAATATATATGTGTGTCTGTGTGTGAAGAAAGAAAAAAGACTCTATTTAAATACTCTATGTGATATCGGTTGTAATTCAGCAATCCGATTTCATTAATCGGTTGTTTGTTTTCCTCAATGTCGATATCCATAAAATCTAATTCTTTTAAAATGGTGGATTTTTCATCAAATGGTGATGGAGAGAGAACTGAATCAAGAATACATGATTTTCAACCAAGTTAGTAATTTGACAGGAATCAATTCAAATGGAGGAATAAAATTGAAAAAAATTCAAATGTTGATTGAACTATAGCAGTGAGTGAAGAGTGATCTCCTTAAATGAACACTGAAAGAAGCAATGAGTCACGTGCCACACACATGTCAAGTCAATGCACAACTTGACGGTCAACTAACGGTGATGTTTAGTGGTAGTGTTTTGGAAACAATAATGATATATAAGGTAGTTTTTTTGCAAAATATTAGGTTAAGTTGTTTTTGCAAAAGGACCTATATATTATGTAGTTTTTCTGTAATTTTTTCTTTTAATTTCAAGTCGGTTTAGATGTTTTAAGTAGACAACTTCAATTAGTGTGGTTTTGGTTGTTTGTTTTTTTGTCCTATTGATTGCTCAAATTATAAAGGAAAAATTACCCAGAATAATACGACCTTTCAGTGATGTCTCAAGAATAATACGAACTTTCAATTAACCACCAATAATACGAACTTTGACATGCATTTTCCGCTGGCATACATGAGCTGTTTATAACCAGTAGTACAGTTCTTTTTTTGACCGTTGCTCAGCAGGTTTCATCTCGTATTATTAGTGGTTAATTGAAAGTTCGTATTACCGGTTGAAACCTGCTGAGCAACGGTCAAAAAAAGACATGTACTACCGGTTATAAACAGGTCATGTATGCCAGCGGAAAATGCATGTCAAAGTTCGTATTATTGGTGGTTAATTGAAAGTTCGTATTATTCTTGGAAAATCAGTGAAAGGTCGTATTATTCTGGGTAATTTTTCCAATTATAAAATAATACTTATTTATTTTCAATGTTTCTTTCTATTTATTTTTTGTGTAGTTCTCAATGTAACTTAAAAGTCAAATAATTTTAATTGTGAATGTTAAAAAATTCTAAAAAAGTAATATTAATAAAATATATATAGAAATGAATCTATCGAAATATTGTAATTTTAAAACATTATACATAAAAGTCATCCTACTATTTCACAATATTTCTTTTTCTTAAAAGTTCATCTTTCAACCTAATTTTTTTTTAAAAACAACCTCTTTTAAAAGTTCATCATCTTTTCTCTCTTACTTTTTTTCTACTCCACCATACTTTCTCTCCTTTAATCTATTTAACATTTATCTTCATTTTTTTGATAATAATATTTTCACGTACAAACTTAATATAATTTTTTATTTAATTAAATTAAATCTATTTTTAGTAATTAAAAAATTTAGTCTTTTAATAAAGCTAATATTTTTTAATAGATATAAATTTATAGACATCAATAACAATTATGCAAAATTCATTAAATTCAAATAAAATTTTAATGCACATACATAAAATAAATACACAAATGACTAAATAAAATTTTAATTGATACGTTAATTGCAATTCCTTCCAAACATTTGCCAATTTTTTTCAATTAAGTCATCTTTGAAGGAAAAATATGTTTGTCGATCTTCAACATCATCTTATTTGCCAAGTATTGGTTGATATCAACTATTCTATCTATGTAATACTCGAACTCATCATTTAATCCAATTGTATCTTTCGATTGACCTTGTGGGCAAGCTCCTATGAACTCTCTACCATCACACTCAGCATAGTTTGTATATGTTCTCTTTCTTCTTCCACTATCATATTATGCATTAATTATACAAGAATTATATCACAAAGTCGTCCTTCAACCCGAGCAAGTGAGAGGGCTTTCTAATTATTGCAAATCGAGCTTCCAACACCTCAAATGCTCGCTCCACATCCTTTATTGCTGCTTCTTGATGTTTGGTAAATAACCTTGCTTTTGGTGTTTGTGGTTCAGTAATAGACTGAATAAAAGAACCCCATTTAGGGCATTCTGTATTGATATTCATTCACCGTGAAATTGACATGTGGTACCTTTCCTTCAAACAAATCAACTAAAAGAGGTGATCAGTATCGCACGTTGAGATCATTATATGAACCTTACATCCCAAAAGAGGCATGCCATATCCATAGGTCATGATCAGCAACAACTTCAAGAATTAATGTTGCAACACCACCTCGACCTTGATATTACCCTTTTCATGCTGTTGGGAAATTCCTCCACTCCCATTGCATACAGATAACATTATCCATCATGCCAAGGAATCCTCGTTCTTCACTAAAGGCCAATAATCTCGTCAAATCTTGTGGTGTTGGTTTTCTCTAATTGTTGCCCAAATTGGTTGGTTATGGTTACTCCCTTTGTGAAACGAGTAAGTGCTTTTTCTGTTGTGCTTTTTCTAATTTGGAGGTACTAATCGACTTGATCAACAACCATCTCGTATGTTAGCTTACGAAAGTTGCATTATACTTTTGTAAAGCACTTAAACCTTTTTTACGAGTTGCATCAATGTTGTTAGTGAACCAAGCATGATTGATCCAACGTTTTTTTTCATTATTTTTAACCACTTGCTTCCACTTGTTATACTTCCATAACATTTTTCATTGCTCAATCAAGTTAAACTTATCGTGTTTTCTTTGATGGACTAAATGCGCTTCTTTAAGCACATCTTCGTCTCTCGCACCACTCTTTTTCCTCCTAAGAGCCTCTCATTACTTTCAAACATGCTAGAACAACTCTACCCAACGATATTTAAGCATGTCGGCGGTTCTTCGTGGAATCAAATGGGGTCGTTTCATCCTCGCTGCTTTATAAATTTCCTTAACTTTTTGAAACTTCACTCTTATCTTTTGCTTGGTGCTCACAATTGGACTTGTACTTGTGTTCATAACTGAAGATATGAGAGCAATATCTTCAATTAATTCTCAACTTTTCTTTGAAGGTATAGGGGCTTTATCATTAGGTTGTCGTTGGAGATGGTTGAACCAATTGAGTGAAGCTTGGTGGTGAACCAGATTATGAAAGTAGAAATTACAATGATGGTTGGGTGTAGAGACTAGAATAAACATCATCTTGATGAACACAGTTTCCTCCATCTTCACCATAGCTGTCAATTTTAGAGTTGACTTTGTGAGATTGATGATGGTGGTGAAACATAGTTTGAGAACTTTGGGTATTTGAAGGAGCACAATAAGATGAACTTGGGATATTTTGAGGAATATAATAAGAAGAATTTAGAGCATTTTGAGAAAATGAAGGATTAAATGGAGAATTTTGATACTAAATTTGAGTACTTTAATTATTAGAAGATTTTCTTCTCATTTTTTTACTTGGATTTCTTTTATAATTTGGATTTTTTGAATATTCATGTTCTTTTGGGATGATTGTTTTTTTGGTTTTTTAACAAAAAAAGGTAGGACAATAGGAAGAAAATAGGTAAATTTGAAATGATGTCAATAAATATCAAAATTGGTCTCATTTTATAGATCTCAAAAAAATATGATCGTTGGTACAATTTTTTTTATAAAAATATTTAATTTATTACGAAAATAGCCTTTAAAATAAATAAACAACTATTTTTGTTAACCAATCACAGCGCGCCACATGAAAAGGAGCTGCAGGGTGCATTGAAAGCTATCAGGCGGCTGCTGGTGTAGTTTTTTTCCAACCAATGAACGTGTGACACGTTGTAAAAAAGTTTGAAAAAATGACGACTTTTTTAATTGAACAGGTCACATAGTGATTTGTTTCCTCAATCTTTTCCACAACCCTTCCCAATTTAGATCACCAATAAAGAGTGAAATTACTTTAGTTTGGTCATGTGCTCTAAAATTAGATCACCAAAAGAGATGCTCTAACTTTAATTCACACATTGTCTCTCTTTAATTATAATATCATTTGTTTCTTACATTATGCTATGTTTGTAGTTAAATGCACTTACAGAATATTCTCACTGTCTTTTAGAACTTGCATTTTAATATTCAAATATATAAGAATTTTTCTAGTCTTAGAATGCAAATTCAAAAATCAGAAAAAGTATTAGTTTTTATAGCGTAGCAATAAAAGTTCGAACATAAGAGTATCCACTTCATCATATTGATTTAGATATTAAAAATTTAATTTTAGCTTCAAAGCTTTACATCAAACCCAATCTTCAGAATTTGATATTGGATTCCAACCTTTGATTGATATAACTAGGACCACAAAATCACACCAAAGGACATATTAGTAGAAGAACTATAGAAGTACATGGTGTTTGACAATTAGTTTTCTATTAGTTATTTTTATTAATGTTTTGCCTATTTAATTGGTCAAATAGTTTGTAAATAATTTTAACCAAAAAAAGCCATATTTTTTTTCATTGATTTTTGCCTTTTTATTTACTTTTTCAAACATCTCTTTAACGGCCGACTTAAACAATAGCTTAAACATCTAATTTACCGGTCAATACTTTCAGCTGATCAAATAAATCAACAATTTCAGCCCATAACTCCAAATAATATCAACAGGATACAAAACTTACATAAGCAACTCAACACAAAATGTAAGCCACAAATCCATTGTCCACTATTTTTATTCTTCAACCAACCAAATTGAGCAGCAAAGGAAGGAGATCAAACAATGGCGTACACAGCCTCAAACATCCATCTCAAAGCCACATTCTCCCCACATACAACCCGTAACTGCGTCTCCACCAACACACCACCACGACTCACTCTCCGGCCACCATCGATTACCCGAAGAGACTGCCTCCTCTTAACAGCAACAACAACAGCACTAACAGCAGTCAATTTACCATCAGCATTTGCCAAAGACATCCCACTCTTCGGCCTGCGAAAGAAGATAGAGAAGGCGGAAGAAGAAGCGGAGGAGCTAGTGAAGGAAAGCTTCGAAAATGTCGAAAAGGGAATTGAAAATGTCGAAAAGGGAATCGAAAACGTTGAGAAAGGGATTGAAACTGCTGAAAAAGGAGTTGAGGCAGCTGAAAAGCAGATTGAAAGTGTAGGGAGTTTTGGTGGGTTTGCTCAAGCTGGTGTAGTTGCTGGTGCTGAAGTCTTTGGTGTTGTAATTGCTACTTCTATTGTTAATGGCATTTTGGGGCCTGATCCTCAAAAATCTTGATTTTGTTTTGTCAATAAACTTGTTGTAATATCATATTTGTCCATTTACTACTATAATATAAGTACTCCATATCACAAACTTTAATTAGTTTCGGCATGATTTGTACTCTATCCGTTTCAATTCGTCTGTGGCATATTTTAACCAAAAATTGGAGAAAAATAGACCACTTTCCTCTAGTTCTTCCTTTAAGGGAGTACGAGTATGAATTCTTTGTCACCTTCCCTCCCTCAAACCCTGTCTTTGTACGGGATGTTGGGTATATGATATTTTAACCAAAAAGCTCTCGGGGTTATATAGATACTATGTAACATTTAAATAAAACGGAGGGAGTATATTATATTGAATGCACACTTGGAATCAGTAGTATTAAAAAGCTTTCAAGCTTAAGCAAAGTTGAGCCAACTTGGAAACAGACCAAACCGACCAAAAAGATATGTTTCATACACGGTTTCTAACACTACTATAATAAGCTGGCTAAAAGCTGGTAAAGGCTGAATCTTACCTAAACACTAATTAAAGGAACAAATATTTGAGCACTTAGAATACGATTTCTGACCAAAATATTCTTGATAAAGACTTTATAATGATTAAACAATATGTACATACTTTTAGGATACTTTTTCTTTTAATAAAATAAGAGCACCATTTCATATATTTCAAGTTCAAATTATGATTTTGTCCGTCATCATCATATCATTCCATTAGAGGTTGAATGTACGCAACCTTATCTTTATTAGTGATAGAGGCGTTCACGACATATGACCCGATATTTAGTGATAAGGGGTTCACAAAATCTGATTCCGAAGCGATCCGAAACACGTGACCTGAATGCGACCCGATGATCCGAATGAACACCTCTAGTTAGTGATAAATGCAACATTGCTGGATGAAATAAATATGGACATCATTTGTGAAAGAAAATCCTCATAATGGAACGATTTCTATAAAAAGTCGCCCAAAATTGTGGTAAGATCATAAGACCTTTTTTAAGTGTGTGATGCAGATAAATGATTTCAGGACGTATACATAATACAATACATATCCTACACTATAATGTGTACAATTGTTTCACGTTCCGGTTCTAGATATGTACCATCACCTTGTGTGTACGACTAGGAAACAACACGAATGAACAGAATGATCAGAAAATCACCAGTTTATGCACATCATAAAACGACGGAGTTACTTCATCCACCTTACTGAATTACATTACTCAATAAGCTATTTGTCGAAGGTGAGCTCTGTTCGCTGAACCATGGATCGTGAACTGATACGGGTGAACTATCGCTCCCCTCTTCCAACGAAGATAGCTGATTTACAGTCTTCTGTGTAACAATAAGCCTCTGGCTCCCTATTACCGATTTTTTTATTGATAAACCACCAAATGATCGCTCGCTTCCATTAAGTGGCGAAGAACAAGAAGATGCAATGGATGAACCCATGCACACATTCTCGTCAAGGGAGGCCCACCCACTTTGCCGAATTTGCTCTAGTTCATGAGCAACTTCCATCATGGATGGTCTCATGTCTCTGTGATAAGCTAGGCATCTAAAAGCAAGCTCCGCTACCTTGTGAACAGACGCCAAAGTCCATGCATCCCTGTGCAGCTCAAGATAAGGGTCAATTATCTCATCAATCCGTCCTTTTCCTATCCGGTCAATAGCAAGGGCAGCCAAATTGACCTCGGTATGAGGCCGGTTGAAATCTACCACTTTCATTGCTGTTATAATCTCAACTAGGACTACCCCAAAACTGTAAACATCACTTTTGTCGGAAAGATGAAAGTTCTGATGGTATTGAGGATCAACATATCCCGGAGTTCCTTGAGGAGCTGTCGAGATGTGGGATAATTCCATTCCCCCGAGCCTAGAAAGACCGAAATCTGCCACCTTGGATTTATAATCAATATCCAAGAGTATGTTACTCGATTTGATGTCTCGGTGGTATATCGGAGGATTCATTGCAGAGTGAAGATAGGCGATGGCTTGGGCAGTTTCTGATGCAATTGTAAGCCGTACTGTCCAAGGGAGGGCCTTGCCGCTTTCTCTTTCTCTCTGCAAATGCTCTGCAAGAGTTCCATTTGGCATAAATTCATACACAAGGATCTGCTCACCGTTCTCTATGCAGCAACCAAGAAGACGAACAAGATTCGGATGACTGACTGAGGAGAGAAGCTTGATCTCGTTCATGACTAGGTCAATACTATCAGTATCTCGATGTTTAATCTTTTTAATAGCCACATATTCACTGCTGTGAAGTCTTCCAGCATAAACTGTGCCATACGCTCCAGTTCCTAACCTTTGCTTTTCAGAAAAGCCATTCGTAGCTCTTTCAAGCTCCTTATAAGGGTACAAAGGAACAGGAGTGTTGCCTTCAGCATCAGAAAGGAGATGCTTTGCACTCATCGGACTTTTCAAAAAGATAGAACGACGACAACAAAAGTAACAAATACCAGCCAATATTAACATAGAAGCAGTACCAGCAGCAATGCCTGCCAATTTTTCAACAGTTACACTATGTAAGCAAACACATTTGATTATAAATTTCCGATTTCATTTAAATTCAGTCGAGCCATTTTAGCAGCTTCCAAAAATATTGGAATGGTGCAACATTAAAAGCTTTCGAATAAGGATAATTTGCAACTAAAAGATTGAGAGAGTATAAAAGAATGATCACACATTAGAACTTTTACTGGTGAGGGTAAAAGGGAATTACAAATGATGAGTACTAAAGCCAAAAAACGAGTGGAAATTGACAAGAAGCAAAAATTAAAATAAAATGCATTGTTAGTCATCAGGTCCTATTTTTACTATATTCAAGAGCCAAATTAGAACATGAACAAGCAATTTAGAATGTAGCCAAATAGCCAATAGGCTGAACAACCAAATTACCTCATGTCACTGCAGCTGAAAACACACAAAAAAACATGTTTACATAAAATATCTACATTCTGCAGTAGAAATGGAATAATGTTCGATGGGGATAAAGATTTATAGTTCTTTGGTTTCAGATTATAATGGACCAAAGTAAAATAAGTAGTTAAATCATGTGCGCTTCATATGTATGTAAAGTCGGACATAATATTTGCTACCAAGGGTCGATCGGAAAAAATCTCTTTGTTAGTTTTACCATTCACAAGGGTAATGTTGTGTGCATCCGGCCCTCCCAAACCCAAAGTCCACCCTAGGTGGGAGCCACTTAATAGCATTGCGTAATAGAGTGTTGTTTTTGTTGTAGAAGAAATTCAATACCTCCAAATACAACTGGGAACTTAGTTCTACGAGTTCGACCAGGGACAGGAAAACCATCAGCTGAAACCGACCCTGTTCAGTGTCCCAAGAAAAAAATGATCAGAGAAAATAGTCAATTGAGCAATGAAAGATATATGGAGACACGTTCTAAAGTTTAAATTACGGGTAAAGAGAAGCAAATTTATTATTTATTATATAAAAAAATTATACCAATTCACCACGGCCAAGCATTAGAAGTCTTAAATCTAGCATCAGCAAAGTCCAACCGAGTAAAGGATCCTATTTTCTCCATCATCTCAACTATTATTTCTCACTAGCCTCAACAACAATGCCAAAGTTTTGTTCTTTTCAACACATGGAATAGCTACATGAACCAGAACAAATCAGCATGGGAAATCTTCAAAGTTCTAACTAGTCATTATTCACATTTTTCGAACTTCTTTGCACATGACCAAACCAACGTCAACGATTTTCTCTGATTTTTCATTTAATGTTTGCAAGTCCAAGACTCTTTTGTATGTTTTAATTTCCAGTTCAATCATTTAGAGTATGACCAACATTCATCTTAATATCCGCATCTCAACCATACCCATCTATCTACAATAGTCTCTTTTTAAAGCAACAATTTGACCATATAATAGTTATGGTCAAATAAGAGTCCGCTAAAATTTTTTGAACCTTAGTCTCATAGTATTCAGACTCTTTATTTGACCAACCTACTGAATTATATATGAAAATTGGATCCAAGGTACTCGAAATGCTCAATTGAAGGAAGCTCCTTCGTATCTGATTTTATAACATCTCCTACTAGGATCCTCTGTGAATTTATTCCATTTGCAGGCACATATGAATATGAACTAGGTAAGACAGTAATTTTTTCAGGACATTCTACCATTACCACATCATATTGGAGGCCTTCCAATCTTCCTAAGGGTCCTCTCTCTTCCTCTAATTCCATAAGAGATGCCAATCTCTATTAAGATGAAGAAAATGTGTATAGCCATCTTGCATTATTACCACAAGGTGAATACAGCTGCTGATTTCTGTCAAACATAAAAAGTTACTCTATTCCTAAGGGACTCAACATCATCGGGATGGTTTCCTTTAGGCCTTAGTAGTGTAGATTGGCCTAGCCCATATGAGGGTGAGGAGCATGTTTAAGTCATTAATTTTTTGCTTTGTCTTTTTAGTTTTGTCTTGTGTTTATTTTGTTATAATTAGTATCTTGTGGGTTCTATCTTCTCACTAGTAACCAAAAAAAAAGGGAACATATTGGGGGCACAAAGGCACTTGCAACAGATTTCTTAGTTGTACAAATATGATATTCTACTCCACCATCCCACTTGGTTTCCTATATTCTCGTAATCTCGTTTATAAAATCCAACATTGGAGAAGAGAATGTAGGATAGAATAAAAACAAGGCCGCATCGCATCGTATCGGCCGCATTGTAAAGGTTTTCAAAACAAACGAACCGATATTTCCCGCGCTGTAAAGGTGTAAAAAAACTGCGTTTTGGCCGCATTAAGGGATATCTTATGGTTTCGACCGATATTTAGACGATATGATAACCGCATCACTCCCGTTACCGCATTAGCGTTCCATTACCGCGATCGCAACCATCACCGCATTTTTACACTATTATGTAGCTAAATGAGAAATTAGCTAGTTGTTTGATTAGAGGTTACTAATTAGGGGAAATGTTCATGAATTTTTACCTAGCATTCTATCGGTCTCTCTAATGCAATTCAACCCTAAAGTACTGTTTTTGTTCTTGCATTGACTATCATCATGGCTCATACCACATTCTGCTCCATGTAATAAGTAATAATTGACTCCAATAATGAAAATCGCCCCACTTACTTATAGCTATGGAAGCACTAATATTCACCATTACCACATACAATTTCAAAAGTTACTCATTGCAACTCACTAGTTTACCAAGTACTATAAACCATGATTATGCATACTAGATTATTGAAAATCTTTCATCAAGTTGCCCCTTGGCAAATAGGTTCAAGATGAGTTGACCCTCTGAAAAAGCCAATTAAGAGCTATGTTTAGTAAAGATTACAATCAAATCTAATCATAAGATATTCATTGACATTTCCCAAGAGAAGGGTCCCCAAAAGAACCCCCAAAACAAAATGATGAATCCATAACCAAGCCTAAATTGCCTAATGGCATTTTTTGATCAACCAGTAGATACCAATTTAAATTTAACAAATCTACATTATATGAAACCAAAACCATATTCTCATTTCTTCATCTATTATTATCAGCCAACTAATGTCCCACCATTTTCTCATTTTGCTTAAATATGGCGGACGGTACATGATCAAAGATGGCCGGATACTAGTTAACACTTAACAAACATCTACATTGAATGATTCCAAGGCCATGTTCTCTGCTTTCATTTCTTTATCTATTTTAAAACTGTTTTCCCACAATTTTTCTACTTTGCTTGGGGATGGCGTAAAGGTACATGATAAAAAAATCGGCTGGAGATATTGAGTTGCCCACGGCAAATAAAATCATCATATTTTTTATTCCTTGGGATATAGGAGTATAGTCAAATATAGCACATGAATCCCCATATATCTAAACACATACCTTTGTTTGACCATTCAAAAAAAATCATTTGCAAATGTCAATGCCCAGCCCAACTATATGTTAATTATTAATTAATTAAACTAAAATATATCAAACTCTGTCCCATGTGCCTTTAGTAGCCCATCAACTTCGTAGAAATCCTTATCAAACATACAATTCAATGGGTTCCAATTTTGTAATACTTATGCATCCAATTCCATATCCAATTAGGTGGACGCAAAATCCCCTTTTATTACTCCATTCTTAGTCAAATTTGTCCACTTCCTTCTAGTGACCAAACTATTTCATCTACTCATAACTACTTGCTAAAAACCAACCCTATCAACCCAACAAAACCATAAGAAAGAGTTCTTCACATTGAACTTCAATTGAAACATTCGAGACTAGATTCGATGTCTAAGTATGACATTCACAAGATTTTACCGACTAAACTAGCTGACATCCACGAATAATAATAGGTTCCTGTTAAAACACTAACAAATCATTTAAAAACCAAACCAACAACTTAAAATTATATAATAAGATTATTTGATTCCAATTGACTCAAGCCCCAACCATCCCGTAGGTCTAGAGGCGGATGCAACCTTGTTCAATGCTGTCAACTAATAACATTTAACAAGTTATATTTCAAAATATGATAATAAGTATATTTTATATCGATTAAGTTGGTTAAAATATCGGTGTTAGACAACATTATCTTAGATTCAAGCCTTCCGATCAATATTTTTTAAAAACAATACTTAATACATTAACAACAATTTGATTGTATTTTGGATCCGCCCTACCTTGGTCTATGAGCGAGACCAGGTATAATGATTAGTTGGCAATAAGCTCAAACAAATAGAGTACTAAGTACAACAAAATTAAATTACCAATAAAAAACATGGATAATACTAAATAAATTCATAAACATTGACTAACCGTTCCGGCAACCTCGGCCGTTGACGAAACCATCACCAACAAAACCTTCCTTACACCGGCAACGGAAACCGGAAGCTCCGACAGTACTACAAACAGCATTAGGGTGACACCGGCACGTGCCGGTCAACCACCAATCTACCTGAATAGCCTGAAACTCTAACAAAGCAGCGGAAGTATAATTTGCAGAAGCAAAATCATCCACAACAATTGACGAATACAAAAACCCACATCTAGTGTTCATAACATCCTCATACCTCAGAATTCCACCTCCTCCGATTGGATTCTCCGTTGCGTAACAACTCATATTCTCTCTCCCCGCTCCACACCCACCAAATTTTGTCTCTATTATACTTGCCGGAATCATGCACCCATACAAAGGGGTACTACAATTCTGTAAAAGTAATCCATTTCTTGAAGTCAGAGCGTAATTTATGCCGAAAAAACGACTGATTTGACGAATTGGTCGTGAGCAATTCGGTGGGAGAATCAGTGACATGGTTTGCCATGACAAATTCCTGATTTCTAAACCTTTGAATTCCATTTTTCCCTCGAAAGTACAGTTTAATTGAAACTCACAATTAGGGCTGAATCCAAAAGGGTAGTTTATTTCTGTTCCATTGCATATTCTTGAGCAATTAGTTGAATTTAAAATTGCTTCTGTAGCTGAAATGAATATCAAAAGAAACCCAAGTCTATACACCATCACCATTAAAACCATCTTATTTCTTCCTTCTTTATCTTCAATTCATCAGCTTAGGAAACAGGAAACAGTAAACAGTTAGGTTTTGTCAATTTTTTGGGGGTTCTGAAAGAGTAAAAGTTGCTGTAAGAAACCGTTGAGAAGATCAACTATCACAATAAATTCTGGTACTGCATCAATTTTTCTGAGAGTGTATTAATTAGGAGGACAGAGACAGGAAATTTACGCAATTAAATCAGTGGATTCTGTTGGTTCTGCTCATAGCATACAAGTTTTCAACTAACTTATAATTGTTACACGTTAAGTCGAGAATTTTACTTCAAATTTAAGTTTTGTTTAGAGGAAAATACGAGTAATTTACATCAGAATTTGTAATTTATTAGGAGTATTTGAGATGTTTATTGAGCAAAATGAAAACGGGGAAATTTTGGAAGGGGAAGGAAAAGTTGAGAGGAGAATGCAAAATAAAAAAAAGAATGGTATATGAGCACCGTCCGTTTGACGCACAAGTGGAGACGCGGAATTTGGGGGTGATCGGCTTACGGCTTAAATGATTAAAAATACGAGTTAATGTTCGAGTTATTTTTTAATTTTTTTTAAACAAAAAGAATAAATGGGATTTTTAAAATTGAAGTCAAAGGTAAAAGAGCTTGATCAAAGGTAATTTTGGGGTTCAGCCGGTCATTAAGTCAATTTAGGGTAATTTGACTGTATCGTATCGTTAGAGATGGATTGAATTAGTGCATAGGATAACGTGTAAAAAAGCAAATAAGATATTAACACTAAATAGAAAGGAGTCATTTTTTATCGCTTAAAAAAGATCCCATATATTTAATTGCTTAAAAAGGCAAGCGTTTGGTATAAAAGATATAAAATATTCTCTTCATCTTATTTTGCATTAATCGTCATTTTGGTATGTCTCGGTTTACTTTTTATCATTTTTATTTTTAGACATTGGTTCATCACTTGTTTTTTAATTTGATTCATTCATTTTTAACTCTTTTTTCCTCTCATCCACACATTTTATTAGCTCTCTTCATTTATTACCAATATCCACTTTTTTCATAAAAATTCACTTTGCTCCTATTTAACCGGGATAAATTGAGTAGTATTGAAATGGTTAAGTAAAGAAATGCTGTTACCTCAAAAAAAAAAAAAAAAAAAAAAGAGTAAAGAAATGCTGTTAATAAGTGTAAATATATTAGTTGTTTGATATTGATATGGTAAGAAAAACACAGAGTAATTTTCTTTCCTCTTATTATTCTTAAAAGGTGAGAGGAAACATAAAAAGACTAATGGTTAATTCAAAGAAATAAATGAATTAAATTTTTTAAAACCCCATTAATCAAATCTAAAAATCTAAAAAAATAATAAGAATTATATGTTAGAAAGATAATTGCTTTTTATTGGGTTTATAAGCTTCTAGCTCAGGCTTCGCTATCTCATCAATTTTTTTTAGTTGCTGACTTTTCCCATCCATTTCTCTAATTAAAAAATTCTCATAAGTCTTATTTTTATTTTCCTTCCCTCAACATTGGGAATTAATGGTAACTTTGCCATAATATACATTTTCATAATATACGTGTTTGAATTGGAGGAGCAAAACTAATTTGTCTTAATTTAATTAATTTAGAATTTTATTGGGTAAAGTATTTGTATAATTTATTATAGCATTCTATATACCTAACATAGAATTTAATATGTTTATTTAAATGAAAAAGCAATACATTCAATAAATATTTTTTTTAAAAAACAATCAGTAAATAATTTTAGCTTTAAACAAGTCGTATACTCAATAAATTTGATCACAGTTACATACTTGATTATTCTTTAAAGCTATATTATATGTATTGTATACTAATAAATTCATGCATTGCACGAATTTACATACTAGTTTATCTTTAATAACTTACATATTAGAATAATTTCCATAAGAAAATAACTTACATATGAATAGCAATAAATCAATATTCTTTTCTGATCAACATATACTCTCCAAATTAAGTCTCTTAGAATTCAATAATATTTGTTCCAAACTGAAATGAAAAATGATTCTTAAAATAACATCAATCACATTAGTAGTAATGGATCATTTATATTTATCATTTGAGGAGCACTAAAACAAAATGCTAGGTATTGTCATATTTTAGACTCTAGCCAACATTACTCAAAACATCCTCAATAAATCTCCCTAAACTTTTGTGAGAAGATCCACCATCTTCTAAAGCTTTTCTACTCTTTTCTCGAATTTCTTTCACTCTATTCCTTGCTTCATCATCCATACACATTAATCTCCTAACACCATCCTCAATCTCTTCCGCACTCACTTGAAAATTAGCTTTATTTGAACTAAAATCACGTCGATAATCCATCCTAATCTCGACTGCTAACCCAAGCTCCTTAACCAACAAAAATGCATTCAATTGTTGCTCAGCATAAAGCGGCCACGTTGCCATAGGAACCCCAAACCACATACTCTCTAACGTCGAATTCCATCCACAATGCGACACAAACCCACCAATAGCAGAATGCTCTAGTATCGACACTTGCGGGGCCCACCCTATAATTTTTCCTCTTTCACCCGTCCGTTCCATAAAGCCTTCAGGTAAGGCATCCTCAAACGTCCCCTCCTCACTTGGCTTTGCAAACTTGCCCTCCGGAGGTGGTTTCCGAAGGGACCATAAAAACCGATACCCGGATTTCTCTAACCCATTAGCAATCTCTTTTACTTGATTTGCATCAAAACTTCCCATACTCCCAAAACAGAGGAACACCACTGAAGAACAGGGCTGATCATCAAGCCATTTCATGATTGATATATAATCTTGATGGGACCCACTTGTACTGTTTTTCCCAAGCTCTAAAATGGGACCCACTGGATAAACAGGAGGGATACTACCCTTAGCTACAAGATCAAACAAAGCATTAATACCAATTGTTTCCAACTCTACAAATGTATTTATCAAAATACCCTTAGATTTTCTCAAACCTTGTGCGTGTTTGATCAACATGGCGGACCCACGTTCTTTATCGACCATTACAGCAGGCAAGTACTTCTCTTTAAGTGGGTTTACAAACCCGGGAATGGCAAACTCGGTATTCGGGTCATCAAACTCAGCTGAAATATCAACCCCTTGATCATCAGCTAATGATTGAAAATGAAACAGGACATTCAAAAGGTTAGCTCCGGATGTGAAGAACACATACGAGGGGACATGAAATTCGTCTGCAATGTCAATCATGTCTGTACAAAACATATCGAGGATGAACCCGGAAAGATTGGGTGAACCTTCTCGAATCCTTTCCTCGACAGCCTGCTTAACGAGGGGCTTTTGGAGGTCTCGGAAGGTCTGAAAGAAGGTTGGGGAAGACGGGTCAGGAGGGTTCGAAAGAGGGGGTAAAGTGTGGAAAATGAGACGAGTTGGGTATTGATTTTCACGTTTTTGGGAATCAATGAAGGAATTGACGGTGGAAAATGACATAGGGGAGTTGATTACGATGATGAAGATCGAAAACCGATGGTCGCGTTGGAGGATGAGTTTAGCCATGTTTACAGTAGAGAGGAGATGACCCATTCCTGGTGTTGGAATGAAGACTAGCTCCATTGGAGGTGTAATACGGGTATGATCTGTCTGCTATTTTTGTCCTCTCAAATCCGACTTGGGTGGAATATTGAATTGATGACTATAATGCAAATAATAATTGAACTAAACAAGGTGATGTGTTGAGTAGGGATGAAGAAGTGCACAAATAGATGTATGGAGCTAGTTATCTTATGGGAGAGTGTGTGGTAGTGTAAGGGGAGCATCATAGCTACTTATAAGGGTACAAAAAGATTTGAGGATCATATTTATTTTGGAAAAGACTAGTATACGTCTAGTACAATGCACGAATATGTTAGTTTATTGAGTTATGTATAAAAAATTTATTACATATAATTGTTTATTTTTCAAAACTAACCATTATAATGATCAAAACTATATATTACTAACTAAAACGATTATAAGTAAAATATTATTTTACTGATTAAAATAAAATTTACTAATATATATTTTTCTAATACATTAAATGATTGGACCTAAAAAGTAAAAATATAATCAATATGATTACTATACTTAAAATTTGAAAATAGTAAAGTTAAAGATAATCATAATAGTAATGAATTTCATCATTGCATTTAGGCGGGAAAATTTTCAATGAGGGAGTGACACATAAACGATTTTAAAAGGTGACGATGTCAGCAGTGATTTGTTTTAGTAATAGTTATAGATTATAGATAGATTATAGAAAATTTATAGTTAACAACTATTTTATATTCTAATTATTTTTGTATTGTAATAAATAAGATATAATTAATAGTATAGTCATTTAATTTACTAAAATGAAAGCTACCTAAAATATTTTTTTCTTAAAAAAGTGTATTTTAAAATTAAAGGTTTTAAAATTGACTTTTTTCTTATCATTATTATTCATTAAGAAATAAAATTTAATTAAAACCCAAAGTTTCATATTTAACTACTTAAAATTTAGGAGGAAAAACATTATATATAAAAGTGATATGTGTCATATTCTTTTATTGTTTTAGTAGAATGTATGATGCATGATGATGATTATTGGACTCAACTAAATCTATGGGATAGATGACATTGTTGATGTGGCAAATTTATTATCTTTTTGGCCAATAGAAAGTGTGTCCAAGTGGTAACCACTCATTGTATTGACCTTGTTCATCTTTCATTTGTCCTTTTAAGTTGTAACCTAGCTTTTGTTTAGGAATTTCACCCAAAAATATACATACTATATATACTTTTTACTCTTATATTCATATAATAATGAATGATTAGAATGAAATATTTAAAAAAAAATCTTAGAAAATATATTATTTTATTAAAATCTGTTGTTTTATGTCAATAATTATTTGTTTTGGAGTACTTCATTTAATTTATAAATGTTTTAAATTTTAATTGAGAAAATTATCTAGGACAACTCAATTTTTTTTTACTGATTTTCCTATAATAATTTATCCTTTAATCAAACATGAATATTCCAACTATAAGAAAATGCATCAAGATAACCTCTTACATTTATAATCACATTATCTTAAAATATGTTCTACGACTACGAACATAACATATCAAGTGTATAATCACTTAGATAATATGTTCTACGAACACAACATATCAAGTACTTCCTCCGTTCCTTAATTCTTCCTTCGTTCCGAAATACTTGCTACATTTAATTTTTGAGTACTATTTATCGTTTGAACTTATTTTATACTCCCTCCGGTCCAGTTTAGATGTCCCATTTGACTGGGCACGGAGATTAAGATAGTGGTGGGGTAATGTAAAAAGGTGGTAGTTGGGTATTTTAATTGATTAAATTAATTATAAAGGTGATAGTTGGGTATTGGGAATTGAAAAAGTGGGGGTATTTAGGTAAATAAGGATATCCAAAAAAGGAAATGGGACAAGTAAAGAGGAATTGCCAAAAAAGGAAATGGGACAAGTAAACTGGACCGGAGGGAGTACATATCGACTAATGTGTAAGAAGAAATATAGTCAAGTGAGATCTTGTTTGCATCGTCTAATTGCATACTTTCATAATATTAAATTTTTATAATTTTTAGCTAAGTGTAGTTTAAGATATAAATTATCATAATTGTGCATTAGATTGCGTATAAAAGTGAAATGTAGTAAACATAATGGAACGGAGGAAGTACTTGCTACATTTAATTTTTTTTACGCAATCCAATGTACTATTTTGTTCATTTATATGTCGAATTATACACATTTAAAAATTATAAAATGTTTATATTGTGAAAGTATGCGATTAGACGATTCAAACAAGATCCCACTTGTATTATTTTTTACATATTAGCCACAATATATAAAATAAGCTTAAACGATGAATAGTGATCAAAAACAAAATGTAGCAAGTATTATGGAACGAAGGAAGTATAAATATACTCCCTCCGTCCCTATGAATTTGCAGCATTTTCTGATTTTGTTCGTCCCACTTAAATTGCAGCAATTCTACTTTTGGACTATGGCCCACCACTTTCTTCTATTCTCATCCATACATTTTAACTCTCTTTTAATTTCATTCACACAATTTATTCTCTCTCTTTATTTATTACCACTTTCTTAATTTTCGTCATTTTTCTCTTTGCTACTATTTCATAGGGACGGAGGGAGTAATTGTCAAAGTAGGGACTTCATCATCACTTAATCATTGCCTAATAAGTGGTAAGAGTTTACATACAAGTACAAGTACAAGTTTTAGATCATTATATATAAACTCAAAAAAAATGGAAATTGTGAATTTGTGATTATGAGAAGAAAGAAGACGAATCTACTAAAAGGTAAGAGATATTTATTCTATGGCCATATTTTAGAACATCTTGAAGACTTCCAATTTTACAAGATTATAGGTGTTCTTTGAGATTTTGCTTGGTTTTGTCGTATGAAGTCATGAAAAATATCTTTACTTCGGTTGTCTATTTGTGGCCAAGATGGTTGCTGAATGACATATTTATCATCACAATAATTGAATCATACCTGCAACACTTATCATTTTTGAAAGTTTTATATTACTTGCAATATTACTATTTTTGGCAAAAATAATATACTTGTTTTATCTCACTTTATTCCTACCCCACATATATATCACCATCAATCATACATCATTCTATTAATTATTTAATATACCCACAAGTCACGATCACTATCTACTTATAATATTTTTTTTATTTCTATCTCACATATCACCATCAATCATACATTATCCCTATTTTTAAAATACTGATTTAACACCTTTAAAAAATGTGCTTAAACCCAATAGTGCAACTAAAGCGGAACAGAGAAAGTATTAGTTATGGCCAAGATGGTTTCTATTACTCCATATCATAACATTTTTTGAATCTTCTTACCTCAAAATTGTAAATAATCAATTGAACAATATAAAAGAAACAAAAGAATACATATCAATCCTTAAAACAAGAACATTATTATTGTCAAACAAAAGTTGAAACAAGATGCTCCTTTATATTAGTTCTTTTATATGAAAACTTTTTAGATTAATAGGAGCTATATATTTTACCAAGAAATTATTTTTTTGAAACAAAAATTAAAACAAACTAAATTTGATGGCACATGAGTTATGACCACAAAACCTAATAGACGTTATTGAACACGTCTTGAATAAATCGGCCCAAATAGTCATAAGAAGATCCACCATTTTGTAAACATTTTATACCTATGTCTTTCATTTCTCTTACTCGTTGTTTGGTCTCTTCATCCATGCTCATTAGTTTCTTAATCCCATTCTCAATCTCTTCAGCAGTCACTATAAAATTTTCTTTTCTTGTCCTCCAATCACGTCGATAATCTATCCTAATCTCGACTGCTAATTCCAACTCCTTAACTAGCTCAAATGCATTTAGTTGTTGCTCAGCATAAAGCGGCCATGTAGCCATTGGTATTCCAAACCATAAACTCTCTAATGTTGAGTTCCATCCACAGTGTGATACAAATCCACCTACTGCCGGGTGAGATAATATCGAAACTTGTGGGGCCCATTCGATGATTTTACCTCTTTCGGCAGTCCGGTTCAGAAAGCCTTCAGGTAAGGCTTCTATATATGTCTCGTGCTCGCTTGGCATCCCAATTTTACCTGTTCTAACAAAATAATATTAAAATATTAAAATTAAATCTTTTAGATAATTACACGCATCATTTCTCAAATTATTCTAACAAATACTCCTAATAATTACTGGATTTAAGATTAATTGAATCTTTTAGACATTTGATATATATTTTTGAATAATAAAGTTAATAAAGAAAAAAAATATCATAATCATTAAAAAATACTTCCTTTTATTCATAGAGAATGGGACATTTGTTTTTTCACACTATCCAATGCACTTATTAAATGTTATATCTTATTATACATAACGAAATATTATAAAAAGTGAATATTAATTATCTTTGCATTGAGACGAATCAAACAAGATCTCACTTGACTATGTTCTAATCTACAGATTAAGAATAAAATACAAATTAAAAGTAGTTAGTGAATAGTGTCATTAAACAAATATCCCATTCTCTATGAATAGGAGGTAGTATTAAAATAAGATACTTGAAAAATATAAAGATCACTGTTACTAAAAAAATATAAATAAAATCATAATTGAATATTTGGAGACTTGCAATATAAAAATGCTAAAAAAATTAGTTTAAGATATGTGGAAACATAAATATTATAATAAAATTCTCCCTCCTTTTTAAATTGTTTGCACAATAAATGTTCACCAGATTTATGAAAATAGAATCTCTTAGATAGTTGATATATTACTTTATATAGCAAATTTAATGTAGAAAAAGTAGAGATTTGACTATACACATTATAAAATATTAAAATAAATTAGTTGATATATTAATTTATAATATAATAAATTAAATGATAAATATATGAGGATCCACTAAAAAAGACCATACACCAACTGAAAGTCCCAACACAAAACAGTTAGAAATGTCACACTAAATTTCCGATTGAAATGGTTTAGTCATAATATCCGGCTAAACTAGTACTAAATCCTTGTTAGTTAGAAATTCCGACTAAATCTCCTTAACTAAATTTTAGTCAAAAAATTCCGACCATAAGTGATGGAATGATGTTAAAAATGAAGACAGTGAATACGGTTAATTTTGTCTAAATTTTATCATATAAATAGAAAAACGTTTTATAGTAACAACCCAAAATAGCAAATGAGAACAATTTTAAAAAACATACAGCCTGTTTGGTAGATGGTAATAAACAGTGGTAATAAAAATGAAAACTAGTATTATTTTGGTTAAAAAACTTTTTTGCTACCTTGATAGATATGCTTGTCCAACTTCAAACATCTCATTTTCTTTATAAATTTCATTTTATATTTGTTATTAGGTGGTAATCAATATTTGTAAACAAAAAAACTTTTTTGTAATCAAAGTTTTATTACCATAAAATTGATATGAAACTTTCAATAAAATTTTACACTGTAAACTATTCTCATTACCATCATTTAGTATCACTAACCAAACGGGCCAATAAAGTCTTAAAATTTGAAAGGAGTAAAATACATTACCTTCAGGAGGCGGTTTACGTAGCGACCATAAAAACCGATGGCCCGACTTTTCAAGACCGTTGGCTATCTGTTTAACTTGAGCTTCATCAAAACTTCCCATGCTACCAAAACAGAGGAACACAACCGATGATAAAGGTTGATCATTAAGCCAGTTGATGATATAGTCATGATTTTGTCCTTTAGATCCACTTCTGCTCTTATTATCTAGCTCTAAAATAGGACCCACCGGATAAACCGCTGGGATTTTATCTTTAGCTACCAGATCTAACAAAGCATTAATCCCAACACTTTCAAGTTCACTAAATGTGTTTACTAAAATCCCTTTGGACGTTCGGAACCTTCTAGTATGTTCTAGAATCAAATTCTTCCCACTTTCCCTATCAAAGAACACAGACGGAATAATCTTACCTGTAAGGATGAAGTCAAGATTTTAAATTAGGAGGCTAAATAGTCGATTTACTAACATTATTTATTACTGGTTAAACTATGAAAATTTTAAAATTTTGTAAACTAAAATAAACTTAAATCATAGCAATTTGTATTCAATAAATGGAGTTGAAGGTATTAGGCTGTGACCATTCGTCCAAATAATCTTATTGTAGCCCACTCGTGTGGACATAAGACACCTATGGGTTCAGGGCCACAAACCATGGGTCAAGAGCGTTGACTTGCACATACACCTGGTCAGGTTCATTATTTCCCACAACCGTATCCATATGGTAGTAAAAGTAGGGCTGAAAAAAGTTTGGTCAAAACCGTAAACCAAACCAGACCAAACCGTAATTTGAGTATTTGGTCTGGTCTACGGTCTAAATGGTCTGGTCTAGTTTTTTTCAAAAAATTAAGTTTTCGGTCTGGTCCCGGTTTTTAAATTTTTCAGACCAGACTAGACCGTAAATCGTATTTTGACAAACCAAACGAATCGTGTGCACCCCTTAGTAAAAGTATTAGCTAAATATATATGCAAGTTAACAAAAATTATTTTTTCGATATCGGATCTTATCTCACTTGTGAAGTATTTTCCATATAAGCTTCTCTATAATTATCCAATTTTGAAAAAAATCAAGTATTTTGACTTTATATACTCATAGAGTAAGTCTTCCAAAAACCACTATTAAATTTAATATAGCAAAATTACAAACACATACACTAAAAATATAAGGGAAATTCCAAGTGGTAACTCTGAGGTTTAGTGTTTTCCACGTGGTAACCAAAACTTTTAAAAATTCCACATAGTAACCCTGAGGTTTACCAAATTGTTCCACTATGACCTTTTTGCACATACAACGTTAGCAAAACATTATGAAACATTAATTTTGAAGCTTTAATGCTGTTTTACGTCTATATATGCGACTCACCATTATAAATGGCATCAGTCTTAACCATTTTCCCCAAAATATAAACCCAAACTCTAACATCTTTGGATTTGGGGGAAAAATATGATTTGGATGATAAATGGTAGATTTGAGGGTTATATTTTGGGGAAAAAGGTTTAAACTGATAACATTTGAAATGGTGAGTCGCATAAATATGCATACGACAACCATAAAGCTTCAAAACTAATGTTTGCTAACCTTTTTATGTGCAAAAAGGTCATGATGGAACATATACGTAAACCTCAGGGTTACCGCGTAGATTTTTTAAAAGTTTTGGTTACCACGTGGAAAGCCCAAAACCTCAGGGTTACCATGTGGAATTTCCCAAAATATAAATATAAATTATAAAAGATAAAGAATAATAATGACATTATAATAAATATTTATTAGTTTAATTCTAAAAAAATAATTTAAATTAAAATTTGATTTTTTTTTACCTTTTTATAAATGTATTTACTCTAACCACATTAAATTACATCTTCACAGAAAAAATTGAACTCCATTATTTTACACTATTTAAACTAATCAAACTTCTAGTATTGTTCTCTCTCGAATTCTTTTTACCCATTTCCTTAGTATTGTTTTCCCTCTAATTCTTTTTACCCATTTCCTTAAATACAGTTCATTTCTACTGTCTAATTACTCCCTCCCAATCTTTTTGTCTCATTTCTTATTTGGCAAATTCATATTAATTGTCTCATTTTCTTTTGTCTATCTTTTTTTTTTACCTAAATAACCCCATTTTTCCAATTCCCAATACCTAACTACTATCTTTACAATTAATTTAATCAATTAAATTACCCAACAACCACCTTTTTAATGGACCCCACGTACACCACCCGTAATAACCGTGAAAACCCAAACGGGACATCCAAAATGATTCGGAAGGAGTATTATTTTAAGACATAGTATATTTTAAGATGGTTTCCTCATATTCGCAATCTTAAAAATATTCAATAATAAATATAGGTCTACTATTTCAAATGGTATCTTATTTTTTAAATATTAAAAATATCTAATATTACACATAGATTTATTATTTTAGGTGATCTCTCCATATTCTTAATATTTTTGCACAAATAAAACGGGAACAATTAAATTAAATTGAAAAAAGGAGTATATACTAATAAAGGAATGAATTGCATTTTCGACAAGGGGCCAGGTTACCTGTAACCGGGTTCACAAATCCAGGAACATTAAATTCGGAATCAGATTTGACACTATTAACAATATCAATCCCTTCCTCATCAGCCATTGACTGAAAATGCAACATAAGATTCAAAAGACTAGCACCAGAAGTAAAAAACACATAATACGGAACCTTAAACTCCGCAACAACATCATTCATGGTTGTACAAAACATGTCGAGGATGAACCCCACGAGTCGTCCAGACGACTCGTACAGGGCTCTATCCTCGACAGCTTGTTTAACGAGGGGCTTGTAAAGCTTCATAAGGGCTTGAAAGAAGTGGGGAGAAGAAGGATCAGGTGGGTTGCAAACTGGAGGGAGAGTCACGAATGTAAGACGAGATGGGAAGGGATTGTGTTGTGATTGGGATTTGATGAAGGAAGTCACTAAAGCTGAAGTAATTGGGACGTCTATTATGAGAATTACGATGGAAACACGTTCATCTCGTTGGATTATTCGTTTCGATACTTCTACGGCTGAGAGGAGGTGTCCCATTCCTGGTGTTGGAATGAATACCATTTCTGCTGATGAGCTTTTCATTTTTTTTTTTTTTTTGCTTTTTAGTTTTATGTTTGGGTGAAGAAGATGGTGTGACTTACCAATTGTATATATAGTCATATAGATGCAATATTATACCGGTCGGAATCATTTTAGATGTCTTATTTTCTTACTCCCTCTATCCCTTTACTATTGTCCACGGAAAAATAGTAGTGGAGTATTTTTAGTGATTATAATAATTGAAAAAGGTAGTAGTGGGGTATTTTAAGTGAATATAATGATTGAAAAGGTGATAGTGGGGTATTTTAAGTGAATATATTAATTGAAAAGGTGGTAGGTGGGGTATTATTAAATAATATAAGTTGGGGTAGTTGGGGGTATTTAGATAAAAAGTTTTGCCAAAAAAAAAAGTGGACAATTAAAGAGGGATTACCCAAAATGGAAATGTGGACAATAATAAAGGGACGGAGGGAGTATTTGTCAAATTCATATCAATTGTCTCATTTTATTTTTTGTCTATTTTTATTTTAACTAAATACTCTCACTTTTACTACTCCCAATACCCAACTACCACCTTTATAATTAATTTAATTAAGTAAAATACTCAAATACCACCTTTTTAATGGACCTTACACCACCCTTAATAACCGTGAAAACCCAAATGGGATATCTAAAATGATTCGAAGGGAGTACTTTCTTTATTTTCATACTATCTAATGTACTTATTCATTGCTAAATACTTATTTGTCCTCTTTGATTTGCATCAGAGAGAAAGTGAGTAAGTTTTGAGATAGTGTAATAAATGAAGAAAGATAATGAATTGTGTAAATGGAATTTAAATAGAGTTAAAATTTATGAACGAGATTAAAATAAAGTAGTGGGTTATTGTCCATAATAGAAATGATGCAAATTAAGTGGGACGGATTAAAATGAAAAATGATGCAAATTCAATTGAACAAAGGGAGTATCCCTTATTGTACATAACGAAATATTATAAAAAGTGGATATTGATAATCTTTATATTGAGACGAATCAAACAAGATCTCACTTGATTGTGTATAAATTTTTAGATTAAGAATAAAATACAAATGAAGAGTAATAAGAGAATAATGTCAAAAATTAAATATCCTCTTTTCTATGAATTGGTGGGAGTATATATATGAAAGGAATCAAATAACATCACATATGATAATACTTTGACTTATATTAAGAATAAAATACAATTTAAAAGTAACGATATAATAGTCACCAAAAACTAAATGGGACAAATAAAAAGTGATAGCGAGGGATCAGCGTATATATAAAATGTAGCAATGCAAAACATAATGAAATAGGAAAGTGTATCAATTGTTATGTTTTATTTTGTTGCTTATGTTTGATATTTTTCATTCCAGAAAAGAGAAATTAATTAAACATTAATTTCATAGATACATGAAAGTTAAAATATACATACATGTAGAATCATATTTGATTCTCTATATATAGTATTTCAATGTATAATCATAAATTCTGCTAAAGTAATAAAAGAATGTGACACGTGTCACAATTTTAAGAGTTATTTTTCCGTCTAATTCTACTTAAGTTATTTTAGGTAATTTTTATTAAATTTAATTTTATTCCATTGATTTGCTTAATTAATTTAACCCATATTTGATTTTGCCTCATATTTTTTTTCATTGATGCTTCTTTACTTCTACAATTGTCTTTAATAACCAATTTTTCTCTCATATGTTTTTTCAAAAATTCTTATGATTCCGTGCTTAGCACGGGTATATACCTAGTTAGTAATAATTGGTTCTCATATGTATTTATATATTGATCTTGAGAATATCATTATCTTTTTAAATATATTTAGTTCACTTTCTTTTTTAATCTTATTTACATATTTATTTTCTCTATTATTTCTATATTCATCATTTCTCTTTTTTGCTTATATTTTTTCTTATTATCCAAATACAAATTAATATTTACGTCATAAAAAGAAGAGCAATTTCATAAGAAAATTAAAGAGAAAGTACTACGAGTATCATTTATTGCTTGATTACTCCTATTTTTGAAGATATTTGAGAACTATCATTTATATATTGTTGCCTAGCTATATGATTATTATCATTAATTAATACTAAAAAAAAGAGGGAAAATTTTGATTATGGAACAAAATTTGATTTGATTATTATTTATTTGTTGATATATTCTGATTTTTAATTACCTTAATATATTGAATTTTATCTGTTATACTTAATAAATTACTTCCTCCATTCTGAAATACTCGCTACATTTTAATTATGTGCACTATTCATCGTTCAAGCTTATTTTATGTATAGCGAGTAATGTTTAAGTTAAAATATAATCAAGTGAAATTTTGTTCGAATCATGTAATCGCATACTTTCATAATATCAATTTTTATAACTTTTAGATTTATATAATTCAAAATATAAATAAATAAAATAACACATTGGAATGCGTAAAAAATGAAATATAGCAAATATAATGAAAGGAAAGAAGTATTTGTTGATATATAGGTAATAGAACAAGATTAGCTTTGATTCTTATTTGTTGATATATTCAGAGTATGGTATGTTTTTACGCCTTGAATTAAATGAATATGTCTCATTTTATTTCTGTTTACTTTAATAAATTTGCTTAACTTTGATTTTTGGATAAGACACCGCTACTTTTAGATTTGTATATTTTCTTTCTTATTTTTAAAAATTTCTTTTATCCTCCAAAAATCTTTAAATTAGTAGTTTTTTTGGGCACTATACATTAATTAGTCTTATTTTGTATTTTATTTGTGATCTATAATCAAAACATATTCAAATGGTACTTAATTGATTCATCTGAATGAAAGAATCATGAATATTCAATTGTTACGATTATATTAACAATTAAATAAGTATATTAGATAATGTAAATAAATTGCGTAGCAAAGAGACAAAGATATAGTATCGAATTTCTTTGACTCATTATACTCGACTATTAATTTTTGTGTCGTTTAACAATCAACAAATAAAGAGGTGTTCGAAACAAACTCAATGATCCAAAATTAACCCGATCTTGTAACCGAATCGGATTTGAATTTCCTTCAAAAATAATTTATAATTGTCTAAATTATTAAACAATATGGACGTAAAACCCAATTTCAAACCGACACGAAATACCTATTTCAAAATCAACTCGACGAACCGAATGAACACCTCTAAATTTATTTTGAAGGAGGGCTTCAGGATAAAAACAAGAGTAGAAGATGCGTGAATAAAAAAAAATGTTATAAAGGCCCAATACATTAAAATAGAAAGTGTGAGGATTTTTTAGGAGTATAAAAAGTTCTTTCTCCGATACACTCAAATACTCTAACTAGATTTTATAGAAGTTCTCATTTGGCATTTTGAGTTCAATTTGTTGATCCTATAAAGAAATTTTCTATCTATATCATAAATTTTGACAAAATTAACCTTATTCATTATATTTTAATAATATTTATAGTCTCCACTATTTCTTCCAATTACTTTATTTTAACATTTTTATATTTTTTATGGTCCCTACACATTTCCCACTAAATTTATAAAAATATTTTTTAATAGTTGTGGTACCTTTTTTTCCACTGCCTTTCTTTTAATATTTTTTTATTGTTTATGGTCCTTATCTTTTTTCGCCTTCAAATTTATTATTTAATAAAATATATACTCCTTTCGTCCACTGATGAAGTTCCCACAAGAAATGCTCACAGAAATTAAGAAAAATAGATTTTTTTGGATAGTAGATATATTATTTTACTAAATAATAATTTTTAGGGAGTAAAGTATGAACTATAAATTTTTAAAAATATAAAAGAAAGTTAGTGAAAAAAATATGAAGACTATAGCTAATAAAAAACATATATTCAAAAAGTGAATGGGAAACATGGAAACTATAAAGAATATAATAATGTTAAATTGAAGTTAGTACTTCATCTGTTCCATTTTACTTGCAACACTTACCGTTTTTGGAAGTTTCATATTACTTGCAACATTACTATTTTTGGCTAAAGTAATCTACTTACTTTATCTTACTTTATTCATACCCCACATATCACCATCAATCATACATTATCCCATTAATTATTTAATATACCCACAAGTCACAACCACTATCTACTTATAATAATTTTTTTTATTTTTACCCCACATACCACCATCAATCATACATTATCCCTATTTTTACCATACTGATTTGACAACTCTTAAAAATATGCCAAACTCCTATGGTACTACTAAAACGGAGCAAAGGATATATAAGATATGTGAAGAACAAGATGATTTGTACAAAATTTGTGATAGAAATCAAAAAATTCTTTATGAGAACAATAATTGAAACACCCAAAATGAAAAATGTGTTTTACTTTAACGAACAAAATAAAACAATTAGAACATTTGATTTTTCACACGATTCGATACACTAATAGAAGGAATAAAGTAAAAGAACAAAAGATAGATTTAATCACCTGGAAAAAAGTGAAGGTAGTGATGTCAGCGCTGAGGTATCTAAAAAGATCTGATGAGTTTCCTTCTTGATTTTAGTGTTGTGTTGAAGACGTGCTTGCTTGCGGATAATACAGGCCTTGCCATTATTTTTGTCTTCTTTTTCTTTTTTTTTTTTTTTTATTTTTTTATTTTTATTTTTTATTTGTTTTTAATCACAGTGTTGTCACATTCTTGGAAGAAGCTTACAATTATTAATGGCTTTTAGCTCAGTTTTACGAAGAAGCTTGGATATCTACTCCACACTAGGACAAGCAATAGGCACGGAAGCGATTATCATACTCATTCCAATTCAATTTAGTTGTCATATTTGATTTAAGTACAAATATTAAGAAAATGAGTAGCCCACTTGAAATAGTAGACTCATGTGCAATTGGGTATTTTTAATATTAAGAATTGAAAAAGTCCACCTAAAATAGTAAACTCTGTTGAACATTTAGTGTCTAATAATCCTAGTTTATAATCACTAAGTACTTCTAAAGTAGTGGGTCAGTATGTAATAAAATGCTAGGTCCAAAAGGGGTTTAAAGGAAAGGACAAAAAGAACAAATAAAATACTAAGTAAAGCCAACTTGGTTGTCATGAATTTGGCCTAAAGCTGAGTCCGCTTTAGGTTCTGGAAACATGGTTCTGTCCAAAAGGAAAAGCCGACTCGGCTTTCCTTGTCAGGGGTGCAAAACTCGACTCGGCTTTCTCCTCTATTTTGACCGTTGGAATATTTCGGTTTTCTGTGAGTGAATGCTTTGGGTTCGTTCCTATACTAATGTCTCTTAATTTCTGGAGTTGTAAGGGAATATTAAAAAGTATAACACTCATGAATGCCATAGATTAATGCTATTGAATTGGATAATTATCAATATAATCATTATGAGTGATTAATTAGGTCATGACCCTTAGCTATGCTCTTGTAGTATAATTAGGGTCTTGATGTTGAGTAGAAGGTACACCTTTTCTAATTCTTCTTCTCTAATTCTCTTTTCACAAAATCTTACAAGAGACGGTCTATAGGATAGACCACAAAATTGGGCCAGCCCATTTCCCTTAATTGATTTTTTTTATTATAATATCAATTATATTATGTTATAATCCTAAATGTAAGGTATTATAACCTTGAATATACTATTCTATAACCCTAAATATAAGTTATTATGACCCCAAATAATTTATTATAACCCTAAATATAATATGTTATATTTTGGGCTGGGCTTTATGTATTCCGTCTATAGAATAGACCGTCTCCCATGAGACTTATTGTTCTCTTTTGCTTGTATTCTTTTCAAGAGAGTAATTCACTCTTGTTTAGAGCTACCAAACCTTATAGTTTTCTAAACACATTGTTGTTAAGTGGCACATTCTAAGTACTAAGAGTGTGTGTGTTGTTTGTATCTCATTGTGAATTTTCAAACATCAACCCAAGTACCTTTGTGGGAGAAATATCACAAAAGGAAAGTAATCACACGCCTACAACAAGTATCAAGCTTCCGGGTAACGGTTGTTGTTACAAAACAATCTTCAAGTTAATTTAGCATTTTTATTTGTAATTTTATTTTGTCATCAACAAAGGGATAAATACAAATTCTCGTTTGTAATTTGTATTTGCATTATTTAGTTTTAATGAACCCATGTGCAATATTGAGTATTTTTAATATTAAGAAAATGAGAAAACCACCTATAAATATAGGTCTTAAAATAGAAATGAGACAAGTAAGGTGAATTTAGCTAATGAAAAAATGAGCCAAGTAAAAAGAATTGGAGAGAGTATTATTTATCAGATTGTCTGTGAAATAGCAACCACAATAGGGCCTAAGGTTTCAAACTTTATCCCTAACAATCACCCAAGACCAATGGTAAGGGTGTTCAATGCAAGTAAACATACACTTCAATGATAAGCAATGAGAAAGCAATAAACAAAGGCACAAGATTTACGAGGTTCACCCTAGGGGTATTCATTAGCGGGTACCCAGCATTTCGGGTACCCGGATAGTCGGATACTTTTTTTGACGGCCCGTGTCCCGGCCCAATTAATCCGGGTACCCGGATAAGTCGGGTCGGAACACCGGGTACCCGGTTTTAATTTTGAATTTTTTGGGCAGATTTTATTTGTAATTATTGGGCAGTTTTTGAGTGTAAATTGGGGCAGAAGATGGATGAAATATAGACAGATTTAAAGGTGTTGTTATACTTGTATTAGAAGTACATGAAATACAAATCTGAAAGGCAACTGCAGCTTCATTCTAAGTTCCTGGCTGATGTGCACACAAGAATCAAAACACTAAAATCCTTGATCCAATGTTATTGTCATATTTGTCAAGTGGTTATATCAAGTCATGAAAATAAATAATCAATATTCATGTAGAATCTCTAAAAGTTCAAATGAAAACTCCATTAGATATACACTGCAGTGTACAGTAATAATAAATTGTCAATTTTATTATCACTCTACTATCGCTTTTTTTATTACTTTTTTAGTTTAAAATAATGTATGTAAAGAATATGCATTTTTTTTTTGTGGAAAAAGAACTTTCATTAATTCCATAACAAGGCTAAATCAAGACAAGGAAAGGCTAAGAGGCCTCAAAGACAGCAAATCAAGCTAAAATATTCCTATACATAGGCATTTCCTCCGGAAAGAGACAATGCGTGCGGTTCAACAAACATCGCTTTAGCTCCACCAAAACATTATTAGGGGACCAAACATACAATTCTTAAACACATTCATTCCTTGTCTTCCAAATCAAGTAAATCAGATTACTGATGGCCATGATAGCAAGTTTCTTCATATATTTCGAAAGTTTCCACCTTCGAGGAGATAAATCTGCATCGGAGTTAGCCTTAAAGTTAACCCCAAGCCAAGAAGAGAGAAGATCCAGACACATAAAACTAAATTTACAAGCAAAAAAATAAGTGTTGGGCCGATTCCTCATGAATCAGATAAAGGGGACAACTATTATCCGCAATAAGACCAGCTTTCTTGAGAAGATCCCTGGACTTCAATTTGTTTAACATAACAAGCCAGAAAATGAAACAATGCTTAGGAACAGTTGCTCGAAACCAGATCAAACGTCACCAATGAATAGTAGAACTGCTACCAATGGTATCTTTGTACACTGTGATTATAAGTTGTGCATTGTTAAGTTGTTATCAAGAATAATACTATCTCCTCATATGTCTGGTAATGTTCCAAATAATATGGGAATATTAATGCGTGTTTTGATACTCTAATTAAAACACATAATTAATCCATGTAATAAACTTTTTCGTAATACCAATAAGCATTTTATATGATTTGGTATAATTTCATTTGATCAATACTTATATATGTGATTTTGTTGGATCCGATATATTATAATTAGTATGAGTTGTAAACTAATCCAATCAGTATATATATAGATCAAAGTTGATTAATAATAAAACACTATGATCACCTAAAATCATTGAATTATATTTTTCATAATTTATCATACTTATATTTGGTTATTACACTTGATTAAGAACATTTAATTTCTTTCTTTGTCTTACCAATTTTACCCCAAGTACGAATTTGATGTATATATGAAGAGAAGTAATAAAAAGTGCAAAAAATGTATAATTAATGGAAAAAGTAGGAGAATTTGTAGATGTCAATAAAATAAAACCCTAACAAGTTTTTATTACTGCAAGCGCACGGGTGTCGTAGCACAATTACGGGTCGGATCACGGGGAGACAGGATTAATACAAGAGTCGATTAGTTAATCACTTGGGAAACAGAATTTTGGTTGTTATTTCTAAGACTATGTGATGACACTTTAAGAAATATGATGGATTCAAGATAATAAAAGGACTAGAACATAGGAATTCCCCACTAATAGCATGTGATAATTTCGACAAGAATTGCAATTGATTCCGTTGAATTGATTTAGCGATCTAACTTAATCACTCCTTTTTGGGATAATAATCAAATTAAGACAACTTAAATGGGTTCTCTCAATCTCAACTTTCGTATTTCTATCGATTAACATCACTAGATAACATACTACCCAATCTCAACTTTCGTAATTTTGATTAAGAAGACATATTAACTTGATTTATCATCCAAGACTAATAATATTCTCATCCCTCATCTTTCGTGATTTTGGTTTTAAAAGAAATTAAAAGACTTTAACTTGAATGATCATACATAACAATTTGATCAAATCAATTCAACATCACAATCATCAATCATCATCTAACAATCACATACATATTAGGGTTCAAATCCTATGCCCTAGCATACAAAACTACTCACTAATCATGGTTGTAGAGAATTCTATGTATACTAAACTATCATGAAACAAGATATAAGACATAATTTAAAAACTTGAATATAAAAGAAAATACCTTGACAATGGAGATGAAAAACGGTATGTAAATTGCTAATAAAATCCAAGAGTACAATATTGAAATTCTTAAAGGAAAGCTTAAACTAAATCAATGGAATACAAAGAAATTCTAGAGTTTGAAATAAAGAAAACTGAATAATCTAAATTAGGGTAACCTCCACTTAAATAGTGGTTCCAAAAATTAAGAGAAAAAAACGTTTAAATTCTCGTCAGACGAAAAGCAGCGAGTCGCCACTTTGGAGCGACGAGTCGTCGCTTCTGGTCTGACTGGCGAACTTTGAATGGCTGTCATTTCCTGCTCGGTTGTCGGATATGAACATATAATATACCGTTGGAAAACTCTTGAAGTCTACTTTCCAATGCCGCAAACCTTGCATCAATGTAATCTCTCTATCAAAAGTTATGGCCAAAAGAGTGAGCATGTATCAAATTTCACTTCAAAACATTTGTCTTTTAAGCACTTTTCTACTCTTTTCTCTTTTGCCCATCGTCATTGTACAACATCTTCAAGCGAGCAACGATCTCTTCACTTATTTAAGGGGTTTTAGGCTATTTCTCCAAGCCTTCACACTCTTATAACTCCGTATACTAGTAAAAAGCTTCTATTTCGCCTCGTATATCATAAAACTACAAAATAAGCACAAGAGACAAAAATTGCAACAATTCAATACTATAATCCCTAAACACCACTATAACTTCGTTCAAGGAGCGTAGAAATAACACGGATAAGTGCAAATAATTGCACTTATCATTCAAAATAAGAAAATAAAAGTATAAATACAATTATATTGCGCACAATGCAAAATATGATATAATGTACGTAATGTATACAGTTGTTCTATAAATATAATACAAAAATATGTCAAAAAATTTGATAAAGTTGTGCATCGCACGGGCACTATCTAGTTAAAACTATGGTACAAACAAGAATGAGACAGAATAGAAAAAAGTATATCTTGATAATTTCATTCAAATGAATAAAATGTAAAAACAAGGATTACAAATATATATAGCTAATCTTGAAAGTCACCTATATAAAACTTTTCGCCCATTCGCTGTGAATAATCTATCTTTAAATTCTTTTTTAATAATTTGACATTTGCCCTTAACTTGCTATCAACATAATATTTTATTTCATAATAATTCAACAGTTGCCCTTTGTTTGCGATCAGTATACTCTATTAAAATATTGACAACAAACTAAAGACAAAGATTATTTTGTAAAAAATAAATAAATATTAAGATTATTCAAACAGATAAATAAAAAGTTGAATTATTAATAATAATTTTTTCAATAAAAAATTATAAAAGTTTGTAATATATATTCACATTAGAAGGTAGTTAGTCTTTTGTGGTGTCAGTTTGTTAATTGTTATTTTACACATGTAATATTGTTGCTTTGTTAGCATACATATGCCGTCCTATATCCTTCTTTACAAGTAATCAATACTACTCTCTATGTATGATTTTGCTGTTGAACATTTAGTGTATAATAATCCTGAATATTATAATCATCAAGTACTACTAAGGTAGTGGGACAATTGAATCAATTTACTAAGTCCGTATACATCGCTAAAGCTACTAAAAGTAGTGGGACAAAACGTATTATGATACGAGGTCCGTTAGGCATTAAAGTGGGTTCCAAAACAAAGGAAAAGGGGGACCTAGGCAGTGGCTTAACGCCGACTCGGCGGTCCCCCTAGAAGAGCCATAGCCGAGTCGGCGTTTGGTCTCTGGAAAAATGGGTTTTGGTCAGTGACCAAACGCCGAGTCGGCGGTCCCTCATATGGACCCATCGCCGACTCAGCGATCAGGGCTGCCATATGACCGTTGCTTTTCTTCCCGTTTTTCACGCGTTTAATGCTTTGGATTCTCCTTAATACTCTTAATCTCTGGTATTATTAGGGAGTATTAAGGACAATAATGATATGGAATAATGGCATTAAGTTCTATGATCATCAATATGATCATTATGGTGATGATTATGAGCATAGGCTCCCCTTATACTCTATGAGTATAAATAGGTGCCTTGGGTGCTTGAGTTTCTTGCACCTCATTCCTGAATACTTCTAATCTCTTCTCTCATTTTGTTCTTTGCTTGATCAAGAGAGTAATTAACTCTTGTTTTAAGCTATACATTGCTCATAGTTTTCTCAAACACAAAGCTATTACGTAATACATCCTAAGTACTAAGGTTGTATTGTTGTTGATTGTATCGCATTGTGAATTTCCAAACATCAAACCCAAGTACCTTTGTGGGGGAAAATATCACAAAAGGATAGTGAACACACGCCTTCAACTTGTATTAAGTTTCCGGGTAACCGTCGTCGTTACACACATATCTTCATTAGTTTATTTGTTTTTATCATCTTGTAATCTCAATATTGTCATCACACAAAGGGGTTTATACAAATTCCCGAGTTGTAATTTGTATTGTATTATTTAGTTCCCTAATAATTAATTGCACCCATTAAGCCATTATATATCGGGTGATATGTAGTAGAAAGTGAAATTTGGTTGAAGAATAAGACAAAAAAGTAAGTGGATGATAAAAATGGGTGGTTAAAATGGAGAGAGAAAATAAGTTTGTGGATGAGATTTAAAGAAAGAAAGTGAAGTCATTGTCAAAAAAAGAAAGGTGCAAAATGAGTGGGACTAACTAAAAAGGAAAGAGGTGCAAATTGAGAGGGACAGAGGAAGTACCTCCTATTTCACTCTATATGTGCCATATTTTTTGGCACTATTCACTCATCACTTTTAATTTGTATTTTATTCTTAATCTATAAGTTAAAATATATCATGTGAAATCTTGTTTAATTCGTCTCAATACAAAAATTATTAATATTAAATTTTTATAATTTTTAATTAAGAATAATTTGAGATATTAAATCTTATAATGTTAGCTCAGCAAATGTGAAAAACTAAATTAGACATTTAGAATGAATAGGATGGAGTATTTATCAATGATCCTCTCCTTAAACTACAACATACTTCTCCTTAGAGAATCAATTATTCAGTAAACAAGATTTGTCCTAACAAATGATGATATATTGGGAAAAAATACAAATGTAAATTTTTGTCATATTTATGAAACTTTTACGTGGAGAAGAAACAATAATGATATAAGATTTTGCATAAACAATTTTATTAATTGTTTTTCAATTGACCTCAGATTATAAAGATAATATGCTTCACAGGTAACTGCTAGTCATATGAGATGGTACACAGAGCACTATAGTAAAGATGGAGAGATGATTCATCTGTTCATGCCCGGCATGGTTGACTTTCATTGACACGTATCCGGACTTTGCATTTGAGCTAGACTCTACGAATTAAGTACTGATTGTTATTGGCATACTTTGAATTTATTAAAAAATATTCATTGAATTAAGTATACTACACAAGGTTATTCGGATTTAGATTCTACGTAGGATCGTTGAGGGAGTAGGATTGAAATCGGTAGAATTGGATCGTAGGATCGTGTGATCCTACAAATAAGCATTAATATGCTTTACATAACTAATTTTCAATTGATTTGTTCTTTTTTAAGTTTTGATGTTTAAATTAACACTTATTTGACTTTAACTAATAGGTAATATGTTTTGTAAAAAAATACTTTTAATAATCATTTTTAAAATGTGAATCAAGAAAAACTTGAATTTTAGTCATATTGATATAATTGTTTAGATATATACATATATACATAAGTAAAATCTAGATTATATGAAATTTTGTACGATTGAAATTACCCTGTAGGATCGGATCTTAAGATCGTATGATTGTAGAATCACATTATGATCCTACCACTTAAATCCATAAGTTACGTAGGATCGTACGATTTTACCAACATTGAGATCCTATCTACATTCCGGATCGATTGCCTAATTTTAAATTGTCAAAATGGAGATTTTATAACCATGATACTATATAAAATATAAGGTACAATTCATTGAATTTGAATTTTCATAAGTAAAATTCAATTTGGTTTGATATGGAAAACTCTCTATAAAGTGATAGTGATGGTCAATTAATAAAGTTTTCTACATTAATAAAATTCTCCGGTCCCAAAAACTAGGTTACAAAGAATAATTAAAAAACTAAGAACATACATTGTTCACTATGAATGATTACCTCACTTTGTATTGAGCCAAAAGATAGCGGGGTGTTTGGCAATCCGCTTTTCGCTTAGCTTTTTGGTTGGCTTTTGGCTTTTGGCTTGTTGGTTGGTCAAACAGCCAAAAAAAGTGTTTGGTAAATGGCTTTTAATGCAGCTGAAATGCTGGCTTTTAAGCCAAAATAAAAAAGCTGCTCCAGCTAGCTTTTTGGGTTGGCTTTTGGCTTGTTGGCCCACTTTTTCTCTAATAAACAGCCAACAATACCAACATTCAAATTTACCAAACATCTCCACAAACAGCTAGCTTTTTAAGCTAGCTTAAAAGCCAACAAAAACAGCCAACATTTCCAGCTGGTCAAACAAGCCAACTAAAAAAGCTAACCGCCAACAGCCAACAGCCAACAGCCAACAGCCAATTGCCAAACACCCCCAGTAATACCTTTCTAAAACAATAAAAATTTTCAAATATCAACTTAACTAATTTGATACTTACTCGAATAATGCATAATAAAAATTATAAATTTTTGATAATAAAGCAAATTGATTTTGTTTGATTATGCTCTAACTTATAGATTAAAATGTAATTACAAAATAATAATAAATAAATAAATAAATAAATAAATAAATAAAGCGATATTTTTAATTAAGTAATTAAAGAATGAATGAAGAATTTTAGATAAAATTCCTATCCAAGTCTAGGTCGTTATGGACAAATAAAAATTGACTAGATACTTCTGTGAGCGAATGGTTACCACTCTTAACTTCAATGCACCAAAAATACATTATGTCATAGAGTCCAATCTTTCCGGAATACTATCTCCTATGTCTAATAGTTATTAACTTAATATAATCTAATTATTCTTTATTAGTTGATCTTATTTGACATAGTTTTTGGTGTTTATTGTAATAATTATTTTTGTGAGAGACCGTCTTCTAAAGAGACGACTTCAAAATAATAACCTCTTATTTTCTCTTTTATGTTGTATTAATGAATTGAGATATTTAGCCCATTTATTAATACGTCTTTTGGAAATACTGTCTCTCACAACAATTTGTGTTATTGTAAAACACAATCAATTGACATCTTAATTATTAGATTTATCTTAATTTATATATTGTATAATAATAATAATATTAATTTTTTTGTATTTTCTATCATATGAAAGCAATAGGGGTGTTCAATGGGCCGGATAAGGGCCGGACCGGGCTTAAGTAAATACGGGCCGGCCCGGATAAGGGCCCTTTAAAATTAATATGGGCTTTAAATGGGCCGGGCTTTGAAAGCCCGGTCCGGCCCAATCCGGCCCATTTTTACTACTAGAAATATTTTTAATCCCCATTTTTCAATTTATAACAATTGAATTATCATTTATAATAAAAAAAAATTAATAAAATATTAATAATTTCATTGACAATGTCATTTATAATATTTAAATTATACATTAATTATGTTATTTACAAAGGCCCGTTTTCGGGCCTTAATGAGCCCTTTTATAGCCCGCTTCATTTTACATAAAGTAAAGCCCGTTTCCGGCCCGGCCCATTTTCGGCCCGGCCCTTACAAAGCCCTTCAAAAAACGGGCCTGATAAGGGCTCAAAATGGGGGCCCGGCCCATTGAACACCCCTAGAAAGCAAAAATATGAAGGATTAATATTGTGATTTGTGCATTGAATGGAAATTATTGTCAAGAACCAATTTAATCAAAGCGTAATAAACTATTGATTAAGGTCCTATAATATACTACACCTCTAACATGCCCCCTCACACAATCTTTTTATAATTGATATTGAATATTTCATTTTAAATAAGAGTTGATTGAGATCAAATTCGTCATATCTTATCATGTCGATTCTTATGTTAATAAAGAAATAAGTAACCAATTCAATTAAAATTTAAACTCATAGTTAAGAGATCCCATGCTATGCCTATATATATACATAAGCAATGATCCTTTCTTAATAAACTAGAGTATAGATATAATAATTAGCTCCAAACATTATTTCTACACGCATCTTCACCCTCCCCAAACATGACAAGCTCTTCAACAATGGAGCTAGTCTTCATTCCAACACCAGGAATGGGTCATCTACTCTCTACTGTAAACATAGCTAAACTCATCCTCCAACGCGACCATCGCTTTTCCGTCCTCATCCTCGTAATCAACTTCCCGATGTCATTTTCCACTGTCACCGCCTTCATCCAATCCCAAAAACGTGAAAATCAATACCCAAATCGTCTCATCTTCCACACTTTACCCCCTCTTTCCAATCCCCCTGACCCATCTTCTCCGACCTTCTTTCAGACCTACCTAGACCTCCAAAAACCCCTCGTAAAGCACGCCATCGAGGAAAGGATCCGAGATGGTTCACCCAAGCTTTCTGGGTTAATCCTCGATATGTTCTGTGTAGAGATGAGTTCTGTTGCCGATGAATTTCATGTCCCTTGGTATGTGTTTTACACATCCGGCGCTAGCCTTATGAATCTACTCTTACATTTTCAATCAATGGTTGATGATGAAGGGGTTGATATTTTTACTGAGTTTGAGAACCCGGATACCGAGTTTGTTGTTCCCGGGTTTGTAAACCGACTCAGAGAGAAAAACTTCCCTGCTTCTGTCGTTAATAAAGAACGTGGATCCACGGTGACTCTAAAACTAGCGAGAAGTTTGAGAAAATCAAAGGGGGTTTTGATAAATACATTTGTAGAGTTGGAAACAATTGGTACTAATGCTTTGTTTGATCTTGTAGCTAAGGGTAGTATCCCTCCTGTTTACCCAGTGGGTCCCATTTTAGAGCTTGGGAAAAACAGTACAAGTGGGTCCCATCAAGATTATATATCAATCATGAAATGGCTTGATGATCAGCCCTGTTCTTCAGTGGTGTTCCTCTGTTTTGGGAGTATGGGAAGTTTTGATGCAGATCAAGTAAAAGAGATTGCTAATGGTTTAGAGAAATCCGGGTATCGATTTTTATGGTCCCTTCGGAAACCACCCCCGGAGGGTAAATTTGCATTGCCAAGGGAGGAGGGGACGTTTGAGGAGGCCTTACCTGAAGGCTTTTTGGAACGGACGGGTGAAAGAGGAAAAATTATAGGGTGGGCCCCGCAAGTGCCGATACTAGAGCATTCTGCTATTGGTGGGTTTGTGTCGCACTGTGGATGGAATTCGACGTTAGAGAGTATGTGGTTTGGGGTTCCTATGGCAACGTGGCCGCTTTATGCTGAGCAACAATTGAATGCATTTTTATTAGTTAAGGAGCTCGGGTTAGCAGTCGAGATTAGGATGGATTATCGACGTGATTTTAAGACATTTAAAGCTAATTTTCAAGTGAGTGCGGAAGAAATTGAGGATGGTGTTAGGAGATTAATGTGTATGGATGATGAAGCAAGGAATAGAGTGAAAGAAATTCGAGAAAAGAGTAGAAAAGCTTTAGAAGATGGTGGATCTTCTTACAAAAGTTTGGGGAAATTTATTGAAGATGTTGTGAGTAATTGAGATGACTACCATTTTGTAATTTGCATTTTGTTTTGGAACTACTCTAATGGTCAATGATGTTATTGTAATTTGCTATGTTTAATATGCTTGTTTGCTAATATATTGGGTGTTTTGCCCCATAAATAGATTGGTTAAGGTACTTAATTTGGAGTTGTATGTGTTGAATAAAAATGAATATTAGATTTCTTGATATTTGTATTTAAAAAATTTAATGATTAATATTTTAGCTTTCAATACTCAAATTTCATTCATATAATTGAATGTTCGATAAACGGATAAATTAGGATAATTAAAAATTAACTGAAAATAGTAGAGAATACTCTCTCTGTTCTTTTAAGTTTGTCCACATTACTATAAGGGACAGTTTCAAAAGTTTGTCCTATTTAAAATACTTTTCTATTTTGGAAAGTTTTTGTCTTCCATATACTCTCTTTATCCCTCATTTAACCCTTATTTCTTTCTCATAATACCAATATAATCATTAATTAACACCACTATTCTAATAAAATAATATCCATTATCTACAAAGATTTCACCTTTCTTAATTTGTGTGAAATCTTCAAATAAGACAATAAAAAAAGAACGGAGCGAATATCATTTTATAATTTAGTTCAAGAATTGAATGAACTAGGGGAAAACGTAGCATAGACGTGCAAAGGTTTCCTTGGGCCGAAAGAAGATTGTCCCTCAAGTATAAAATAGATAAAGAATTGAATTTTCTTATTTTTATGATATAGCCTATAGTTAGAGTAGAATGTTATAGAAAAAAAAAATCATAAATCGAACTAATCAAACCAAACAATAAATATGATTTGGCAATACCATGGTGCAAAATAATGGACGCTATGAAACGGAACGAACGTTTTGTAATGGATTGTGAGAATACTATGTTGATTTCTCGCGATTTGTAATGCTGGATGAAAAAGCGGCGTGTCATCACGGAAATCGAACGATTTCGTCGTTTTATAACGACCGAATTGAAGATTACCGACGACATTTAATGGGAAACCATGATAAACCAGAAGAGCAAGATTTTACTGGTTAGTGAGAGAGGAGGCCTTTCGAAAAAAGATGTTGGGTGTTGTAAGCAAATCTTGCAAATCTATATTAATAGTACAGCTGTAGGCTTTAACCTTAACCCCTACTTCATTATATTAATTTTTGTATGTCTCCATATGAGTTTTTTGTCATTAATTACAAACTTATTTTTTAATAAAGTAACTCCACTAAGACAATGACCATTAAGGACTTCTAGAACGGGAGTATTTTTAGTTTTGATACTGTTAAAATTTTAATTGATATATGAAAATTGTATTTTAAAAATATTAATACTATCTTGATCCGTTTCGCAATAACTGTATCTATCTATAAATCTATAAATCTATAAATAAATACTAAAACAAAAATCATCTAAGGACAAGTGTCAACTTTTGGTGAATTCATTTCCCGCTCAAAATCTAGAGTATTGAACAAGCTAGGAGCCTTGACTATTGACTTACCATTACATTTAATGATTACTAATAAAATCTCTACAATCAAGGAATTAATTAGTATACATTTATTTACAAATTTTGTTGTATTCTTTATATCTTCATTTTTGACAAAAAAAAAATCACCATAGCTTTTTCTCGCAAAAATTATCCATTATTTTTCTATTTTTAGATCTAAATATTGGGTTTTTTTTGTTTTTAATTAATTATCTATCTTTTTAAATTTTTGGAAAAATTACCCAGAATAATACGACCTTTCACTGATTTTCCAAGAATAATACGAACTTTCAATTAACCACCAATAATACGAACTTTGACATGCATTTTCCGCTGGCATACATGACCTGTTTATAACCGGTAGTACAGGTCTTTTTTTTACCGTTGCTCAGCAGGTTTCAACCAGTAATACGAACTTTCAATTAACCACCAATAATACGAGATGAAACCTGCTGAGCAACGGTCAAAAAAAGAACTGTACTACTTGTTATATACAAGTATGCCAGCGGAAAATGCATGTCAAAGTTCGTATTATTAGTGGTTAATTGAAAGTTCGTATTATTCTTGGGAAATCAGTGAAAGGTCGTATTATTCTGGGTAATTTTTCCTAAATTTTTTGGGTGTAGTTGCTTTGAACAAAAAAGGGAAAAATTTCAGTAAATGTGTGATGTGTCATGCAAGGCCTTTTTATCTTTTTCTTTTTTATCTATATATATCTATTATTGATTTTTGATTTCATATTTTCTTCTATGCATGTGAATGAATTATTTACTAATTAACATGGATTTTGATTGCTAATTTTGTTATTTTTGTGCTTGATCTTTTTCTAATTTAGCAAATTTGTTAAAGTTGATACAAGAAGTCAAGAAAGGAGACACTACTACTTGCACGAGATATGAGACCTCTCCAAATAAATCTTTTTTAAAAAAAACAATGTAAAATTTTTTCATTCAAATTAGAATTTTTGAGATATTCTTAAATACGGAGTAGTATATTTTTTCTTATATATTTTATGGTTTATGAGAGAGCTATTTAGAACAAATTTCAATGTTTTCAATTTTTCTATAAAATTTTAAGTGAGTGTATCTAATATGAGTTTTGGTTGCATTGAGGAAAATAAATACTTAATATTTTACATAGTAAAGGTGTAAAATTAAATTAGTTAACAAATAAGCTAAGATTATCATTGTTTTGCGTGTATTTCTAGGAATATAAGTTTGAATTTTATTGACTACATACTTTGTATTTATTAAATAATTAAATTCAGGCTAGAGATATGAATTTATTACTTAAATTTGATTTATTTATTAGGGTGCTAATTTTATGTTATTTTATTTGTGCCTATTAACATTTTATTTATATAATTATCCTATAAATGTATATGTTAAATATAATAAAGTATTAAATAACCCGTGCTTAGCACAGGCAATCACCTAGTTTTCTCTGTTTCCGTGACCAGCAATTGCGACCATGTTCTCAACCGTTATCGCGTTTTTATACTATTAGTAATACTATTAGTTTGATTTGCATGATAAAAAATCGAAATATTTTAGTTTAGAAATCAAACTTAATTTCAAATACAGATCATATCTAACTATTTAAATTGGGCAAACTACAAATGAGTAAACTTTGCGCAACCAACATAATTACCTAATAGTCGTACTAATAAGTAACAGTAAGTCTCATGGGAGACGGTCTATTCTATAGACGGAATCCATAAAGCCCAGCGCAAAATATAACATAGTATATTTGGGGTTATAATAACTTATATTTGGGGTTATAGAATAGTATCTTCGAGGTTATAATACCTTACATTTTTTTTTTTGAAGAAAATAATACCTTACATTTAGGATTATAACATAATATAATTGATATTATAATAAAAAAAATCAGTTAAGGGAAATGGGCTGGCCCAATTTTTTAGTCTATCCTATAGACCGTCTCTTATGAGATTTTGTGAATAAGTAAAGCGCACTTGCAGCAAAATTATTATACCTTTAAACTAGAATTCAAATTCCATTTTTTCTACCTCACTTTCCTATTATCATTTTCATTGTTTTGATTTACTACTTTTGTTTTTTATTTGGTTTGTTGTTTAGAATTCATTTTCAAGTTCACAACTTGTTTGACTTGATTTTGGTTTTATATAAAATAAGAAAAAAAGTCCAAAATCTAATCCCACTTTCTACTCATTTTTTGAAAATAATTCTAGCTCTTTTATTAATTTTGAATAATTCTAGCTTTAGGGATATTTTTCCGAAATATCATTACATAAAAGCTAATTTAATACATCAGATAAATTTCTATTAAAAAAGTTGAATTAAAAAGATTAAATGAAAGAAAAAGAAACGAAAATAGAAAAAAAATGTTTCTTATATTTCATACTCCTATTCTATGAATTCAACTGACTAAGATCCGAAGTAGGAATGATTATGGGTCCAAGACTCTATTGGATTTGTCCTAGACCCGTCCCTATTTTCAAGTCCAAGTCTAATTTTTTTGGGACCCATACCTAACTCAATTTCTCTCTCTAAACTCATTTAAGATTTACACCTGCTAAATTTGATTCAGATTCGCCAAATCCACTCTAGATTTAGTCTATTACACAATTCAAAATTAATTTAAAACTAGTCCTAAATCTTTTTTTATATTTTGTTGGATTTTAGACTTATATATCACCTATGGACCTATTTTAGTACCATAAAACCTTAAATATGTAAAAACTGTAAATATAAATAGTTAAATTAAAATCCATTAAAAATCCAATTAGGACTCTAGAGTCGGCTGTCGAGACCCATTAGATTCGACAACAATCTAGCTTCATGTGCAAAATCTTTAGACCCTAAGAGCCCGAGTCTAGATATGGGTTGGGGCCGCATCCGGTTGAATTCAATCTAAACCTGACCCATAATCATTTCTCATCTGAAGACCAAATATTGTGAATTTGTGATCAAACACTGGCTTATTTAGGTAATTTTACAAATTACAAACAAAATTAATTTCAATTTGATTTGGTCTTATGAAAAACAAAATCGAACTAAGGGAATTGCTCATATTGTCACGATCTACTTCCTAAAGCTTATACTCGCTTCGTGTCTAAATATTATTTCCACAAGAAATGTTCAAGGAGATTAAGAAAAATAAGATCTATGTGATTGAAATAAGGGTTTTTTATGAATTACAGCCTCAAAGTTTTCTCGTTTTGTGAATTACAGCCGCAAAGTTTTTTTTTATGAATTACAGCCACTAACTTTTGAAAATGACCACCATTACGACTAAGTGACCGGTTGGCACCGTTGACCATGATTTACCGTTGACTTTCAATTTTTTTCTTTTTCCTTTTTTTTTGAGTTTTTTTTTTTCTTTTTCCTTTTTTTTCTTTTTTTTTTTTGTTTTTCCTTTTTTTATTTAATTTTTCATCTCCAATCATCTTTCTCTCTTCCTCCTTCTTCTCCATCATCTTCATCTTCTTCTCCATCATCTTCATCCTCTTCATCCTCCATTAATCTTTAAAGTCACCATTAATCTTCAAAGACTCAATTTCTCAATTTAAGGCATAAATTTATACAATAATATGCTGATTCGGTAAAAGATTTGTAACACGCTTTTGTGGTGTAAGGAAAATCTCAAGAAATCAGCTGAAATAGTGACCAAATTGAAAACTACAAAAGGGGTTTTTATAAGAATAACTGATTTTTTATTTTTTAATTATATAAGTGAAGATGACCAAATTCTAGGATTCATTCGAAGTTGGATGCAATTTAATAAAAGAATGGTGGGATATCCTATCAAATAAAATTTGTGAAATAATAAAAAAAAGGAAAAATTACCCAGAATAATACGACCTTTCACCTATTTTCCGCGAATAATACGAACTTTCAATTAACCACCAATAATACGAACTTTGACATGTATTTTCCAGTGGTATACCTTACCTGTTTACAACCGGTTCTACAGGTCAAATTATGACCGTTGCTTCTCACAACATGTTGAGCAACATGTCTGCACAACCTTTTTTGGTCTTCCTCAACATGTTGTGAGAAGCAACGGTTGTAATTTGACCTGTAGAACCGGTTGTAAACAGGTAAGGTATACCACTAGAAAATACATGTCAAAGTTCGTATTATTGGTGGTTAATTGAAAGTTCGTATTATTCTTGGAAAATAGGTGAAAGGTCGTATTATTCTGGGTAATTTTTCCTAAAAAAAAATAGGGTGTGTGTTTGATTAACAGTGATATGAATTTGGCTTGTTTGAAGGAGAATGTGGAACGCGAGAGCAAAATTATAAATATTTCTTTCCAGATTTATAATTTTGGTATTCATTCTTATCAAAATTATTGATTTGGTGCAAACCAGATGATTATCCTAAAGTATTTTGATCGATGAATCTCAATTACTTCATCCTCTTTTTCCAGATTTCTTAGCAATACATGAATAACACCAAAATTATAAATCTGAAAAGAAATATTTATCTGGAAATTGGGTCCGCTCCTCCACCCATATTCACTCCTTTGAATCCGGTAATTGGGTCTTCTCCGGGTCCAGTACATGCTTAATTTAAGATTTTAATGGTGGGTTTTCTTTATTTTTAGTGTTTTATACTGGGTATTATATTTTGAATCCTTTAATTTCCATTTTGAAGTCCTTTGATTAAGAAAGGGTAGGCCCTTGTTGTTATTTTTATGCTATTGTTTACTGGATTTTGTGGCCATAAGAAAATCTGGGGATTGTTTGAAATTTATGTTGGTGGGCTTTAAATTCATAAATTACCCAAAAAATTTGAAGATTGTGAACTTGTGATTGAAGGACTTACCCTTAAATCTCGCAATTTGGATATAAATTAGGTCTTTGTAGATTAATGGTGACTTTGAAGATTAATGGAGGATGAAGATGATGAAGATGATGGAGAAGAAGATGAAGATGATGGAGAAGAAGAAGGAAGAGAGAAAGATGATTGGGGATGAAAAATTAAATTAAAAAAAAGGAAAAACAAAAAAAAAAAGAAAATAAAGGAAAAAGAAAAAAAAAACTCAAAAAAAAGGAAAAAGAAAATAAATTGAAAGTCAACGGTAAAAATCATGGTCAACGGTGTCAACCGGTCACTTGGCCGTAATGGTGGTCATTTTCAAAAGTTAATGGCTGTAATTCATAAAAAAAAAACTTTGCGGTTGTAATTCACAAAACAAGAAAATTTTGAGGCTGTAATTCATAAAAAACCTTGAAATAATGATAAAGCAAATAGTGAAAATGTTTTATATTGTTTTAGTTAAAAGTGTTAATTAAACATATAAGAACCACATAAAGGAATTATTGAAATTTTATAAAAAAAAGTAATAAGGACAATTTTGTCTAACATACATAAAAAAAATATAGGTTAAATATAACCAAAATAATGAGATAAAAATAAAAAGATTATTTATAAAAATAAAAAATAAATATAGACAAATTTTTAAATAAGACAATCTTATAAAACTATCTCTAAATATGTTAAATAATCATTTACAATTTTATATTAATTAATTAATTATGAAAATAAACTAATTGTATAAGGAGGAAGTTTGGGTAAATTACGGTTATTTACAACAGACGTAAATCACAACTCGTGGCCTAATCTTACGAGAGAGATTTTTCGTATCTTATTTTATTATTAAGGTAAATTCTATATGGTAAACATCAACTATAAGGAAAAGGCGAGTGGTAGTTATAATCTTAAAATTTTTTTTCCACAAAATAACACTCAACTTTTGGAAAAGTCACTACTGTAACTATATTATGCAAAAAACGTTACTAATGCCCTTGTTTGATTTCATTCATCTCCTTCCTCTTCCATAAAAGCTCATTGATAAAAGCACCATAAATATGCAAGTTGAGCTCTTCGTTCGTTTCAAGAACAAGAATGTGCTCTCTCTTGTGTTTTCTTATAATTGATGATTTAGTTTACTAAATCCTTAACACAGGGTTGGAGGGAGTAATGATATTTCTCACTTTTTGTTGCAATGTAATGAACAACTTTCAATTTCTATAGGATTTCCACTTTGCGACTCTAATTTGTACAAACTTGTGGACCAGAAGGCAGAAATAAAATAGTTGTTGATTTGGTTTATGTGTCGTGAATAATGTTAATAATTTTCATTTTTTTGCTAGGTTTATCCCAAAAATATATATTATCTCTCTTGAGTTTCTTCATTTCTCATAAAATCCTCATCTTGGATTGTTATATAAAGCAAAATGAAAGAGTTCTTGACAATTTTTGTTGGCCGAAACTCGTTTTGGAATAATAAAATTTGTCCTTATAGAGGATTTTCTCTTCATGTATGGTTAGTTAAATTTTTTTCTTAGTTTTTGAGTATAATGATACAAAATATTTGGTTATTATCTATTAAGTAGAAGGCATAATGATAAGCAAAATGAGTACTTGAGGGTCTGCCCTATGAAAGGTATCTTAGTTCTTACTGTGATTGTTTGGCTATTGTCTAAGTTTATCGTGATTGTTTGTTAATTGATAAATGGTGATTATTTGTTAATTGATGAATTGAAAGTTTGGTGATTGTTTGTTAATGGTTGATGTAAATTGCTTGGCTTGAATATGATGGCCTTTGCTATGAACCTGTTTCTAGTTGAGTTGTTGCTCGCTCATACTATCATTTTTCATGTTGCAACTAGGCTAGATGATGCTAGTAGAAATAGCCTTATTTGTAGTTGGCTTTCTTTTGTTGATCCTGACTCCTGACTGTTTGTTTTGGCTAGTTTTTGTTGTTTGTTTGGTTTTGTAGTTTGGTGGTGCTTCCCTTTTGTGTTTTTGGAAAGTGTTCCTTTTATAGCCTAGGTTGTAAAAGGTTTTTTTTTTTTTGAGTTAATATTTTCCTCTTAATTGCCAAAAAAAGAAGGAGCAACCGAGTTTTAATGAAACTGAAAGGGGTAAAATGGTCATTTCCATACTTAACGGAAAATTAAACGTTTTTTTTGCTTAATATAGTTATGGTAGTGACTTTTCCAAGACTTGAATGCTATTTTGTGGAAAAAAAATTTAAGATTAGCTACCAGCCTACCACTCACATTTTCCTATAATTAGTCCTTACCATGTAGAATTTTCCTATTATTAATCATACAAAAATGCTACCACTAACGTTCCACGAAAACTAGGTGCTATACGTGTAATTTCATTTTCATAAACATAACCGTCCAAAATACAAATCAGGACGTCAATTAGGAATCCATAAAGTAACAAATTTCATTAACCCATCTATGTGACAAACCCAAACTCAAACCCTTCACTCCGCCATCTGTACTTCCACTATCTGAGCAACACCATCAATGGCGACGAGTTCAGGATCTATGGTAGCGATGACTTACCGTGCCATCCCGGCGAACTTCTTTTATAGCACCGTGCTTATTAAGCGAGACTTGTGTGGATTGCACGGACCCCCTCTCGTGTTTGTTACCAGCGTCGTCTTTTCATTGCGCAACTCCCCAACTGTTATACTTTCTCGGAGGCAGCATACGGAAGCACGTCTTGCCCAAGGTAACAAATCACTTTTAGTTTTAACCCACTATTGTTGTTGATGTTGAAGATTAATGTTTGGCATTGTATCTTATATAATCTAATGCTTTTAATAAGGGTTCAAGATGTTATCTCCACTTATTTTTGAAAGTTCTGTTTTAGAATTTAGATTTTAGTGACTTATGGTTGATGGAATTTGAACCGGGTACTCGGATGCTCATTTTGGGCTAGAATTCGGTGGGGGAATCGGGAAAATTCCAATTGAAGATTTGTATATGGATGGGACAAGGAATTAGAGGTTGCAAATGGATGATGATGGAATGGTGTGTCCTACGGTAACAGTAGTTTGGGAAATGGAAGAATTATGCACAATATTAGGGTAAGATTAAATTCTGTTAGAGCAAGAATCAGCTCTTATGATGTTGAAGGTGACTTTGATCACCTAGTAGCATACTCCATGGCATGTACACTTGAGAGTTGGGAGTGGTGATGTGTGTAATGGAAGGATAAGCTTTGGGTCACTTTATGAAGTGATGAATAGAGATGTTTTGGAGTGTCTTGGGCAAGGCAAGACATGGCTTGAACAAGACAAGACACTCAAGGGGAGTCTTAAGTTGTGCCTTGAACGAGGCAAGGCTCAAAGGAGGGAGTGCTCGCACAAGGTAACAAGTGCACAAGGTCAGTAGTTGGCCAATAAAGGTCGTTCGTTCGAGCAGCATAGTACAGGCCAAAACTGATGTTTTCTGTTTTGCGGTATTTTGGCTTGGGGAGCTAGGCATTTTGTCCTAACATATTATGGGCTATATAAAGGCTCAAATAGGTTTAGGAAATCAGTAAAGAAAGGCTATTACACTAGAGTTCATACCAATAGAGTTCCTTTTTCTTGTATTAGTGAGTGTGTTTGAGAGAGACCACCATTAAAGGTGAGGTCTTTACCTTGAGTGTTTTCAAAAGCTGTGTGATGTTTGTTCCTTAGTGTATGTTGTTCCATTAAAGAAAGTAAACTTGTTTAGAGGGGAGGTATCCAAAGATACCTCATTAATCTTTGTGTATTGTTCAATTGTTATTATGCTTTGTTTTTGTGTGCATTTAATCCATCTTGTTCTTCTTAAACATCCAAAACCTTTGCATTTCAAGTTCATTTATTGACATTGTGGAAGAGTATAAGTTATCCTAGAATTGACACTATGATATGATAATGAAAGCTGAAACATTTTAGGTAGTAAAAGTCGAAAATAGCATGAAAGTTATCCTTGTAAAAATCGAAATATTTTGTTTTAGATTTGATATGTTCTAACTCAAAATCGAACGCGAAAATTATATCTTTGACTTTTTAAAACCTATACAACGCGACTAATGCGATGCTATACAATCTTGTTTTTGCACCATGGTATGCCATGTATGGGTGTAATTGCACATTGTAGTAAGAAGTAAGGTATGAATTGAAATGTGATGTAATAATGATTTGTATTATTAATTTAGGCGTATGTGATAATACTTCCTCTGGTTTTTAATAGTTGCTACATTTCTGTTTTTCACGCTATCCAATGCATGATTTTAATCTTTAATATCTCTAGTTTCGTATGATAAAAAATTCTAAAAAGTTAATATTAAGAAAATACACATTAAGACGAATCAAACAAGATCCCACTTGACTATGTTTTACATTATACATAGAGAACTATACATCAAATAAGATCAATTAGTGAACAATAGTTGCTACAGGAACTGTGATGAGCAAATTTTACTTAACCGCAAGCGCACGGTGTACGCGTAGTGCGGGTCGAACACAAGGAGGCTTAATAATTCCAAATTGTATGCTTATGACTAGCTAAGACAAGGTTCAAACAAAAATGTAAGATGGTGTTCTAATCCTAAGATGCAATTAACTAAGACAATAATAAAAATGAGGTGTAACAATGATATAAAAGACACTAGGGCGTCGGGTATCACCTAATTCTAACATGGAATTCAATCACTTTCATGATTGTATGAAATTGAGCCATGAATATAAGAGAACGTGATCTAATTAGTCTCAAGCTTCCGCTCTATTGACTAATATCGATTTAAGACCAACTAACATTAATCCTCAAACTTCCGTTTTATTGGCTAATACTAGAAGGAATTTAACTCAAATATATCTCAATCCTAAGTTAAACCAATTCTCAAACTTCCGTTTTATTGAAGAGGCTAACAAAGATATTTAAATCAAGATTCATTATGCATAGGTTCAATTATCGACTCAAATCGCACACAATCAATCAATAAAATATCAATCCTTGCTTCTAATTAGGGATTTCACCCTAACCCTAGATAAAGAACTACTCACTACTCATGATCATACAAAACATATAACAAACAATAGATAATGATGTAAAAAGAAATAACGAAACAACAAAACTTACGGAATGAGAAAATAACATAAACTGAAGTGCGGAATCCGAATTCTACTAGATGTTCTTCAATGGATGCTTGAAAGAAAAACTAAAATCTACTAAAGAAAAGTTACAGAGAAAATGAAAACTAAACTCAATCTGATTATTTACAGAAATATAACCGCCACTTTATATAGTGGTTCCAAAAATTAGAAGAAAACCGTCAAAATAACGCCCGGATTGGAAAAGCGACGAGCGGGTTGCCTCCCGCAAGCGCTTTGTTTATAGCTTAGATTTTAATAAAATTACAAAAATTATTAAAATCTAAGCAATAAAAACACGGGTTGCCTCCCGCAAGCGCTTTGTTTAACGTCGTTAGCTCGACGTGATTCACCCCCTTCAAATGGGTTCCACATCGTTGCAAAGGAAGAGATTCCTTTCAACATAAAAATTTGATCGCATATCCTTTGGGTATCGCACCCAATGAGTTTCCTTACCTTCAAAATTCAAATAGTTGTCCCCTGCAAATCTTTTCTTTTTCTTTCTCGCTTTCTTTTGAGATTCATTCTTGCGAGTTTCATGGGGGACAACCTCGGTACTCTGTTCGGACAAAAAATTATCAAAAACTACCTTGGGAGGTATAGAACTCTGTCCGGATTTGGGATGTCTTCCTAGGAGGATAGAACTTAGCCAAGAAGCCATTAGCTAGAGCCTCCCAAGTCGTGTATATACCTGCGGGTTCGGACTTGAGCCAGGACTTGGCTTTATCCTTCAAACTGAAGGGGAAAAGCAGCATCCTCACCGCCTCCATAGACAAATCTTTGGCGGTGATGGTATCACATCTTTCTATGAAGTCAGCTATATGGTCGTGTGAACTTTCACTTGGGTGACCACCGAATTGGTTCCTCTCAATCATTTGAATGAGATGGGGTTTAAGTTCGAAATTCTCGGTCCCAAAGTCCGGTTTAACTATGCAAGGTATGGAAGTTTGGGTGAGCGTGGGCGCACCCATTTGGCCAAAGGATCCATTAGCATTGTTGGCCATGTTGTCTTGTTGCTGCCTAAGTCTCCTAAGTCGGTCTGCGTTAAGTCTACGGGCGGTAGCCTCAATCTCAGGGTCGAATCGTTCGAGAGATCGAGCTCGCCTGGGCATTCAGAGACAAAGGGGCCAAAGGTTTGGGTACAACAAGCAACAGTCTAAGCAAATCAACAAACAAAACAAAAGGGAATTATGGTCGCCCACCCGGCAACGGCGCCAAAAACTTGATGAGCAAATTTTACTTAACCGCAAGCGCACGGTGTACGCGTAGTGCGGGTCGAACACAAGGAGGCTTAATAATTCCAAATTGTATGCTTATGACTAGCTAAGACAAGGTTCAAACAAAAATGTAAGATGGTGTTCTAATCCTAAGATGCAATTAACTAAGACAATAATAAAAATGAGGTATAACAATGATATAAAAGACACTAGGGCGTCGGGTATCACCTAATTCTAACATGGAATTCAATCACTTTCATGATTGTATGAAATTGAGCCATGAATATGAGAGAACGTGATCTAATTAGTCTCAAGCTTCCGCTCTATTGACTAATATCGATTTAAGACCAACTAGCATTAATCCTCAAACTTCCGTTCTATTGGCTAATACTAGAAGGAATTTAACTCAAATATATCTCAATCCTAAGTTAAACCAATTCTCAAACTTCCGTTTTATTGAAGAGGCTAACAAAGATATTTAAATCAAGATTCATTAAGCATAGGTTCAATCATCGACTCAAATCGCACACAATCAATCAATAAAATATCAATCCATGCTTCGAATTAGGGATTTCACCCTAACCCTAGATAAAGAACTACTCACTACTCATGATCATACAAAACATATAACAAACTATAGATAATGATGTAAAAAGAAATAACGAAACAACAAAACTTACGGAATGAGAAAATAACATAAACTGAACTGCGAAATTCGAATTCTACAAGATGTTCTTCAATGGATGCTTGAAAGAAAAACTAAAAACTACTAAAGAAAAGTTACAGAGAAAATGAAAACTAAACTCAATCTGATTATTTACAGAAATATAACCGCCACTTTATATAGTGGTTTCAAAAATTAGAAGAAAACCGTCAAAATAACGCTCGGATTGGAAAAGCGACGAGCGGCGCATAACAGAGCGACGAGTCGTCGCTCAGCTTCTGGAGAACATCAGTGCCTTGCTCCATTGAGCGACGAGTCGTCGCCTTATAAGCGACGCTCCTTAGGCCATATGAAAGCCTATGAATGCTGCTGATGAATGGGCGACGAGCGTGGCATATGAAAGCCACTCGTCACTTGGCTTTTTATTGCATTTTACTCCACTTTCCTTGCTTTCTCTTCATCGGGACTTGCTTGTGGCCCGGTCTCTTCACGTGACAAGGGGTCTTAGGCCATTTCTCCAAGCCTTCACCCTCCTATAACACCGATATTTACCTAAAAACTCCAATTTTGCCTCAAAAATCACATAAATCATGGAATTGACCCCATGAGACAAAATGTAAACAAAACACTAAAAATATACCTAAAAACCCACTAAAACTACATATAAGGAGCGTAAAATGAACACGGATAAGTGCAAATAATTGCACTTATCAAACTGTAGCAACTAATAAAATCCGGAGGAAGTATTATTGAAATGTTTATAATAGTGAAATAGTTATTACAAGTTTTCGAGAGGCTTGCTCTCTAAAATAAGTTAGAAACTCAACCCAAAATATTTTCTAGATGCGTTTTCTCTTTTCGTTTTTCAAGTATAGTACACACCTCTATAAACTTATTTTCCAAGCTAACTAATTAATTGGATAATCCTATTTACTCCCATGTGACACATTACATACCAAACACCAAAATGTTCCACCTTGTCCTCAAGGTAGATGAAAATAGACTTGATCTTTAATTGTGAGCAAAGAGTTTAGGTTTTAAAGAGAATGCAATTAAAAGAAATTGGGTGAGTAAAGGACCAATTTATCATGTCAAAAATTAAGTTTGAAGACTTTTTGGGTTGGTATTGCAATTTGAAGAAGGCCTAACTCTTTTGTTGCTTGTCAGAAATTAAGGGTTCAACTTCATTTGAAATAATCTGTCCCTTTTTGGCTGATTGGGTGATGGTAACCCTATGACAAAAGCAACTTGAAAATAATGTTTCATGATGCCGCAATCCAACATTATCCCTTAGCAACATCCTCTTTTTTCCTACAAACCAATCGAAAACCCTTCCTATCAGTGTTTGCTACTGCAAGTTCCTCTTCCTCTTAGATTTTTTCTCTCCTCTTCTTTCCCTCTTCTTTTTCCATACTAATTTCAAACCCCTTCGAAACCTGGACCCAACATACCTCCACGCCGGATTAGGCTCTCTATAGGACCTCAATTCACAATGTAAAACATGTTCTTCCTGTTCTTGGGTTTCCCTGCATCTTAATCTTTCATTCGCACCCTTAACGCCTTTATTTAGCTTAAGGAGGTTCGATCATCAGTGATGTTATTGTGATTTTTCATATTCTTTCATTTCTTTGCTTTTCTTACTCCTTTTTTTTTGTAGCCCTACATTAGATCCCTCTCAATTTTTCAGGCCAATTAATAACCACTTTTTCTAACATACATGACAATAAGGCTTCTAAACTTAGATTTTTTTCTTCCTTTTCTCTCTCTTCGATTTTCTTCACTGATGTTCTCATTCTTTTTTTTTCTAAAAGCTTTTGCCTCCACAAGATGACTACTATCCACCGGACTTTCTCTCTTCTCCCTTATCTCTTCTTGGGACTTGGGAGTTGGCCTCTTCAATTGCAACCTTAGTTTTAAAAAGCGTGCATCGCTTTGCGCCTTGTGCGCCTCGAGCTCAGGCTCAGCCGAAAACGCCTCGATTGGGTGAGGTGAAGCCCACTTCAAGAGGCGTGCGCCTTGGGCGCCTCGATGCGCTTCATGCCTCGTGTAGCCGGTGCGCCTCCTTGTTGGGTTGGGTAATTAACTTATCCTTGTTTGTTCGGAAAAGAAATAAAACTAAAATCTCTAATTTGCTGAATAGAAGTTCGAAAAATCGTTACCTTCTTTATGAAAAACAAAAGGCATGCAAAGAAAAACATAACTTTGCGAAATCTTCGTATTCTCATTATAATAGTTTTGTGCTAAAATGGTGTTTGACGCAAGAATAAGAAATGTTTTCAAGTTTGTTGATACTAAAATATGAATATCATGTTATTTGAAGAATTATATATGTTTTAAAATTAAATTTTAAGCTTTAGCGAAAAAGTGCGCCTCGCATACAAAAAGCTCGCGCCTTCGCCCTGCGCTTTGCACCTAGGCTTTAAGGGCCTTTAGCGCCTCGGTGCGCCTCTCGCTTTTTGAAACTAAGATTGCAACTTCTCTCTCTCGCCACCAGAGTTTCCTATCACCACTTCCATTTTCTTTAGTTTCATCCGAATTTCATGAAAATCACAAAATACAACTGAAGATATAATATTCAGACACAACATATACCTATATTGCTTGGGAAGCAATAATCTAACTGAAGAAGAAAACTCCAAAGAAAGATTTTCTGAAATATCTAGAACTAATGTTATATTGTTATTACATTAGAAATTAAAGTGTAAGCAAGACTCGAGTTCCTCTGCCTGTTGCTTATCAATCAAGACTTCAGCAATGATTTGGAGGCGTTTAACCTTTTTGCTTGTGTTTAGCATTCCCAACACCAAGTCAAAACTTTTTATCATCAAGTAGATTGTGATAAGTAATTCTTGTTGTTCAACTTGTTTCTTATACATTTTGATCCTCCACTGACCAGTATTCTAATGGTAGTAATGTTTTGATGCCTTAGAAATGTCTGTGAATGCTGTGAGTCTAAGAGGAGTGCCCCTGACTTTATTAGCAGCAGAGAAAGAAGAGGCCAAAGCTGTTTTAACGTTATTCCTAAAAAAACAGGGATTGAGCAATGCAGCTGCAGCAAGAACCATAAACAAGTCAGATCTCTTCATTGAACACCTTGTCTCTCAACTTCACTCTATTCATAAGTCTCGTTATCTCGTAGGTTTGCCTTCCGTTTTTATTGATCAATTTAGTTTTTCCATTTATCATTGAGGCCTTTGTATGATAAAAAAATGGTTTCTTGTTTCTCTTTACCTTGCAGGTAGAGAGCTTACGACCCTGGAAATCAGAGATGCGCTTATTCCTTACCTTGAAAACTTGCAAAAAGAACATGGAAGTAATCTGGTAGACATGGTGGAGAACTTTCCAGATACTCCCGTTAAAGAAAACGTAACAGCAGAAACTGTGTCACCAAATGTGGTTCTAGACACTAAAAAGCTACCCGATGTTAATTTCAAGTCACGGAAGCTTAAGGCAATGGCACGGGTCAGTGGTTCGGTCCCTACTGAAGAGCTTCCCCAGCATGTTATTTATCTGATAGAACTGGGAATGGATCTCGAGGAAATTCAGCAGGTCACACGAAGGTTCCCAGCTTTTGCCTACTACAGTTTGGAAGGAAAAGTTAGGCCTGTCGTTGAATTTCTTCTTGAGCTTGGAATTCCGAAAGCAGAAATTCCAATAATTCTTCGTAAGAGACCTCAGTTATGTGGAATTAGTCTTTCCGAAAACCTAATACCCACCATGAAGTTCTTGGAGAGCTTGGGTTTGGATAAGAAAAAATGGGCAAAAGTGATATACCGCTTTCCCCCCCTTCTTACATATAGCCGGCAAAAGCTAATGTCGACGGTTGATTTCCTGTATGAAATGGGTCTCACCGTAGAAGATGTTGGCAAGATTCTGACCCGCTGCCCAAATATTATAAGTTACAGTGTTGAGGATAACTTGCGCCCGACAGCAGAATACTTTTCTTTGCTTGGTATAGATATAACTATTGTTTTGCAAAGATCGCCGCAGACTTTTGGACTAAGCATCGAGGGAAACCTAAAGCCTATCACTGAATTTTTCCTGGAGAAAGGATATAGTTTGGAGGATTTAAAGACCATGATCCAAAGGTATGGAACCTTGTATACTTTTAGTTTGGAAGAAAACTTGATGCCAAAGTGGAATTTCTTTTTAACTATGGGCTTTCCCCAATCAGAACTTGTCAAGTTCCCCCAATTCTTTGGCTATAGTTTAGAAGAAAGGATTAAGCCGAGATATGCCCTTGTTAGAGAGTACGGGGTGAAGTTGCTGTTGAACCAAATATTGTCTTTGTCAGATTCTGATTTTAAAAAGGTTTTAAATCGGAAGCTGAAACGAATGCAGGAAAAGGTTTAAACGGAATTGCTTGTACTTGGTTCATTGACATCTTAGACTGTTGAAGCTTGGTGTTTACGTTAGAAGTTTTGTTAGCAGGCGAGAAGAATGTTTGAGGTGCTAGATTAACGTCTTGTAAAATGTATCCTGTAATTTGGTCCTCTTAACAGTCGGATTCTTAAACCGAATCATTAGTTGTATCATAAAATGGAAGTTTAATGTGAGCTTTCTATCTCAACTGTTGTTTCCCCAATCCCATTCTTAATGCATCGTCCTTGGGCATTTGAGGAAAAGGGTCTGTAAGGGTGAGCTGTTGGTCATCGTGAAGATCAAGTTTTGTATATCGTTGTGTGATCCTCGAGATGAGAAGCGACTTGGGCGTTGAGGTTTGCTTTTCCAAAGCAGGACCCTGTCCTCGGTCCTAACTTAATCAGGGTCTCGTTATCACTTAAAGGATAAGCCGTTGTTTCAAACACCTTTTGTCTAATGATAAAATAAATTTTTGTGATTGTAGAGTAGGCCAGAGGAAGGAGTGAACTATATGACAATGGAACTAGAATTTTCTTAAAGATCATTACTTGCTCTTAGGTTAAATTGGTGAATTTCAGTGTATAATCGGAGAAAAGCAAGGTGCTTGTACTCTATAAGCCATTGAGATACCATCGTTAAACCATATGACGATGTCGATAGGATGAAGGACCCTAATGACTTATAAAATATGCACAAGATCTCTAATTTATCGATGTATGACAAATTATCAATACCTCTCATATGCAATCTTCTGTCGAGGTAGCATGTAGAGACACTTAATTAGAGTAGAAATGATGTTTTTTCAAACCTATTATTTAATTTTTAATTAATTTCAGTTCGAATACCATAATAAATTAAATTGGATTTACCGTGAATTCACGCATAAATCATCCCACTACTTTAATTGTTCTTGACGGTAAAAAAAAGGAGCAACTCTAGTTTGATAACTATTATTTATCAACTTGACAAATCATACTTATTTGGAGGGATTTGATAGGGTGCTATTTTAAAAATTGTAATTTACCTGTTTATATTTTGCTTACTTTATTAGTATAATTTTTGTTATTTATGATTATTTTCCGGTGATTGATTAGAATTTTCTTACAAAAAGAAATGTTCCATTCGGATTTCAATTATTGTAATCGAAAACCCTAAACCCTGCAAATTGGAAATTTGAACTCTCAAGTTTTGAGCTTTTTCAAGAACGGCCATGTCTGCTAGAGAAGATGATGAATCCGATGCTCCCGAGGAATTTACTTCTCTACAGGTATCTTTCTCTTCCTCTCTCTCTCTCTCTCTCTCTCTCCTCTTCCCCTTTCTCTTGAATTTGAAGAAATTAATATTTACCAATATTCGAATCAATTGATGAGTTCAGGCTATACAACAAGATGAAGAACTTAGGAAAGTTCAGCAACAAAGTAAAGCCAGGTTCTCTTTCTCCCTTCAAACAATGTTATTCATGTCAACCATTACTTATTCCACTTTTCATGTTTAGTATTAGCTTGCTTATTTTTTGATATTGGAAATTTTTGGTGTTGCTCAATTGTTGATTAATTAAGCCAGTGTATTACTCAATTTAAATAGACAAATTTGTTTTTCATAAACATTACTGGTTGAAGTCTAACTAAAACAAACAGAATTATGTTTACCTAAGTCACTAACTCATTTAAGTATCAAGCATTGCTATTTGAGACAAGCAAATAGCGATTTCGTATTGTAAATTAAGCAACTCTGAAGCGTATCTTTGCCAAATTAGGGTGCCTATAGTGGGAGATGGAATTTGATGAGCTTGGTTTTTTGTTTTTTTTTTTTTTAAAACTGATTTAACCTGTCTCATTGCATTTGAGTCTTTTAAGTATTCATTGAGATTGTTGATGAGCATAGGTTGTTGTTTACATTTTGTGTAATATGTTCGTTTTATACTTGCTTAGTAATTGTGGGATGAATTTCTTTGTTGTAGGGTTCGGCAAGAAGGCAAAGAACGGAGAAAGAAATTGGCTTAAAGGCTAACGACACAATCAAAGTCTAAAGTCAAAGTATGTGATGGTGATGGTGATGGTGATGGCGATGGTTTATTGGTTGAAGAGGAAGAGGGAGCTGATACGAGTAAGCAATCCAAAAATAATACAGGGATGCTTCCAAATGACATTGTCAACTTGCTTGCTGCTCGTGAGAAGTATGTTTTTTAACCTTCTTGTTTGTGCATGTGTTAGTTTAGCCTCTGATTTTATCTATCTACTTGAGAATGTCTTTTTCAGTACTGAGTAGTGCTTGCTGCTGTGATTTGCAGACAAGTTTTCTTATCGGATTCTGAGGATGAGAAAGAGGACAAAATATCAAAGCCAAAGAAGAAAAAGATCAAAAATTCAGGGTATGAAGCACTCCTAAAAAACTATAATAAACTTCTATTTGTTAAGACCATACGTCGGTGGAGCTTGAGAGCCCTTCATAGGGCAGACACTTTCAGAGTCTTTCATTGAACCCATTCATCATAAGTTATAACCTTCCAGTTATGGGCATCAGTGACCTTTGGGTTTCCACCCTCAAGTTGGTGATTATTTATGATAAAAATCAAGGTTAACTTAGCTCCAGATTGAATGAATTATGTAGTCCTGTAAATTGTGATTGCAATATATTCTTACGACTCTTCCTTTTGATCTATCTTCCAGGATGGAAACTGTCACCCTGAAGAACCTACCATCTGCCCATTGTGTGCAGAACTCCTTGGAGTTTTTGAAGCAAAGGAAAACGATTGTTGCTCGGTCTCCTGCAGTTCTAAACAATTCAAACCAAGCTTTGCGACTCCTCTCTTCTTCTGGCTTGCTGAAGTAAACATTTTTGTTTTTCTGTTTTTTTCTTGTTTAGCTTTGGAGCCAAACTGATGGTTGAAAATTCAGTTTGTAGTTCATCCCCATTAGTTCTTATTGATACACAGGCTTCACTCTGAGTCAACAACTGGTTCTGAATGTTAAACTAAAAAAAGTTAGCTTGAAAGAATGTGTTAGCTCCTCCTTTTATCCATGTAAATATGCAACACGCGCTCTATTTCCTTTTGATGTTAATGATAGCGTGAATCTACCTTTCATTTCTCTCCCTTTCACCGTCAGAGTATCCGTATGATGTTTTTTTGTTCCGGGTTGTTGTGGAAATGAATGCCGCTTGTGGGCTTATGAGAATGTCCTCCTCAAGTGATGTGATGGGGTTTAGGATGCGCATTCTAGTTTTGAGTATAAGGCGCTTCTTGGCTCTCGGCCACGTCCTCGACATTGAAGTTAAGTGGGGGTGCCTTGTCAGTGTCGACATTGGAAGTGAGTTTCTCTTGAAGCTGATTAGTGAGAATAGTTGCAAGTTCTCGAGAGTCTTGATGAGTAACACTATTGGTTGGGTTGACATAAATATTGAATCAAGAACTAGTGGATTGGGTGAGATCTCAAATGGATTGTTTACTTTTGATTATCTATTTTTTTGTGTGTTTTTAATAGTATATTACTCCCTCCGAATCATTTTAGATGTCCAATTTGGGTTTTTCACGGTTATTAAGGGTGGTGTGGAGTCCATTAAAAAGGTGGTAATTGGGTATTTTAATTGATTAAATTACTTGTAAAGGTGGTAGTTGGGTATAGGGAATTGAAAAGGTGAGGGTATTTGGGTAAAAAAAGATAAACAAAAAAGAAAATGAGACAATTGATATGATTTTGCCAAATAAGAAAATGAAACATTTAAAATGATTCAGGGAGTATAATTTACTCCATGTCCTACAAAATTAGTCCTTTTATAGAAACAATCAATTTCTCTTTCTCACTAATTTAAAGGGAGAAAAATTGAAAAAACTAAGACATTTTGCAAAATTAAGTCAAAAAATGAGATTCTTTCTAAAGTTTATCCCAAAATAAGCGTCTTTGTCTCCAAAGCTAGGCTTGGTACAAAGACGCTGTTATAAACAGCGAGATATGATAAATGGCAAACTCAATTTCAGGTCAAACAACATAACGCTGTTACTAACAGCGTTTTCATTAATTCATGTGTGCTGTATTCTCGCTGTTACTAACAGCGTTCCATTAAAAACCTGTTTAACATATTCTCGCTGTTAGTAACAGCGAGTTGACTTTGACCTGTTGACTTTGACTTGTTGACTTTCTTACTTCTTGAAAGTAGCCGTTGTCCTCAACCTTCATATCTCGCTGTTAGTAACAGCGACTTTATACCAAACCTAGCTTTGGAGTAAAGGACGCTTATTTATGAACTAAAGTTTCTTTCAATCTCATTTTTTGACTTAAGTTTGCTATAAGTCTCATTTTTTTCAATTTTTCTTAAAGGGATGGGGTAGTATACTTTAAAGGGAAGTGAGAAATATGACTATTATTAATTTGTTATGATTATATTGATTATAAAACTAAATGTATTTGTAGGAAAGTGTATAATTGTGATTTATTCTGATTGAGAGGATTATTGCCTTGATTATGTTTATTATTCTGTTTCCTTATTTAGTGTAATTTAGCTTGTATAAATAGGGCCTCTGTAATTATTGTTAAGTAATACAAAGCAGTATTCAAAACCCTAAACACTAGCCTTAACCTTATTTTCCGCATTATTAATTTATTTTCATGGTATCAGAGCCGACGGTGTTTTCCGGGACCGGCAGCACCTCGGTTATCATCATTTACCTCTAAACCAACCAAACAAAACCAACAAACCAGTAAACCTCAAAATGGCCGAAAACACAACTAATCCAAACCAGCAAATTGTAACCCTAGAACAGATGGAACACATGTTCAATCTTTTCAAACAAATGCACCAGCCTCAAATTCAAACCGAAGTAGTTTCACCAGATCTGAAAGTTGCTGAAAAATTGAATCATGATAATTATACCAGTTGGTGCAAGATGATGCACATAGCTCTCGATTGTAGGGGCCGTCTCAGTCACATCATTGACGAGCCCCTAAATCCCACAGATCCGACTTATAAAACATGGAAACAAAAGGACTCCATTGTCCTATCTTGGATTATTTCTAACATAGAAAAAGGGCTCGTAAATCAGTTTTTAGATTACACGATTGCAAGAGATTTATGGAGGGGCATTGAAATTTTGTTCAACAGTGGCAAGGATGAACTACAAGTGTTTGATTTGACTTGTCAAGCTAATAACCTCAAACAAAATAAAGATACTCTTGAGGATTATTACGGGAAATTGACCACTTTATGGACAGAAATTGACCGACGTCAACCGAATCCAATGATTCTCGATGAGGATATCACCACCTTTAATTGTTTCATGCAAAAACAAAAATTATTTCAATTTTTAGGTGGGATAAATGACTCATTCGATAAAGAAAAACGGGATCTTTTGAATTTGGATCCGCTTCCCACGGTGGAGATAGCTTATGCTACCATTCGTAGGGAAATAGCAAGGCGTGGAATAATGACCCACGTTTCATCATCGGGTAAAATACCCTCAGAAATTGGAAGTGGCCTCGTTGCACAAAATTTCCGGTCAGACAAAGCTTCACTCCGGCGAGAGGATAGAACAAACTTGAAGTGTAGTCACTGTGGTGGAACTAGACACACCAAAGATGGATGTTTCAAGCTCATAGGTTATCCTGACTGGTGGGACGACCTCACAAAAAGAAAAGCTGCCTCCAAGGCACCGGCGGTTAACCGGACCGGTGGCAAAGCTTTACTTATGGCGGCAGACGATCCCGATGGCAAGGATGACCACATTGGAGGTGAGATAAACCAAGCACAAGGGGACAGAGATCATAAAAACCAAAACAAACACCATGGAAAACAGAACAGAAATGACGAAGAAGGGGAGAGGGAGAGGAGAGAGAATACGGCGGGTTTGAGAGAACCCACTCAAAACTTTCCTAACATGCTTTTTTATAGTGGAGTACACTTGGAATCCACTAACCCTAAACCTATCCTTCCTAATGAAAATCACGGCTCCCTTAATATTCTTGGGCCCAAATCAGACAAGCCCAAATCTGATTTTTTGGGTCAAGCTTTTTTATCTTCTACACAAAAATCGAACCCATCCCATACTCCATGGATTTTTGATTGTGGGGCCACCGACACCATGTCTTTTGACCCCGCTGATTTTCAAACTCATAAATCCACATCCCGAAAATTTATACAGACAGCCAATGGGGGGCGTGCTGAGGTTCTTGGTGCTGGTTCTATTGATATTTCTCCTTCTATGCATCTTAAAAATTGTCTCTTGATTCCTAGCTTGTCTCATAAACTATTATCTGTTAGTCAGCTAACCAAAGAACTTAATTGTACTATTCTTATGTCTGCTGCTGGTTGTGTTGTGCAGGATGCTCGGACCGGGACAATCATTGGACGTGGTACTGAACGAGGAGGTTTATACTATGTGGATGAGACGTCTCAACTGAGTCGAGCTCTACTTACTCGCGGGTCATCTGATCATCACCTTTGGCTTTGGCATCGGCGATTGGGTCACCCTTCTTTAGCCTATCTTAAACATTTATTTCCTAGTTTTAGACATATTCAGACTTTGGATTGTGAATCTTGTGTGATGGCAAAAAGCCACAAACACTCTTATGTTCCTAGCTTTTCTCGTGCTACTACTCCTTTTGTTTTGATACATTCTGATGTATGGGGTCCTGCTCCTAGTTTTGGCATGCATAATTATTCTTATTATGTTTTATTTGTTGATGATTGCACTCGCATGAGTTGGGTTTATTTTTTAAAACACAAATCTGAAGTTTCTTCTGTGTTTGTCACTTTCTATAACATGCTTAAAACTCAATATCATGCTCAACCACAAATTCTTAGATCTGATAATGGGAGGGAATATGTCAATAATACTATGCAAACTTTTCTTTCTGATCATGGGATGTTACACCAAACTTCTTGCCCAGACACTCCACAACAAAACGGGGTGGCTGAGCGTAAGAATCGAACCCTTCTTGAGATCACTCGGGCTCTCATGCTTGAATCCCACAGTCCATCCTATCTTTGGCCCGAAGCAATAGCCACAGCCACATATCTAACCAATAGACTTCCATCCAAACCTCTACATTACAAAACCCCCATTGAAACTCTTGAATCCTTTGTTCCTCTTCCCTCTTATCACTCTCTATCTCCAAAAATCTTTGGGTGCATTGCCTTTGTCCATCTTTCTAAGCAGGACCGAACTAAACTTGAAGCACGAGCAACTAAGTGTGTGTTTGTTGGCTATGGGGTGAACCAAAAGGGGTATAGATGTTTTGATCCGACCAATAATCGCATGTATACCACCATGGACTGTGACTTCTTTGAACAGTCTTACTATTATACCCAGCCACGTTCTCAGGGGGAGACAACCAGTGAGAACCTTAGCTGGCTTATCTACCCTACTGTGACTAACCCAAGTGTGACTGATCAACCCGACCCAAAAGAGCAAGAAAGCGAGACTACCGATGATGTCGCTGAATACATAGTATCTCCTCTTCAGGACACTCTTGTCCCCTCCGATGAGCATCCAGATCATTCTGAACTTCAAGAGGTAACTTCTGATAATACTGTGGTTGAAAATGTTGCTGATGATATTGTGGATACAGATGTGAATGTGCCAAACAGGTACGAACTGCCACCCAGGAGAACTAGAGGGATACCTCCCAGGAGGTATGACCCTGATTTTGAGGCTCAAAGGTCTAGATATCCGATGAATAAAGAAAATACTGAAAATCTGTCTACATCTGCTGTTGCTTTCCATACTGCTCTTTACTCTAATGATGTTCCTAAAAATGTTGATGAGGCCCTACGAGATCCAAAGTGGAAGCAAGCAATGGAGGATGAAATTTCTGCTCTTGATAAAAATGAAACATGGGAGAAGTGTGTTCTTCCTCAGGGTAAGAAAACTGTAGGATGTCGATGGGTTTATACGATCAAGTATCGTGCTGATGGGACAATTGAGAGATATAAAGCTAGATTGGTTGCCCAGGGATATACTCAAACATATGGGGTCGATTACTCCGAGACATTCTCACCAGTTGCAAAGATTGATACTATCCGTGTTCTTTTCTCAGTAGCAGCTAACAAAGATTGGCCCTTGCATCAGTTTGATGTTAAGAATGCTTTTCTTCATGGGCATATTGAGGAAGAGGTGTATATGAAGGCTCCTCCTGGTTTTTCGAGTGGCTATGAGTCAGGAGAAGGTTGTAGGTTAAAAAAGGCTCTATATGGGTTAAAACAGTCTCCAAGGGCATGGTTTGGTAGATTTACCTCGGCAATGAGAAAATTTGGATATAAGCAGAGTAATTCAGATCATACATTGTTTCTTAAGCGACAGAAGGGTCGGATTACTTGCTTAATTATCTATGTGGATGATATGATTATCACTGGGGATGATGTTGATGAGATAGGAGTTTTGAAGAAACAGTTGTCAAAAGAGTTTGAGATGAAGGATCTGGGTCACCTTAAGTACTTTCTGGGCATTGAGGTGTTGAGATCAAAAGGAGGCATCTTTATCAGTCAGAGGAAATACATCCTTGATCTTCTTGCTGAGACCGGTATGATTGATTGTCGACCAGCAGACACACCCATTGTTACTCATCATGGTTTACAGATGGTTGAAGGGGTAAAACTTGCAGACAGAGAACAATATCAGAGGATGGTTGGGAAACTCATATATCTTGCTCATACTCGACCGGATATTGCGTATGCAGTAGGAGTTGTGAGTAGGTTCATGCACCGACCACAGACGCATCATATGGGAGCAGTCATCAGGATTCTGAGATACCTTAAGGGTACGAGTAGTAAAGGGGTCTTCTATAGGAGAAATGGTCACTTAGAGCTTCAAGCATATACTGATGCTGATTGGGCAGGTGATCGAGATGATAGAAAGTCCACTTCGGGGTATTTTACACTGGTCGGAGGAAATCTTGTTACATGGAAGAGTAAGAAACAGAAGGTAGTTGCTCTGTCAAGCGCAGAGGCAGAATTCAGAGGCATAGCCAAAGGGATTACAGAGGTCATGTGGCTTAGGAAACTCCTAAGTGAGCTATATGTGTCTCGAGATAAGACATGTAGTCTCTTTTGTGATAATAAGGCAGCAATTAGTATTTCTGAGAATCCAGTTCAACATGATCGCACTAAACATGTTGAAATTGATAGACACTTTATAAAGGAAAAGTTGGAGAAAAAGATTATCAGTCTTCCTCATGTAAAGTCAGAAGATCAATTAGCTGATATCCTCACCAAAGCAGTTTCATCTGAAGTGTTCGAGCAAACATTATGCAAGTTAGGTATCGGAGACCCGAAGACCTAACTTGAGGGGGAGTGTAGGAAAGTGTATAATTGTGATTTATTCTGATTGAGAGGATTATTGCCTTGATTATGTTTATTATTCTGTTTCCTTATTTAGTGTAATTTAGCTTGTATAAATAGGGCCTCTGTAATTATTGTTAAGTAATACAAAGCAGTATTCAAAACCCTAAACACTAGCCTTAACCTTATTTTCCGCATTATTAATTTATTTTCAGTATTAATTTCAATTTGATAAAGATATTATATAATTATGTCATTGTTTAAAATCATACTAGTACTAATAAATTACTTCCAAATTATATAGATTTTAAGGAGATATTAGTGAAAATCCCTTTTTTTAGTATTAACTAAATTAAGGGCAACATAGTTATATAGTAACAAGAAAACATGATATTATGTTTCCTAATTTTCATTGCCTAATATTTGTGATGTTATGCGAAAAACTATCCACAAAACACGATAGCTGTATGCAAGATAATCTGTCTTTTATCATTCTCCATCAAATTACAATATTAATGCCAATAATAATATAACAAAATATTAATGCCAATTCCTTAATTATCATAAACTTGTTAATTCATATGCTCAATAATAATATAACAAAATATGCAACGACAAACATTCTTATGATATGCTAGTTTTCCCCAAAATTTTCCATTTAGATTTCCCTTGTATCCTTCATATTTAAGATCATTCTAAGGATAAAGTTATTTGATATCCTATTAAACACATTAATGTAATGTTCGAATATTCATCTTTTTTCTCCTTTTGCCCGTAGAGATTGTCTTTGTTACCCTCGAATCAAAAACATTATATGATGTTTGCAAAGTCGAATAGTTGCAATCAAATAGAAGAATTAAGTGATGAATACAATTACGAACGTCAACAACTCGAATCATGTAGAAGTAGCCACATCGATTCGACAAACTCTTCACCAACAGATAACATGGGTTCTACCTCACCATACACAAGATCCCCATGGTCGGCTCATATGGCATTGCCTGGTCCGTCATACGAAGATGGGTTCTCAAATGGTGAACATTCTTACAATTGCTTAATGGGTTCATTAATACGCGAAGAAGGACATATTTATTCATTAGCAACATCAGGGGATTTACTATATACCGGATCCGATAGTAAGAACATTCGGGTATGGAGAAACCAAAGAGAATACTCGGGGTTCAAATCAAATAGCGGTCTTGTTAAATCGATTGTTATATCAGATGATAAAATATTTACGGGCCATCAAGATGGGAAAATCCGGGTATGGAAAATGTCATCAAAAAACCCAAGTATACACAAAAGAATAGGAACATTACCATCCTTCAAAGCATTTTTAAAGAAATCTATCAAGCCAAGTAGTTATATAGAAATCGGAAGGCACAGAAATGCAGTATGGATACGACATTGGGACGCAATATCATCGCTTAGTTTAAGTGATGATCGTAATTACTTATATTCCGCTTCATGGGATTGGAGTGTAAAAGTGTGGCGAATATCAAATTTCAAGTGTTTAGAATCGATCCCAGCACACGATGATGCTGTAAACGCTGTAGTTTCTGGGTTCGATGGCCTGGTATTTACTGGTTCAGCTGATGGATCAATAAAAATATGGCGGCGAGAAGTACAAGGAAAAGGAACAAAACATTTTTTTTCACAAATATTGGTAAAACAAGAATGTGCAGTAACAGCTTTAGCAATAGATCAAGGAGCAGCTATGGTTTATTGTGGTTCATCAAATGGACAAGTAAATTATTGGTATAAAAGAGACTTTACATTTCCTGGTGGGACACTTAATGGGCATAAACTTGCAGTTTTATGTTTAGCTACTGCTGGTAATATGATATTTAGTGGTTCTGCTGATATGAATATTTGTGTTTGGAAAAGGATTTCTAATGAAGATCATGTTTGTTTATCAGTTTTAAGTGGACATAATGGACCTGTTAAGTGTTTAGCTGTTGTTGCTAATCTTGATAATAATTCTATTGATGCAAGGTGGGTTTTGTATAGTGGAAGTTTGGATAAATCTATTAAAATTTGGAGGATTTCTGAACAAGTTCCTAATTCTGTGCTTTCTTGCACTAGTAGTAAACGTCGACATGGCCTTTCTTTTACCTTTAGATAGCAATGCTAACTACAACTAGTGGAGACTACTCTTTCCGTTCTCTTCTGTTCTTTTGAGTTTGTTACTAAAAGTTACATCTTTCGTCACAACATGGTTTATGATCAATAGCAATTTCAAAGGGGCAGGAGGGTAGTACTTTTTGATCAATCATTATTGTTTGTCGATGATGCAAGAATTGTGTGTATATAGGTTTAATCTAATTGTGTTTCTCTTGTATATTATTATTTATTTTGTTTAGATTAGTATACGGTGTATGATAAGTTAACATTATATCATATTGGAAAAGTATATTCTGTTGATAATTTAATTTGTAAATTTATTCACTTAATTGGAAAAAGGATTTTGGCCATCAACAAAAAATTTGACATGATAATTGTCGCCTTATATTCCTTGCTCAAACTTGGGCGATACTTCATATATTGAAAAGAAAATAAGCTTATTTGGGTAATTTATCTCCCAAAATAAGCACCTCCTGGTCTAATGTTAAAGTTTGGTTGTGTTAGCTAATACTAATAACCGATCATAACTTAAGTTGAGTCAACAAAAGTGAGCAAAAGAATCGTCTGTTGTTAGTAACAACGGTCCATATACGAACAAAAAGTTTAGATTAAGGTATTCGCAAAGACAATCACCGTTGCTACTAATGGAAGGCTATTAACATCCAACGTGAACGAGAGTAAAAAAAGTCAACCCAATCGCCCCCTATTAGTTTAAGTAATCGCATGTTGTTGATAGCATCGAGCATAACCAAACAATAGCATTGGACTACGAGACACTTATTTTCGGAAATAAGTTTTCCCTAATCTTATTCTGAGATTTTTTTTCTCAAATAAACTTATTTTCTTCAAATTTTTATATGTTTCTCCGAAGATAGACCATGGGCGTCACGTATGCTCGGACTTTTAAAACTTATGATGTCTACATTGAAAATATATCAAACAAAAACGACTCAATAATAAGAGAAAATGATGCCGAAAATTCAACATGAATTCATTAATAACGATTAAAAATACATAGCTTATTCATGACTTACAACCATTACAACCTAGGGTTCCTTCTTAAATTTTTTCAATATTCTCTCGGTTTCTTCACTTCTACGCGCCTTACCAATTGCTTTCCTTTTCAAGTTATCCATCTCGTTCTAAGCTTCTCATTCTCCTTATCTAGCCTAATAATGATTAACTTTTGCCATTCGGTGCCCTCCGGATCAACCCACCTAAAGTAGGTGCATCTAAATCCTTCATCTTCGAATAGTGGACAAGCAACATATTGAGTATTGACGCCCAGGATCAAAATCGCTCCAATCATGACCGTATTTGACTTTATGACCACTATGACTATGCTCTTCCATTGAATGAATCTTTTAGATATGTTAATGAAATAAACATAAACATTTTAGTTAGAAGCATTAAGTTAATTCAATAATAACATTAAAAAAATGAATAAAACATTCAATTCAATAAAAAATTAAAATTATAGAAAATTACCTTAACTTAGGATGATAAATTGGTGAATATGAATGATGAATTAAGTTATACGATTTTAGTCTTTATAGAGGATTGAATTAACGGCTAATTTTATATAACGACTAGTTTGAAAAGTCAAAAAAAGTCAAGGAGTTGTTCGCACTTAGTAACTGCGAACAGGTTAAAGAGAGTCAATAGGCTGTTCGCAGTTACAAAGTGCAAACAACCTGTTGAACCTCCCCATGCTTAACCTTTGCTCGTCCTCGAGCAAATCAAGGTGAAAATACAGATAAAACAAGGTCAAGACATGATCTACAACTCCTAAACTACTTCTTATACCTCCCTTTCCTAAACTCCACTAAACCTCGGTGTTTGCCAAGAGTCCAAACATCTATACCACTTGTTCCCCTTCACTTGGCTAACACCCACACACATAACACAAACACAAAAGATAGAACATGTAAACCAAAAATCCCAACACTTCAACCTCCTTATAACTCCTCAAAGAATATGAGAAATGAAAAATAAGAACTACAACTTATCCCTCCAATGGTGGCCTACCCAAATACCTACCTTATGACTCCCTCTTCTTATGACGCCACACCAAAACAAAATGACAAATAGATAACTGTGAATCTCTCTTTTTCTCTCATTTTGCCTAGGGGCTCATTTTTGGGTTTTCGCCCTAGCCACTCATTCATTTTTTTCAAATCTCACTTGCTTACCCACTCATGCCGCTTTTTTGCCTAGGGCGCCCTTTCGGGTTTTCAACCTAGCTGGGCTTTTCTCTTTTTAAGCATGTTTTTCTTTCCCTTTTTCAATAAACAACAAGTACAGATTCAGCTACAAAACAAAAATCAAAATGCATGCTCAAGCTAAATCCATACAAATACATAGGGTACAAAGCGTGAATAAACAAGCGACAGGTTTCCCCATGCTTGCTTTTCACGGTGGGTAGCAATAGGGTGTTCAGCAACCCTAAAGATGAAGGGTCTTTAGTAACCCTGGATGAAACAATATAGCACAAAGATATGAGAATGTAGCCTACCTAATAAACTCCAATGCTAAACCGGGATAACACCATCGGTTGTAGCATTACCTCTTAGACATGAACAACGGCTCTCCTTATGTCTCCCCAAAAATAAGAGGCTTCCTATCTCAATCTCCTTCCCCTCATATATGATCTCACATGAAAGCCCATAAAATTCCAAAACCCCTTATCGACCTCAAACCCATCCCAACACAAAAATCCATCATCACAACCACAATATAATGTATAAAAATAAAAACCCAAACTCCAAAACTGTAAGGCTCATGCAATGGAGCTCTTGGATCTCGCAATCCAAGAACTTACTTTGGATCAAAGAGGATGGGGGCTTATTTTTGGTTCAAAATTTTTAGCTCATAACATGCAATGGTTGAACAGGGATGATGTGCGAGAATCTATGTGAGGAAAGCTTGGTGGGTTAGGGTACGGTAATCTAGTGGAGCTAGAATATAGGGAAAGATAAGAGAAGAGATAGGAATAGAAATATACCTGTAGATGACGCGGCGAAGGAGGAACGATGATATCAGCAACAGCTTCAAATGAACACTCACTCTCCTTTTGCCTAGCCTCCTTCACAGGTTTATGGCTAGCATTCTCTTTTTGTTTTACCTTTTTTTTTGTTTTTTTTTTTCTTTTTTTTTAACAAAATTTGGGAAAAAAACACACAAAAAAAAACTAATATAAAAACACACAAAAAAAAAAACTAATATAAAAACTAATCTAAGAAAGCAATAAAGCTAGGTTACGACTCCCCCCCATGCTTATCTAAAGCATTGTCCCCAATGCTTAACTACATAGCAAGGGAACAAAAAAACATAAGATTTCAGAAGCAAACAGATGAGGAAAGTCTAAAGTAAAAAGAACTAAAACAAAAATAAAATCTAACTAAAAGCACGGGTTGCCTCCCGCAAAGCGCTTGTTTAACGTCTATAGCTCGACTTGACTCACCCCAGTAAACATCAAGAAACACCAAAGGAGCCCTTGTAGGCTCTTCCAAACACATTTACATTATTTCCTCTCACCTTCAAACCTAGATCATTACCATTCTGGTTCCCTTCGTTACAAACAACATGATCTCCTACTTCAAAAGGCCACACTGTGAGCTCATTAATCAATTTACATTTTTCAAATGAAGCACCCTCCTTGGGTTTTTTGAGCTCAAAAACCATCTTCTCTTCACCCACCTCCAATGTTAGTTTACCTCTCTTCACATCAATGATAGCCCCAGCAGTGGCTAGGCAAGGTCTACCCAAAATGATAGGAGCGCAGGTATCTTCAGGCATGTCCATGACAACAAAATCACATGGGAATACTAGATTCCCCACAGATACTGGGACATCCTTCACAATTCCCTTGGGATGCCTAATACTCCGATCGGCTAGTTGTAGAGTCATGCTAGTCTGGAGTAGGCTTCCCACATTTGGTAGCCTTTGATACACAGAAAAAGGCATAAGACTAACACTAGCCCCTAAGTCACACAAAGCATTATCAACAGCTAAACTGCCAATAGAGATAGGGATAGAAAAGCTACCTGGATCATCAAGCTTAGGGGGAAGTTGTTTTAATATCACCGCACTACATTGCTCGGATAAATTCACAACTCCTTCAGTTTTGTTGCGGTTCGTGGTGAGATCCTTCAAGAATCGAGCAAATGATGGAATTTCTGTCACTGCTTGCAGAAAGGGGAACTTCAACTGTATATCTTTCACCAATTGTAGAAACTTCCCATACCTCTTCTCTAACCTTGCCTTAGCTAACCTTTGGGGAAATGGTGCGGGTTGAACATAAGGTAGCGGGGTAGGTAGAGTTGGCTCAATAGTAGATTGGGGTGGAGTCTCCCTATCATCAAATTCTTGTGGAACTCGAACCATGGTTTGGGGAATATTCTCAAGAACTTTACCGCTCCTAGTAACAACCGCATTCACTTGTTTCGGTGGATTGCTTGATTCGGGTTGACTAGGGAATTGGTTGGGAGCGCTTTGCAGCCTAGAAATGTGTTGCCCCATTTGAGCTATTTGTGACTCCATCATATTGCTTTGGGTCTGCAATTGAGTCACCGATGCCTCAAGTTTACTCATATCTTTTCTCAAATCTGTGTTAAATTGATTCTGAGCTGTCATGAATTGGCTTTGAGACGCTATGAACTGGTTTTGAGCGGCCATCATGGCTTCGAAAGCTACTTTCCATTCTTCCTTTTGAGGTGAAACTTGTTGCATAGGAGGACGGAAACCTGGTTGTGGAGGTTTATTCTGGAAGCCTGGTGGATTGAATTGAGGCCTTGGCATTATCTGATGTGGATTCTGCACATTCGTAGATGAGTAGGAGAGATATTGGTTCTTGTTGGGTATCTATGAATTATTGTTGTACAGCGCATTAACCTCTTCCGGTGCGGGTGCAGTAGTAGGACAACCATCAGAATTGTGTGCATTAGAACCACAAGTTACACACATGATTTGCGTAGGGGCGGGAGTTGCTGCCTTTTGGAAAGTAGTACTCAACTTTTCGACCCTTTCAGTTAGTGCATTTATAGCCTTCATCACATCTCCGTCGTACTTGCTTGATGATTGGGTTACCGTCTCTCTTTCATTACTCCATGAAGAGGAGTTTTGAGCAATTGATTCAAAGAGAGTCAAAAGATGGTCTTTGGTTTTGGAACTCATATCGCCACCACACGCAGCATTTATGGTGGACCTGTGCTCTTCATGTAGACCAAAGTAGAAGGATTGAATGAGTAACCACTTAGGAATTTCATGATGAGGGCATTGCCTTTGAAGATCTTTAAACCGTTCCCATGCTTCATAGTAGCTTTCAAAAGGACGCTGCTTGAACGTCTGAATTTTGGATCTCAGTTGGGATGTTTTCCTTGGAGGAAAGAATTTTGTGAGGAACCCAGTTGCCAACTCCTCCCATGTTGAGTATTTGTTCGGCGGTTCGGATTTAAACCATGACTTGGCTTTGTCTCTCAAGCTGAAGGGAAAGAGTCTTAACCGGATGGCATCTTCTGTGACATTGTTGATGTTGATGGTGTCACATTTCTCAATGAAGTCGGACAAATGATCATGTGGACTTTCAGAAGGGTGCCCACCGAATTGATTTCGCTCGATCAATTGGATCAAGTGAGTGCGAAGCTCGAAGTTGTCTGCAGCTATGGCTGGCTTCACAATACATGAGGTAGTCGAATGAGCAGGAGTGGGCCTACCCATTTGGCCGAATGTTGGAGGTGGATTGGCCATTTCGGGTGAGCCTGGTGGTGTAGTGCCTAGAGGGGTGCCTAGGGGCGTTGGATCAGGAGATGGTGCCCCAAACGTTTCAGATTCTCTTCTCCTACGTAAAGCGTTGGCTCTACGCGCAGTGGCCTCGATCTCTGGATCGTACAGTAGTTCACCTGTCGACTGAGATCGCCTGTGCATTCAACAAACAAAGCAGACCAAGCGTAAACCAAATAGATATTTGAGAAGAAACTGAAACAAGAAAAAGAAAGAGTAATTAACTAAACTAAACTAAATTAACCGATGCCTCCCCGGCAACGGCGCCAAAAACTTGTTAGGATTTTATTTTAATACCGCAAGCGCACGGGTATCGTAGCACAATTACGGGTCGGATCACGGGGAGACAGGATTAATACAAGAGTTGCTTAGTTAATCACTTGCGAAACAAAGATTTTGATTGTTATTTCTAAGACTATGTGATAACACTTAAGAAATATGAAGAATTCAAGATAATAAAAGGACTAGGACATAGGAATTCCCCACTAATAGCATGTAATTATTTCGATAAGGATTGCAATTGATTCCGTTGAATTGAATTAGCGATCTAACTTAATCACTCCTTTTCGGGATGGTAATCAAATTAAAACAGATTAAATGGGTTCTCTCAATCTCAACTTTCGTATTTTGATCGATTAACATCACAAGAAAACATACTACTCAATCTCAACTTTCGTGATTTTGATTAAGAAGACATATTCACTTGATTTATCATCCAAGACTAATAATATTCTCATCCCTCAACTTTCGTGATTTTGGTTTTAAGAGAAATTAAAAGACTTTAACTTGAATGATCATACGTAACAATTTAATCAAACCAATTCAACATCACAATCATCAATCCTCATTTAACAATCACATACATATTAGGGTTCAAATCCTATGCCCTAGCATACAAATCTACTCACTAATCATGGCTATGGAGATTTCTAAGACTAATAATCTAACATGAAACAAGAAATAAGACATAATTTAAATACTTGAATAATAAAGAAAATACCTTGACAATGGAGAATTGAAGAACGGTAATGTAAATTGCAAATGAAATCCAAGAGTACAATATTGAAATTCTTAATGAAAAACTTAAACTAAATCTATGGAATACAAAGAAAAGTACTAGGGTTTGAAAGAGACAAAAACTTGATAATCTAAATTAGGGTAACCTCCACTTAAATAGTGGTTCCAAAAATTAAGAGAAAAAACCGTTTAAATTCCCGTCAGACGAAAAGCAACGACTCGCCACATTGGGTGCGACGAGTCGTTACATATGTACTGGCCTGAAAAAGAGAGTTCAGAGAAGAAGCGACGAGTCGTTACATAGGAGCGACGAGTCGTCGCATAGAGCAGCGAGTCGCCACATTGGGTGCGACGAGTCGTCGCTTCTGGACTGACTGGCGAACTTTGAATGGCCGCCATTTCCTGCTCGGTTGTCGGATATGGACATATAATATACCGTTGGAAAGCTCTTGAAGTCTACTTTCCAATGCCGCAAACCTTGCATTAATGTGATCTCTCTATCAAAAGTTATGGCCAAAAGAGTGAGCATGTATCAAATTTCACTTCAAAACTTTTGTCTTTTAAGCACTTTTCCACTCTTTTCTCTTTTGCCCATCTTCATTGTTAAACATCTTCAAGCGAGCAACGATCTCTTCACTTATTTAAGGGGTCTTAAGCTATTTCTCCAAGCCTTCACCCTCTTATAACTCCGTATACTAGTAAAAAGCTTCAATTTCGCCTCATAACGTCATAAATCTACAAAATAAGCACAAGAGACAAAAATTGCAACAATCCACTACCATAATCCCTAAATACCACTATAACTTCGTTCAAGGAGCGTAGAAATAGCATAAATAAGTGCAAATAATTGCACTTATCATTGACCCTCTTTGACATGTTCGCAGTTACTAAGTGCAAACAACTCCTGGACTTTTTTTGACCAGCTTGCTTCTATTTGCACTTAATAACTGTGAACAGATCCGAACCTGAGTGTTAGCCACTTATATTTGGTATAAAGTTGATTATAATTGTATGATTTTTTATGATAAATAATCTTGTTCATTTCAAATTTTCAGACAACATGACATTAAACTTTTGAAATAAATGAACTTTTTTAATAGCAATTTTTTTCTATAAAAAAATAAGTGTTATCTAAATCTTGCTTGTTGTTACGCCACCCTACAACTTATCACAATATCAACCTACCAAACACCTTTAAATGTGTAATTTTTAGTAAATAAGATTCCTTGAAAAAAATACACTTTATTGATATAGATTTTCGATCAAATTTTTCAAAGCTTAACCAAGGTAACAATAATCATCAAAAATTTATATATTTTCTTTTTCGTATAAAATGGAGTGGAATTATATAAAAAATATCAAATCGGTTGTATAAAAGCCAATAAATGTTTTTAAACGATACAAGATGATATTCTGTATTTTCAATTATGAAAACACCTTTATAAATATATTTGGATACATAGTTTTTTCTATTAAAAAAAAATATTATAAATAGGAAAACGATACTAGATTTTACATTATTGCATATAACTTTGAATATTTTCTTAATTTTTATCCATATAAATTATTCTTTTACATACATTTTAAACTAAATTAATAATCAAAAAATAATATCGTATAATTAATTTTGTAAAATATTATTATTATTATAACCGTGCATAACATGAGTATATAGCTAATAATATTCTATGAATAACAGTGTAACATACATAATGCTACTCCCTCTTTTTTTTTGTTTGTCCACTTTAAGTTTGTCTTTTTTAAGAGAGAGAAATTTAAATTAGATTTTTGAAGTATATATTGAAAAGAAAATATATTCATGTGAGATATTGTTAGATTTGTCATGGTGTAAAATTATTTAATATATAACTTTTATAATTTTTTATGATGCATACTTAGTGATATATATTAAGACTTAAAATTTGTTAAAAAAATGCGTGCAAAAGGATAATGGACCAACAAAGAGGAACACATTGAAAGTAATATTCATTAGATAGACTAGTACTAGAGCACACGGGGTCATGTGCTCCTAGGCTTTTTTACAATTGAACAAGATTAAACGTATGAATTAAATCACAGATGAGATTAAAATAAATTAGTTAGCCAAATATAATACCAAAAGAAGAAATGAAGAAAAATAAATGAGACAATTGAAATAAAATACAGTATAAATTAACTACTCTCTTTATACCTCTGAATTTGCACTATTTAACTTAAATTTTTTTTATATTTTTAAGTCATATAATGCATTCTCATAAAGACGAAGGTAGTAGTACGTATGTATATACTCAACACAAACATCAAAAATATTTGGAGTATTTAATGAGTTTTGTTATTATTCATTTGTAGTAAATTATGATAGTTGTATCATCTCTTAAGTAAGGTTAAGGTTTATTAAATGGATCTAAAAGTAAGAGTTATACTTTATATGAGAAGGAGCCAAAAAACAATAAAAGAGACAAAAATACAACACTACTTCCAATTCACATGCCTAACACGATATCTTCCCCCCCATCAACTTCAACTTAGCTACCCTCCAAATTTTCAAAAACAACAATAAAGTGAAATTCAAAGATTCCATCCTTTAACAACAAACAATACAAAACTAAATTTTTCACTATAAAATAAAAATATAGAGCCAAAGAAATTTAATCTCTTACTTTATCTTAGTTTGCTTGCCTTTACTTTCATTTTAATTTGTTACACTAAATTTATATTAATTTTTTATTTGAAAATAAATTTTACTGTCTTCTTATGTCGTTTTAATTTATACTCCATACTCAAAATAAATTTTAAGATCTTATACAGTCAAACATATTAAACATGCTCATAACCTGAATTAACGAGAACAAATTTGTTTAGTTAGGAAAAAGAGATAAAGAAATTATACCCCATCTTCTCTTCATCCTAGTTCCCTTAATATTCCCTCTTTTGGCTGTCAAAAAAAATAAAAAATGCTGTCTTTTTCATCCTTTTCTTTTTGGGTTTTCCCAAACACATTTCCCTCTTCTCCACCCCACACATTACACAACACTACCAACTCTACTCTTCAGACACCCTCTTTGGGTTTCTCGATACCTGTCTTTCTCTCTCTCTCTCTCTCTAAGTCTTAAGGTATGTACCAAAGTTCCCATCTTTCTTTATTTTTTTCTTGGTTTAAATAATTTATAATGTGAAAGTTTAAATCCTTTTATTTTATTTTATTTTTTTCTGTTTTTCAGTTAGATTTAATTTTTATGTGCTATCCATTGTTAAATTTTCAGGCAAAGCCTTTTGTTTTTCTACACTACAGTAGCATATGCTTGAATTTATGCTGATAAAGTTCAATTCTTGAAGGAATTTGGTTGTGGGTATGTTTGGTTTGTGCTTTAATTGTGGAATTATGTGGTGGGTATGAAAATCAGTTAGGGTTTTGTATATGGTTTTTTAGATTTAGGGAAATGTTGCCTGAAGTGGTTATTAGTCCTGTTATGGAGGTTGAAGATGTGGAATATGGTTTTGCCATGGAGTATAATGGTCCTCCTGTGAGCTTTGATATTCCTAGGGCTGTTCCCATCAATGTTGAGACTATACCCCTTGCTTCAGTTGTAACTCAAATCCCGTTCCCGGAAAAGATTTCACTGCCAATTATTCAACCTGTTCTTGCTCCTGATGCTTTGAACAAGAACATTTCAAGGGAACTAAATAAAGTAGGATCTGGTACAAATGTGTCCCCAACGTCAGTGATCGATTATGATAGGATTATAAGTGTATGTGAGAATGAGAGAGATGTCGAATTGGATTCGGAAGTTACCCTATCGCCAACTTCGGTTGTTGTGTGTAAAGAAAGAGTTAAAAGTGTTGAGGATTGTATAGGGATGGGTGAAGTGGGCAGCTCAGGGACATTAGAGGATTTAAATTGCCGTGGTGAATCAGGGGATTGGTCAGGTTTGATCAATAGCTCAGCGGAGCTGGCTTCTTCTTCAATCAGCCATGAGCATTCGCGTGATTTGGTAGGTAGAGGTGGGAGTTCATGCCCATCAGAGTATTGTGAGAGTTTTGAGAAATTGCGAGAGCTCTCTGTAGTTTCAGAGGCCTCCATGGCCTCTGGTCCTTCCCAGGTTAATCTTGATCAGGATGATTTGAATGGCCGCGATTGGAGTTCAACAAAGTCAGTTTTGAGCATGGAGTATTTGTCTTCCTCATTTTCCTCTTTTAGAACGGGAGAGTGCAAAAGTATGCCTCATGATATTAAGAGGCCGGCAGTGACTTTTCGCGACGTTGACTCGTTTGATGATGCTCATGAGAAATTTAATGATCGTGAGACTCAAAGACCAAGACTGAAGAAGGAAGTTATGCCTAAATCCAAGAAGAGTGGCTGCTACCGTTGCTTTAAGGGAAATCGATTCACCGAAAAGGAGGCTTGTATTGTTTGCAATGCAAAGTATTGTAGCAATTGTCTCCTTAAGGCTATGGGTTCGATGCCAGAAGGAAGAAAGTGCATTACATGTATTGGATATTGCATTGATGAGTCCAAGCGAGATAGCTTGGGAAAGTGCTCCAAGCTACTCAAGAGACTGTTAAATGATTTGGAGATTCGACAAATAATGAAGGCCGAGAAGCTTTGTGATATCAATCAGCTGCCACCTGAGTACATTTGTGTAAACGGAAAGCCTTTATGTATTGAAGAGCTGCTGTTGTTACAGACGTGTATGAACCCACCTAAGAACATCAAACCTGGAAACTATTGGTATGATAAAGTATCGGGTCTTTGGGGAAAGGTAAATATTTCCGCTTGTCGAATAGTCTGATTGTTTTTTATCTTGAATATTTTGCCTTATCCTTATTCACAAGTTGACCTGATTTACAGGAAGGAGAAAAGCCTTCACAGATTATTAGTCCTCATTTGAATGTTGGGGATCCCATCAAACCAGATGCCAGTAATGGAAACACCCAAGTTTTTATAAATGGCCGAGAGATAACGAAACCAGAGCTGCGGATGTTGCAGGTTAGTGAATCAACTATTGTGAAAGTCTCGTCACACTCAGTCTATATCAATGTGTAGATTCTTAAAGAAATTTAGTGGGATGTTGCAGTTGGCGGGAGTCCAATGTGCTGGGAATCCACACTTTTGGGTGAATGATGATGGTTCATATCAAGAGGAGGGACAAAAGAATACAAAAGGCTACATCTGGGGCAAGGTATGAGTCTTGTGCTTGTCATCTGCTGTCTTTGCATACTTGCATCGATACCTTTTTTAAATTATATTAAAAACTTTAATTAGATATTAATATAATTCTCTTTTTAGGCGGGGATGAAACTGGTCTGTGCTTTCTTGTCACTACCTGTCCCTTCAAAATCTAAGAATACTCCCACAGAAGTGAGATATGTTTCCGAAAGACCGATTTCAGATTACTTGGAGAGGACACTTCAGAAACTTCTTTTGGTAGGATATAATGGTGCAGGGACAAGTACATTGTTTAAGCAGGTAATTGTCTACAACGAATAAGCTTTTATTTGACTTATGTAATTTTGTTAATTTAGTCATTAGGTAACCGGGAAATTCGATGCTCAGTAGTGATATGCATTATTTGTGGTTTTTGAATCCCTATGCTTGGAACTTCGGATTTAGGTGAATGCTTCATTGGTTTAAGACATCAAGTACCATAATGTGAAGTGCATAAAATTACTAGATACTCGTAACTGCCCACGTCGGCTAGAGTGAACAATCATTTAGTGTTTAGAAAAGCATCAAATCATATCTGCTCAGTTGGAAAGTGGGGAGCTGAGTGTTAAGTCAATATTTCCCTTTATTAAAAAAGTGAACTTTCGTATGGTAGTATTGTGTTTTTGGCTTTTGCTAGCGGTTAGAAAAAACATTTGTCTACAAAATAGCAACATACTTGAGTATTTTTGTCCAATATGAATTTTATTAAGAAACATGGAAAATTCCATTAAGCTGAATTGGGTTTATATATATATATTTACATTGCTACCCTTAGTTTTTCCATCTCCATCCTCTTTATTTCGTCCCTATTATGCTTGTTCTTCATCCCATCTTCATTTTCTAATCTAAAATCAAAAGGGAAAATCCCTAATTAATCTTCTTTCTTGAATTAGAACAAGATAGAGGATTTAGAAAGAGAAAAAGGATATTCTTCTTCTACTGCAAAGCCCCCTCCATAGTTGGTTTTCATTCAACTAAATGTTTCCAAGATTCTTTTGCTTGTTTCACTACAGTCGCGTGCATCCGATATACTATAACTCCTCCTAGTCCCTTAGGGAAGGTGATGTCTTGACATCCAAAGTTGGAATGTTTATTTAGGGTTCTTTAGCCTTGGAAATTCCACTCAAAGAAGATACGTTGGAATCTAGTTTACTAAGGTTTCTCCTTGGGTTGAAAGTTCTCATAAGCTACAATCATTATATCCAAATATAAACCAAACCTTGAATAACACCGAGCATGGATGAAATCTCATAACTTTTCCTGTTTTACCCAGAAATCAATTAAAATACTTGCTCTTTTTGTTAAGGGTTTCATTGGATAAAAACTTACAAAATCTAGGATCGGCAATTGCATATCTTACATTAGAAAAACTACTCTTTGTTCTGAGCCCCAATGGAAGTTCCTCAAAAGCCCTAAATTGGAATGAATCAGGGATTGACATAAGAAGCTCTTGAGTTCAACTTCTCAAAATTTGCAACAGAAAAAACTTTAATGTTACTAGAGACTAGAGTTAATATTTTATAAACTTGGTGTTACGCTGTGGAAAAACGTAGGTGATTTTTTCTTTTTTTTCTTTTTTTTTTCAGCTACCACTAGCGCGTGAATGGGCGTGGGGCGGGGGTAGGGGAGGTTCTCTTTACTCCAACTGTTCAACCTCATGCTTTGAAGGCAATTATGGCATCCAAGTGTCTTTCTTCAGGTAGTAGGTAGTTTTAGTGTTGAGGTAGAAGATGGGTTCTCTGGGAATGTCAACTGTCTTAACTCATTTTTGTTCTTGGGGTAATGAGGTTTAGAGATCAAACATGTTTGGGGGACTAGAGGCGCTATTTGTCCTCCTTTCGTTTCTCAACCTTGAATCGAACAATCCTTAATTTCTTTGTTAACCGTGTTTCATAGTTTAGTCATTTTCTATAGGTTCCCTTCATTAGGTCTACTATTTTGGGTGGCGGCTTGTAAGAAAGTTTGCGACAAGAGTTTGCAGGTCTGCTGTACCTTAAAGTGATCTAGTTGTTAAAACATTTTCCTTGAATCATATCAGTAAAATTACATTCCATATAAAGAGTGTTACAAAATGAACTTTAAGAAGCTAAGATAATACTGAGATATTGAGTTACTAAAACTAAGAAGATTACAAGATCAAGATATGTACAAAGTATATGCAAGAAGAAGAATAAATTAATATCCTTATGATATTATTATTATTCTAATACTAGTAAGACGAGCTGAGTATCATACTTCTAAACAATACTCTAATAGGCGCTTTTTTGTTTGATATCTTCGGGACCGGGAGAAGAGCAGAAATGAGCTCTTTGTTTTTACAAGGTCAAGGCTTCTTATATTTAACCCAAACAAATCCCTCCCAAGTGGGAGTGGGATATTTTTTTTATTTGCGCTGAGAAGAGAGTATAGTTGAGGTGATTGCTGTATTTTTTTTATACGATGGTACCTCTTACATTTTGATCAGTTTCTGTTTAATTTGCTCGGCACCATATTTTGGTATTTTCTAGTCTGTATTACGGTTGTATTTTGGGAGTATGTTTTCTAGTTCATTGTTCTTTGATTGTTTCAGGCCAAAATTCTTTACAAAGACACACCTTTTTCGGAAGATGAGAGAGAGAAAATTAAGTTGATGATTCAAGGCAACGTGTATTGTTACCTTGGAATGCTTCTGGAGGGCCGGGAGCGTTTTGCAGAAGAGATTTCAACGAATCTGATGGAGCAGCCTTCTGGTCCATATTTCGAACAAGGTAGTGTTTCTTTGCCTGCTTTGTTAGACCACATATTCCTCAGTCTTTTTCCTGTCTTATAGAGGAGGCTGGATTTGCAACTTGTCAGCGCTAAGCTTTTGATTTTCATCTGTTTATAGATTTACTTAACACTTGAAAATACTTGCTGAAAAATGACTTCTGATTGTCAGACAAGAGTGTTGAAGGTAATGATCAGATGAAAAGCTATTCTATCTGCCCAAGGCTGAAAGAATTTTCTGATTGGCTTCTCAAGACAATGGCTTCTGGTAATCTGGAAGCAGTTTTCCCAGCTGCAACTCGTGAATATGCACCGTTGGTTGAGGAATTATGGAACACTGCAGCCATTCAAGCCACTTATGATCGAAGAAGTGAACTTGAAATGTTACCTAGCGTTGCTAGTTATTTTTTGGAGCGGGTAAGCTTACTTAGTCTCTTGTCCTTATCGAGACTCAAACGACACACATGGGACTACATATATTCCCTCGTCTAGAACCAGTAATTTTGGATGATTTTTATGTTTTGATTGCATCCTAGAGTCTATTGATTATTAATGGAATTATCTCTTGATTCAGGTTGTTGATATACTTCAACCAAATTATGAGCCGTCAAATTTGGATATTTTATATGCAGAAGGAGTGATCTCATCGAATGGCCTCGCTTGTGTAGAATTCTCATTTCCTCAATCAGCTGATGATGACATTGATGCTATTGACCAACAAGGTTCTTTGCCTAGGTAAGCCTCCAATTCTATTGCTAGATCAGAGGTAGATATTTTATACAAGTAACCAATGAAGAGGTTCGGTAACATTGTGTCACTGCTAGATATTCACATTCCATTACCCAAACGCCATTAAGCGACTCCCACTAAATTGGGGTTTAGAGGTGTTGGATGTATGCAAGATTACCTTAATTAGTTTTAATAAGTAGATTGTTTTTGATTGACCATTGGTAGCAAATATCACCAGCAAGCTCCAACTTACATAAAAAAAAGTGCACATGGTTTAATAAGCCACATTTGCTGTTGTGGTTTTTATACTAGCAAGGGATTGGGGGATCAATCAATGTACGTGTCTGAAAATCTTTCCACATTTTTACACTTGTAAGGGTATGGTCTGCCGTCACCCAGCTCCCCGCTTATACCTTATCGTAGTTTATATGAGTGGGATATACTGGATATGATGATGATGTGTTTTGAGCTGGGATATTACTCTTACCTTCGTCGTGGAATTCAGGTACCAACTTATCAGATTACAAGCAAGACGAGTTGCAGAAAACTGCAAATGGCTAGAGATGTTGGAAGATGTTAGGCTTGTGATATTTTGTGTATCACTTACCGACTATGACCAAATCTCATATGATGATGTCGAAGCACCAATGAACAAGATGTTACTTAGCAAAAAGCTCTTCGAAAGTATTGTGACTCATCCAACCTTTGAACAAATGGACTTCCTTTTGATTTTAAACAAATTTGATCTCTTCGATGAAAAAATCGAACAAACCCCTCTTTCCAAATGTGAATGGTTCGAGGATTTCCAACCCGTTATTAGCCAAAATAGCAAGAACAGCAATAGCCGAACCAGGAGTATCAACCATAATCCCTCTCTTGGCCAGTTGGGTTTCCACTATATAGCTGTCAAGTTCAAGAAACTTTACTTCGATCTAACTGGTCGGAAGTTGTTCGTGTCATCCGTAAAGGGACTGGAACCCGACAGTGTCGATGCTGCGTTGAAGTATGCACGAGAGATTGTAAAGTGGGAAGATGAAAGGATTAATTATAGCTTGAATGAATTTGGGATTTACAGTACAGAAGCTAGCTTTTCATCTCCATAAATGGTAGTTTGATATGAATTTCTTGTAAAGCAACTTTATATTCTTATTTCCATTTGATAGTTGATTAGCTAATGTAGATATGGGGCTTGAAGATTGCCTAGTAAAAGAATTCAATAGGCTTTATGAATAGACAATGTCAACATATATATTACTAATTGGTGTATAATTGTGTTTAATTTTAAAATATTCTTACTTTTTCTACATAATTTGTGTTGTTTCTAACGGAAGTTAATTATGACAATGTCCACCATATCACTTTCTTCAGGTTGAAATAACAGTTGATATCATGTGGGTAGAGGTGTTTATTTAGCTCACCGGTAGATTTTAGATTAGGTATTTTGGGTTAGTTTAAAATTGGATCATTCTTGTATCTACATTGTTTTTACATATCGGAAGGTCTCCTGAGAGACCGTTTATGGCAAAGACGGCTTTTCCAATCACAGTCTAATGATTTTAAATTTAAAAATAAGACTGATGATTAATCAGTTACTTATTTTGCAAAATGGGCTGGTTCATATTTATCCGTTTATGCTATAGACGTTCTATATCAAGAATTTGTGTTTACATAATTGTAAATCCATTTTCAAGTCGGGTTAAATCAAGTTCGGTTACAAGGTCGGATGAATATCGGATTATTAAGTCTGATTTGAACTTTATATTGTGGGACAACGAGAATTGAATGTAGGTTTTCATCTAGGAAAAGTAATACTAACTAAGATAAGATTTGTTTTTGAACGTTTTTTTTTCTCTTTTATTTGTTAGCTTAGGGTTAAAATTAGGAGTTCGGTTCCACAACACATTTCATAAGCTTAACACGTGTAAGGGCATATAAAAATAATTATCAAATAAAAAAATTATTTAGAAAAAATATGCCAAAAAAACAAAATATTTAATCATAATCAGAGGAAATACTACTTCCTCCATTCCACTATACTTGCTACACTTTATTTTTTACACAATCTAATGCGTTATTTCGATTATTTATATATTAAATTATACACGTCTAAAAATTATAAAAAGTTAATATGATGAAGTAAGCGATTAGACAATTCAAACAAAATCCCACTTGACTATGTTTTTTTTACCTATTAGCCGCAATATATAAAATAAGCTTGAACGTTGAATAATGTCAATAATAAAATTAGCGAGTATTTTAGAACGGAGGAAGTATATTACAAGATCCTTCAACATGCAGACTGTACAATATTTAATTTATATATATAATTTCATAATATGCAAATAGCTGACAGGGCCGACCCTAGGTTTTTAGGTGCCTAGAGTGAAAGATTATTTATAGGCCCCTAAACTATTGTATACATAGAAAAGTTCGGACTTTAGCACTAATTGAAAACTAAAATTTTTTAGGAGCCCTGAGCGTAGGCACGTCTTACCCTTGCTTAAGGCTAGCCCTAATAGCTGACATCGTTCCTTTGAATATGTACGTTGAACAATTGTTTTGCCGGTTAGTATTTCTTCAATTCGTTATTTACAATTATACAAATCCTACGTATCTAATCCTTTTTTACACAAAGGGCAGCAGGATATAATTTTGAGCCACTGATCCACACATGTTTTGTGGAATATATGACTACACCTCAATTGCCTTATTTCTTCTTTATCCTTGTATTTTGATAAGCATATGCAACACTCCTGCAATTATTATTTTTTGTTAAAGACAATCATTATTAAAAAAATAAATTAATCAAGATAACTACAAAAGAATTAAATAGAAAATAAGTGCATTTGCGTGATAACGAAAGTTGGATTATGTAACCTATTCTAGGGCCTCAATTATCAGGTTAAGCTTTTTGGAGTGTTTGGCAATTGACTTTTAGCTTAATTTTTTGGTTGGTTTTTGGCTTGTTGGTTGGTCAAACAATCAAAAAAAGTGTTTGGTAAATGACTTTTAAAGCAACTGAAAAGCTGGCTTTTAAACCAAAATGAAAAAGTTGCTCCAGCTAGCTTTTTAAGTTGGCTTTTGGATTGTTGGCCCACCTTTTCTCTAATAAACAGCCAACAACCAATAATCAAATTTACCAAACATCTTCACAAACAGCTAGCTTAAAAGCCAACAAAAACAGCCAATATTTCCAACTGGTCAAACAAGCCAACTAAAAAAGTCAACCGACAACAACTAACAGCCAATTGTTGAATTGATTCCTTGATATGTTATATGATGGTTGAAGTGTAAGGATATGTTCTAACAACGAGGGAAAACTTACTGGATTATCCTTAACAGGGGAGGAAGTGTGAGCATCTAGTGAGGTTTCAACCAATTTATATCTCCAGCTTGGTAATTGGGAAATTTGGTCATCAGAGGCACCTTTTTCAGCATAACCCAAGCTCATATTATAGCCAATGAAGCTGCTAACTAATGGAACACAAATGCACAACAAAAGAAAAAGAAGTAAAGGAAATGTATAAGTTAAAGCATTCCAAGCCAATATGGTTGTACACATCACGTAAAGTCGAGGAGCTCGGTTAAATGATCGAAATCTTGTGTCGAACACCCACACATTGCCCATTACAAACCACATTGCGAAGAACAGGTCTAGTGATGCCCTGCATCGCTTCACCAAATGCCAGCCCCTGCTACATGTACCAAAATATATAAGGATGGTTATAATTTTTGACACTTCAATATAATAGGAGTATTTAATTTTTCACAAGAGCAATACTACTGTATAAATATATCAAAAATATTGAGAATTTTGAAATCAAAGGCGCCAGACAACTGCTGACTTTGCTTATGTCTCTGAGTATCATTCAAATTTGTATGGCATGTAAGACATTAAAATTGTTACCTTAAAATGTATACATGATGAAGTGAACATGCATAGCATTCCATTAAAGGTGATCAAGTAAATATTTATCATGAACAAACTATATGAAATTTGACGATTCTAGTTCTTCAAATTTAGTCAAGCAGATTATGATTTGTCATATGCCAAAAAACTTTGTTGACAAATTTATAATGTGAAAGACATCTAGTCTAAATATTCCTATGATTTTTTAGTTAGATGCCACTGAGAGACGCGTCTTATTCATATGTTAGTTATATAGTTCATTATACATATTATGAGAATATGAACTCTAATTTATTTCAGTTCATCTTACCGAGAAATGATCTCTCACAAGAATAGCTCTTTTAATTTGCTACATATAAATTGAAATGAGAGTTTTATATATTGTGTAGCGAATTTATAGGCACGAAATTTATAATAGAATTACCTTGCATGTGCATTGGTTCCTTGTTGTTCCAAATCAAGTAAGTTAACCCCATCATCTCCTTGTCCCAAATAGTAATGTTTATACCTCCAATACAAGATAAGAAGACTCATAAAACACCCAAAATCATACCCAACAATCCATATTCTCATAGGCCAAACAGGCTTTTCTTCCTTTGAAACAAATAGAGTGATCAAACTCATACAAATTTGAACAACAAGTGTTAACAATTCAACCATCGTCCAACCAAATGAATTAAAAGGATTTTCTCCAAGGTGAGATCTTGATCCATTTTGGTAGTGAAAAACCCTTCTAAGAAATGTAAACCACTTTGCTCTTGATATTCTCATTGCCATCCTTACTAACATTGAAGCTTGTACATCTCGAACCGGCCTTATTTGATCACTTGTAAGGACTCCATGCACATCATCTCCATCTTCTTCATCTTCATTACCCCACGACGAAAATGAGGAATCATTGGAAAGCCCCATTAGTCGAAGGTTTTTTCTTTCACCCTTGTGACAATGCCAGTTTAGTTCTCAGTTCTCACCCCGTTTGCCTGTATCTGTAGGGATTCTCCAGCCTAACCCAACTCGAATTGAGTTGATGAATTTGTAGTTGTAGCATGGAGAAGAAAAGTGAGATTTGAGGGTTAAGAAAGGAAGGTGAAGTTGGGTTATTAGATGGTGACCAACAACCCAACATATTTCATTGCTTTGATAATAAGACAATAAATAGAAGTTACGTTGTATTCGTAATTAGAGGTCAACAACCAAAAATGGTTACCACTTACTTACTAACAACCTTCGAGGTTAAGTACCAATATTGTATCTACAAGAGGAATTGGTGAGATTGGATGGAGAAATAGACGTAAAGGGAGAATTCTAATGTAATTGTTAGCCTAACATTTTTTTTATTAAAGCAAGAAACTATTATGTCATTAAACTCTACTTTTATATATAATTGAGCTTATAAGAGTAGTTAGGATTTGGGTTTGATTCTGTTGAAGGGAATTTTGATGGTGAATTATATATTCATATTACATACTTTATTAATGACAAATGACAATTGATATGTAGGGTTATTGTATTTTTGGTAGAAAAATGTATCCATAAGTTTAGTTTTAATACATTATCATTTTAAAATAATAGCGTCAGCTTAAGTAGTAATAAAAAGTTGTGAACGTAAAACATTTTTATGACCAATATTTTATCACCATAGAAATAAAAGAAATTGTGCATTTTATGAAATTTACAATATAAAGCATAATCATTAATACTGTTTGGTAACAATAATCAAACAGATCGCAAGTGGTTTCCAGTTGGACAAAATTAAGAGCTAGAAAAATCAAATGTAAGCAACTTTATTCTTATATAACAAAGAAGTTGTCTTCGGTTCTGATGCTTAGGTAACAAACATTATCTGAACTTTATAAAAATTGTCTATATTAAATATATAATAAATTAATAATACATATAAAAAATTATTTTCTTTTAAAAAGACAATGCGTGGCTGCTGGATTAATAGTATATATCACCATCATTATATCTAAATATACATATTTTGGAGCTGCTATAGCTTGTTTAGCAAACTACGATTCATGTATATGATTAAATGAGGATTTTTGTGTGTGTTAAAGGTTTGATAAGTTGGTCACCTAATCCAACCAGGAAATTGGATTATATGATCACAATTATAAATTATTTGAATTATGTGTAATGAAATTTAAGTGAATTTTATGAAGTCATTATTTTGAAAATCGACTAGCCAAATTACACTATTATGTATTCATCATAATTTTGTGACTAAAATGTAGCCATTTAATGTAATTTAAAATTAGTCAAAAGATATATCATGCTTTAAAATATTAAAGATCTTCTCAAAATCTTCTTATAGCTACAATTATCAACACATATTAGTAATAATAAAATAAATAACATTAATCTTAAAAAAAATATATATTTATAAATAACATTAGTATTTGAGAAATGTGTTTAGAGTTGTGTTTAGCATGTCTTTGATATGAAAAAGTATGGTGTGACACAAAATTGTCGTATTAAGAAAATTATTTCCACGCTATCCCGAGCGTAAATAGACGGGACTTTCCCAAGTTAACACACCCACCATTAGCAATGTACACTCACTACTAAAGGTGTGGAGCAAATATCACTCTTGCACAAGTGAATAGAAAAAGAGCTTAAATTGAGAATTGTGTGTCTCCAAAGGATGAAACACTCACTATATTTGGACTTCTCAACGGTCATATTTCAACCTCATTAACGTTATTCAAAGAGAATAAAATGTTTTTTTTTAATATAGAATTAACACTCCATGAATAAAAATATAGTTGTTGAAGAAAACTTTAAATGACCATTTATCCAACAATTGACAGATTGTCCGTTAAACTTAACTTATCAGACTTGAAAAATAAATAGGCTAAGATAACATTTTACAAAAAATTATTCTAAAATATGAATGAATTAAGCTTATCCGTTTAAATTTGGTGGACGGGTAGCAGCAAAAAAAATTTTACCGACCGTAAATAATCCCACCAGCCACCTCATCCTTCTCTCCTTACAAAGATATAACTAGTGAGAATATGAAATAAAAATGGAAGAAATACTAATTATTATATTTTGATATAACGTGAACTTAATGCTCTTACTATATGCTATCCTTACATACTTCACTTCTTGGTGTGCTTACGGTTCGGTTTGGTTTGGTCTGATATTAAAATCAGATCAAACTAAAAATTTCGGTCTGGAAAATTTTCAGACCAAAACCGGACCATTTAAAATGTCAGACCGGACCTAAACAGTTTTGTTCAGTCTGATCTACGATTTTTATTTTTATAAGTATTTCCAATTAATATATGTTTTATGAAAATATTTTGCACCTACAAACACCAAATAAAATAGTTTACTCTAAGCAAATATCCCTTAAAATTGGGAGTATTTTTTTTTCAGTATTCACCAATTACTCTTGTCTCTTAGTTTGTATTTCATTCTCAATCGATAAGTTTAAATATAGTTAGGTAGGATCTTATTTGATTCGTTTTAATATATATTTTTAACCTTAACTTTTCATAATTTTAATCAAACACAGTAAAAGATATTTCAGATTAAAATATGAGAAAGTATTTTTATAAAAATATTAGATGTTTAGCAAATGACTAATAAATATAGTTGATAGTTTCATTCAAGTAACTGATGATTTGACCAGATAATTTTATGAGATGGTTTAAACAACAAATTTTGAACACGCTACTAAGAATAGCTTGTTCACAAAAAACTTATCTATTTCAACCAGCTAATTTACCAAATATAAAAATTGAAAAGTTTAACCATTCTAACCATCTATTTGTATGAAATAACAAATAAGTTAAGTGGTCCATTAAACTACTATATCAAACAATCCATAGAACAGGCTAAATGTTGGAATAATAAAAAATTAAAAAAAAAAAAGTCTTCGGATTTTTCCAAAAAGATAGTCTTCATATAAGCAATCCCAAGGTAGGAGCACAATAGGGCGGCCTAGCAATATTGAACCGTGGAGCACCTAACAAGAGGTGCACAAGCTTATTAATGATGAGTATTACTCCGTTTGTACAATAGATTTTAGCAAAATTTACATAAAATAATACAATTAATTCGTGATTTTTCTATATTAATCTTAATTATTGATTAATCATAAATGATTAATTAATAATTAAGATTAATAGTAATGGGACCCAATTGTATTTTTTAATCACCTCACCCCTTTGACCTTACACGACCCTTCACGTACCCTTCCATTTTAACAAAATGATAACGGTCAAAAAGGTTATGAAATTTTATCAGTGCTTTAAAATTAAAATGGATCTAAAGTTGAGAGTTTTGAATAATAATTAATAGTTGGGAGTTTTATATTTAAAACGCGAATAGTTTGGAGTTTTAAAAGTAATTTTCCCAAAAAAAATCACAAATTATTTTTAACATTTTTTGAACATTTTTTTTTTCACATTTTATTTTAATTTATCTTTTTTAGAAAAATAAACTTGCTATAGCAAGTTATCCAGTCACCAGGTTTACTCTAGGAAAATACCATTTAAAGTTGGGATTATTCATGGTTTATTAATACATGGGATTATTATAAGAAAATCCAGTGCCGTTCCTGGCATCGTATGGGCCCTAGGCAAACTGAAAGAAATGGACCCTCTCTATGAAGGGTCGATTATGAACTAAATGGGTGTTTGAAAAAATAACAAAGACAAACCTTATATATTATAATTAGCATTAAAAAAGTAGACATGTCATGTAATTCTCAAATGATAAAAGAACTACTCATAAATTGCATATTTTTAACTATCTACTTCCATTAACTAGCATTTGCTAATTTTAGGGCCCTTTCTAACTCTGGGCCCTAGACAAATGCCTATGGTCAAGAACGACCCTGGGAAAATCACGAATAGGTTGGATTATTTTAGGTAATTTTTTCTTGAGTTTAGCTCACATCTGTAACTTTGCAATATATAATATTTTCATATTTGTAATAGCTTTTTTAATTTTTATTTACTTTTTTTCCTTTTCATTTTCTTTTTTTACTTTTTATATCATACTTACAATTTAATAGTCCTTACAAAAGGACTAGTTGAGAGTGTAAACTCTTAGAGGTAGAGGGTGTATTTATTTAATGTAAATAATTGACCATAATTAATCCGGATCCCCCATTAAAAGAATGAGCTAGCTATAAGTTTACAATGAATAACTAACTGTTAAACCAAATAAACAAGAGGCAGGTTCACCATGGGAGTAGATGATGATGATATAACTTCCTGCTTTCCCAAGTTTTTCAAATTGATCCTTGCCTCCCCTAGACCTGATCTTCATAAACTGGTATTCCCAATCTTCTACTTTTTCATCCTCCTATTTTATTTTCTCCTTTTTACTTTATTTTATTAATTTTAATTACTATCATTTTGTGTACATTTTTTCTCCTTATAAATTTTTATGTTATTCATTCATCATTTTTTATTTGATCATAACTAGAGTGTTCAATAAGTTGGATAAGGGGCAAGGTTGGATAAGGGTACTTCAAATTTGATAAGGAGTTTAAATGGGTCGGGGTTTAAAAGCCCGGCCCGATCTAACCCGACCCATTTTATCATTTTATAACCATTAGATTATCATTTATATTAATTACCTTGAAAAAATATTAATATTTTTCATTGATATTGTTATTTATAATATTTAAATTACAAATTATCTATTAATTATGTTATTTATAAAGGCCCATTGTCAACCTTTATTGAGCCCTTTTATAACCTGCTTTATTTAAATTATAGTAAAGTCCGTTTTTGACCGGGACTGTTTTTACTCTACCCCAATAAAACTCTTTTAAAAACGGGCTGGATAAAGGCTCAAAATAAGGGACCAACCATAAATACCCCTAATCATAACCTTTTAAGTTTTGAAAAATAGAAGTATTTTATTATCCATGCAAATAAAAGGGAACACAAATTCTTACTTGAGACCATATTTTGTAAAGACGACTCTCAAAAGTCCAGTCTAATTCTAAATATGTATTGTTACAACTCTAAATATAGATTTGGACTGAACTTTTAAGAGTCGTCTTTACAAAAGACATCTCTCAAGAGAGCACCTGAAAGGGGAAATGGTTGAGTACTTGAGTATAATTAGTTATATCTAAGTTATAGCATGTATTACTTTGATTAGTAAATCAATTTTACTAGGAGAAATCTAATTTAGTCATCATTAATCCTCTCTTAATTTTTCTATTTCCTTAACTTACCTTGAAACTAGGTGAAAAAAAGTAGACAAAAATAATTGATCATTACATCCTTAGAACACCTCAAGGGACCACATTTATTCGAGAGCTATTTGGTTGTTCCATGCAAATAAAAGCAGAAATGTTTGATTGTGTAAGCAATATTAATGCTATCAAATAAAAGTACTTCTATCTATCTTTTCTTATTAAATATGAGGCTATTTCAATCTTTAAGTATAAGTGACATTAAATAAATTGTCTACTAACTCCCTACTGACCCATAAATCTCACTAACAAGTTGGAAGAAGTTGGGATCGCAATTCAGTTCGAATTCAATCTTAGTCCGACTTGATTTGATGAAAATAATTCGATTCGAGTTCGAGAAAAAAGTCATCTTACTCCGACTTCGACTTTACGATCCGAGTCCGACTTAGAGACGGACAAGAGTTGGACCTTATTAAAAATTCAACACTCCAACCTGACTCCGACCCTGAAGGAAATCCGACTTTAAATTTGACTTTTACACCAATATTTTGTTTCCTCTAAACTCTACATGTGACTAATTCAAGCTCTCTTTCATACTAATTGTAATTTTCGATTTTGAGAAACTACTTTGGTATTTTTACTTGGATTAATCAATCAAAATACGACAATTCAGATCAAGAGAAATAAAATCGCCAAATTAAAATGCGAGAAAAATTTGTTAAATTGAATTAGTAGGACTATTTATCTTCTTAAACTTAAATTCAAAGTACATATACTTTTGTTAAATTGTATTTAAAAAATATACTTTGTCAATTTTATATGCTTTAAAATTATTAGTACAATATCACAACGATACTGTTTAATAATAATCCAACTCCGTTGGAGGTCTGAGAGTCCGAGTCCGGGCAAACTTAGAGTATGCATAATCCGACCCCGAGTGGAGATAGACCGAAAAATAAAGTCCGACTATTATCCGAAGCAAAGTCAGAGTATGTATAATCCGAGTCGAGTCTGATCCATCGCCTTCCCTAGTTGGAAGAGTATTTCCAACCCACCTCCTTTTTCAAAATTGAGTTTTGATTTCACCGCTAAATTTACTTTATGATGTACTTTTCAATATTTTATATTGATGCACTTATTATCCATTTTTATCCTTATAATCAAATATTACTTCAATATTTATTCAATGGCATTAATTAAAAAATACTAATTTGAAAAAAAATTGAAAATTCCAAAATGAATATTCAAAAGTCGGTAGACACTTAATTAATAATTTAGGCTTTTAGAATTTCATTTCTCATTTTAGGGTTTTCAAAATAAAAACCTCTCTTTGTTGGGCTCAATTTTAGAATTTTAGATTGCGACTTATGTATATTAATATAAATCACTTAAAAATTAAATATCATCAAAATCCTATCCAGTGTATTCCGCTCATATAAAACTATGGACATGGTCTGAGGAGGGAAGGACGGCGGCAACTCATACCCATAAGGAGAGCGCAACCAAAAGGAGTCCTCCGGCTCGATGAAGATAAAGAAAGGTCCCTGCGTCGTGACAGAAAAAAATAACCTAATAGATAAAATAATTACGTAAAAACAATTATAAAAGTAAAAGAGAACAATACAACCAATAATAATAAAAATAGAGATGAGAAAATATATCATATAATATTATATTCTTTGTAATAATTTATATGATATATTTTTTTATTATCAATAGGAATATGTTACATATGTTTAAATTTTAATATAATATATGTAGTCTGATCTAAAATGAGTTCAATTTCATGTTAACAAATAGATCATTTAATAAGTTAAAAAACCATTTACTTGTTTGGGTCAAAAATCTCATTTATAACTCGCTTAATCAATGGGATATATCATAGGTTTGATAAGCTTTTGCATGCGAAGCCTACTTGCTTCTTTGTTGTTTAGATTGTTAATACTCATTTCTTCGTTTCTAACATGGTATCAGACCTTAATTTATATATTTTTAAACCTTTATAATTGAGCATTTGATCTAAGCAATATTTAATGGACCTTTATTTGGATATTGATTTCCAATAGGTTTGTAATCCTACTAGTTAGTAGGCTAATGTTCTAAGGACATTTACATGTGAGAGGAGTGTTAAAGTGTCCAATGTCAAGGAACCAACTCAACCAAAAGCTTAAGCTTATAGTTGAGGCCCCAAGATATGTTATATACTCTAACACGCCCTCTCACACGAGAGCCCTTTGGGCTAGAAGTGTGGATGTAGCACATGCCCTCTTCATACATGGCGCTAATATTCCACTTTAAATGAGGGGTGGTTGAGATTCGAACCTGTAACCTCTTGTCACTCTGGCTTCTGATACCATGTCAAGGAACCAATTCAACCAAAAGCTTAAGCTTATGGTTGAGGCCCCAAGATATGTTATATACTCTAACATCCAATATTGCCGAATATAAGTTGTCCCACATTAGAAAATGAGAAGCAAGTAAACCAATTTATAAATTAGAAAAGTAATTCATACTACTAACAATTGATTTCTTAATTCGATTTGTAAGTAGGTTACTTCTTTTCGTTCTCGTGAACGTTTTTCAAATTTCTAATATATTTAATCGTAAATCGTATATCAAACTTGTGCAGGAAATACCTAGGGAATTCATGAAAAATCATGGAAATGAAGTGTTGGACGAGTTATACCTTAATGTTCCAAGTGGTGAACAATGGAAAATTAAACTAACAAGAGAAAATGGAAAGGTATGGTTGAAAAATGGGTGGATGGAATTTGTAGCATCCTACTCAATATCTCATGGCCATTTTTTGATGTTCATCTTTAAAGGAAGTTCCCAATTTGATGTTCATATCTTTGATATGACCACTTGTGAGATTGATTACACACTTTTTCATCCTAAAAATTATTGTAACTCATTACCCAAGCCAACTATGTTCAACACCAATATCAAACACAAAAATGGAGGTAATTTTTGTTTTTTTTTTTTTTTATATATTTTGATGTTATTAACAAGACTAAGCGACGACTTATAATCCCGTTATTTTTTTGATATATCTAAGTTTTGTTAATATACTCGTACTCTTATCCAAAAGGAGCTATAATATTTTACATAGACTAACAAAAAAGTGACCACATATAATAAATGACAATGATTTTCCTAATTAATACTCATTCGTAGCCTATAAAGGCCAGTTGTTTGTTTTTTGGGCTACAGTTGGTGTATATAATTTGATATTTTTTCACCGTTAATCATTATATTTACGTAACTAAGTAATGTTTTTTCAATTTATTGTATTATTTAGGCTAATTGGTCAATTGAACATATTAGTGTTTTGTCTAATTAATAACGTAAGTTTTATCTATTGTCACTTTTTTTTCAAGTAATTTATCAATCATCACTTAAAAAGCATAACACTCATATATTAAGAATTCATCGTTTTGCTTTTTGCTTGGGTTTTAAAAATGTCCAAGATGACCTTGACTATTCGCTATAAAATCAACCACCATAATGTATTCTCACTACAACATAATTTTCTTTTAGTGGAATAATTTAGCGATATTTAATTTAAATGTCACTGTTTCAAATTGCTAATAGTGTATATGGAAAATTTAGTGACATTTATTAGACCCTTTAGCAGCATATTAAAAAATCGTACTAAAGCTTTTTGCGACGTAGTATCTAGTAACACTTCTCACAAATACCACTATAGACTATAGTAACAATTACATATGTCACTAAAGACCAAATGAAGTGTCACTAAATCGCTTTATGGTATAACTTTAAATAAAAACCAGTAATTATTACATTAAAAATATGAATTAATGATATTTATTTAATGCCACTAAATCCAATAGCGCAAAAAGATAAATTTGTTGTAATGTAATTAACCATTCATTATTATACTATAAAATCTAAGCCATTTTTTTCGGTAATTAAAAATAATTAAATGCAATTAAATTATTTAAAAATAACAAAATTAATTGTTCATAAATTACCGTCAATAATTTCACTTTAAAAAATTATCCATACAACCTTTTATTTTGCTAAATTTATTATAGTCAACCGTACCAGTATACCACTATATATAATATATGTTAGCCAGGGTCGGCCCTATGTTTTTAGGGGTTGGGGCGAAAGATTATTTATGGATCCCTAAAATTTAAACCTTAACACTAATTGAAGACTAAAATTTGTTGGGGGCATGGGTGTAGACACGCCTTGCAGGGCCGACCCTAGATATTTTAGGGCCCTGGGCGAAATAGCACATTTGGACCCTTTTTCTTTGTAATTTATAACCTATATGGACCGGCTCCTCTTGCCCACCCTTTGGACCGGCTTTGATGCCTTGCCCTTGCTTATTTTTCCTTTTATTTGATAATTAGTCACTAATTTATAGACTAATATATATATATATATATTTCATACATGATTATTGATGATAGAAAAAGGGAGGCCTTTATGTATGGGTCGACTATCAAGGAGATTTTACAGCAAATCGCGTTTCACTTACGAAGAAATCCAAAATGTCAATGCTTGTCCATGTGAATATCCTTCTTTTGCCATAAAAATGCAACGCTCATATCTCAACTTTAAGTTTCATGCGGTGAGAACATTTAATTTACTCCTATTAGTTTTATGAAGTAATATAATAATAATCTTAAATTCTTAATCACAATATTAATATATATGAAGTTGTATCATCAATTAAAGTTTTAGCATTGATAATTAATTATGTGACTGAAAAACATTCATACAAAAAACTTTTTCTATAACTTTTTAGTTGTATGATAAAATACTTAATTCTGCATGTAAATTATTGTGTATTACCTAAAAAGTCTGTCTTGGTATAAAAAATGGTAATAAAAATGTCATATAGTGTAAATTTTCATGAAATGTACTAAGTCATTCTTATGGTAATAAAACTTTGTTCATAAAAATGTTTTTCTTTTTTCACAATTTTCCATTCTCACCCATCTTTTAAATGGTAATGCATTGTCAGAAAGTTATTTACTAATTTTTCATTACTATTTCCACCATTTAATACTAACTACCAAACGAGCTGAAAAAATGGATGTAACAACAAAAAATTCATTTCTCAATAGTAACAAGTTATATTGTTGGGGTAGTGCAGAATGTAGCACTTCCCTTTGCGAAGAAGTACTTTACTAACAAAGACAACGACGTCGTCTTTAAAAATGTGGGTGGTGAAACTTGGCAAGTGAAAATTGGTGGGAATGCTTCAAACGGAATGAAAATGAGTAGTGGCTGGCCAAAATTTGCTAAAGATAACAAGTTACAAGTTGGAGATATTTGTGTCCTGGAATTGATCAAGAGTTGCAAGCTATTGTTCAAAGTTCACATTATTCGTAGTGTTCGTGTTTGTTAGAGTATAGAGCTAACTCAACCAAAAGTTTAAGTTAATGGTTGAAGCCCTAGAATATGCTATATATTCTAACACTGTTGACGCTGAAAACAATGCTTAAGGCGCATAACTAATTAGCTCAAACTTCACATTCACAATGGTTAGCAAATGAACCATTAACTAGAGATTACTAATGTTTTTGTATAATAGAAGTGTTTTAGTGCCTTATCTTATCCATAATATCCTTTATTTTATGACAAAATAATTATGAAAATTTTTGTTGTCGAAAAAGAAATATTTTCCTTGAATTTTCATTAGTAGTAATACGCTTATATATACAAAGTATAAATTCTACCTTGTGCGCATCTCTCTTTTGGGGTTTTTTGATTGTGCGTATTTTTTTTTACTCTCTTTGGGCGTACGAATATGATTTGTCCACATATTTTACGAAATACAAACACCCCATTCGAACCCTACCTTGTGCAGGATAGCGTGAAAATCATTTACCTTTATAAATACTAAGGATTAGGAAAGTGGGTTAAGGATGATATATAGGCTAAATATGACTACTTTTCCAATACAACCATAAAATAAACACTAGCACCCCTTTAAGTTGGATTGTTGGAGTAAAGAATCACAAACATTCATTTTGCATGCAATAAGAAACTAAAACTGACTATAGCCTAAAGCCTTGGTGAAAATATGAACTAACTCTTCATAAGTAGGGATATGAGAGGGACTAAGAAAATCAGACCATCTTGAATGGCAATGAAGAAAGTAGCAACAAACCTATGTTCAGTGCGCATATAAAATATTGGATTTACTGAAATAATTGCTACTAAGATTGATACGATGTTAAGAGTTTTGATGAACGATAGGAAATATAATGAGCTAATAAATGTTTTAAAATTGCAAAAGTGATACAATGATTTAAGGAGGTTCACTCAATTTTGGTTACGTCCTCCGTGGTGTATATAGTTGCTTGTTTGTATTATTTCAATGAGAAAACTCTCTTACAATGAAGTATTACAATTTAGTAAGAAATAAACAAAAGGCTATGTGTTTAGGCTAAAGGGTTTGTGTTTTATGTGTTTGGATGATCACTCTTGCTCACTATTTATAATGCTAGATTACACTAGGAGTTACACTAATTAATATAGCTTGTAAATTGCATACTAAATAACATTAAGAGAATTAATCAGCTAGTATTCAATGAGTTGTAACTCCCCCAAGCACTTGATCCGTTGAAAAGCAACATCTTATGCTGTCAGAGGAACCGCTCGACCGGTCGAGCGAGACGGGTGGTATTGATCTGATTGACCTGAATTCAACCCAAACGACTCATAATATAACCAACTCGAAGTTTATATTGACCTGACTTTATATAAATTGTAACAGAATTCCGCCTCAAGACTAAACTAAGTTTGACCCATGTGGTATTGATCCAGAAAAACTCAAATCTAACATAATCTAACGAGTTACAAAGGTTAAAGCACTACTTAAAAGGATGACACCCTTAAAAAGACGTTTCGAGCCATGCGGCCAATGTAGCCATCAACAATTTTTTAAGATAAACCTGACAACATTAATAAATTAAACTTGCCAAGGTTTGAAAGCCTTGGGGGGAAAGAATCCATACAAATTTTTCATTAGCTAATCTCGTATCCCACCTTGCAACGACTAAGTGGGCAATCAAGTTATCATTCCTTCTAACAAAACAACAACTAAAATTCGAGAAACAAGTACTCAAAGCAAAAATGCTACAGTTTTTTTCATTATACCCTCAATTTATATACGATAGAAATAAACTATAAGAACAAGTAAACTTATTGCAATTGAATTTAAAAAATTAAAAATGCTGGCTGTGGGGTTCGAACCCACGCGCACTTTGAGTGCAGCAGATCTTAAGTCTGCCCCCTTAACCACTCGGGCAAACCAGCTGCTGTGATGCTAAGATACTTTGTTACCAATTTAACAAACGCCAAACGGAAGAGTATTTTACCATAATATGAAAACCGATTTCCGAGCGCATTAAATGGATACTTAAATTTTCTACTATGGCAATTTCTCTTTAAAAATTATGTAGGAATGGCAATGGGTCGGACTCGACTCAGATTATACATACTCCGATTTTACTCCGGATAATAGTTGGATTCATTTTTCAGTTCACCTCCACTCGAAGTAGGATTATGCATACTCCAAATTTGCCTCGACTCGTACTCTCGGACCTCCAAAACGGAGTCGAATTATGATCAAACAATATCGTGGTGATATTGTACTAATGATTTTAAAGCATACAAAATTAACAAAATATATTTTTCAAATACAATTTAACAAAGAAGTATATAGTTTGAATTCAAGTTTAACAAAAGAAATAGTCTTATTACTATAATTTAGCAAAATTTTCTCTCATTTTGATTTGGCGTATTTTATTTTTCTTAATCCGATTTGTCATTTTCTGATTGATTAATCTAAATAAAAATACCAAATAATTTTTCAAAATCGAAAATTACAATCAGTATGAGAGAGAACTTGAATTAGTCACGTCTAGAGTATTAAAAGAAATTAAATATTAGTGTAAAAGTCAAATTCAAAGTCGGATTCTGAAATCGGGTCAAAGTGTCGGATTTTTAAAAAGGTTCAACTCCGGTCCGTCTCCAACTCGGACTCGAATCATAAAGTCGGAGTCGAAGTCGGATGACATTTCACTCGGACTCGAATCGAATTATTTTCCTCGGATCAAGTCGGACTATGGTCGAATTCAGACTAAATTGTCATCCCTACTACCATGATCAGTGATATAATGATTTTTCATAAATGAAATTGTATACTAATATATATATATATATATATATATATATATATATATATATATATATATATATATATATATATATATATATATATATATATATATATATATATATATATATATATATTACTATAATAAAATATAGTTGATATCATCACTTTTTGAAAGTTCTTATATGTGTCGCTTTTTCATTAAAAATTTCCTTCTAAATATTAATGATGATGTCATTGTTATTATAGTGCGACTCCAGAAGCAAAGATCGAAAATCAACAACAGAATGCAATAAAGGTTCAAACAAACAATAGAGAAAATCACACTGTGAAATTTAATGTGGTTCACTATCAATGTGATAGCTACATCTACCAGCTCCGAGAATAAACTCTTCACTATAGACCGAGAGATTACAAAATGATCAAGAAGCCACTACAATAGTTCTCCAAGCTTTTTCTCTCTTAATTTTCCTCACTTTGTGTTGCATGCCCTAACTATAATTACATGTAGTCTTTATATAGTATACCTCATAATAGAAAGAAATTAGGTTAAGGAATACACATAAAAAAAGAAAAAAAAAAAAAAACGGTCAAAAACCAAGAATAACCGGCAAAAACGTGGAAAAGACCAACTTCTCGCAAATACCACGGGGCACGCGCGCCACTCTCAAATCTCTGCGGCTCACGCCCTGCTTTCTGACCTAAACACAAGACACTCCCTTCACAGGAACAACTAGAGGAAAGCGGACGATTTTACTCTCAAACAGAAGTTAAAAATGTAATCTTACATTTTTTTTTCTTTATCACTATGTTTATTGTTTACATAGTAAATTAGGGGAGAAAACAAAAAAAAGGAAAGAAAAAGGAAAGAGAGAAAAAGAAAGGAGATCGGCAATGAGGGAGAGTATATATTGTTTGTTTAGAAGGGAAAGAAATGAAAAAATTTTTTAAAAAAATGAGTTCTTTCATCCAACATTTGACACTTTAGGAGAGATTGTATGTTTAACAAACTTTGTCTATATTTTCACTCCAAATTCATCCGTTCCAAATCTCTCTTATCCTATTTTGTTATTCAAACAAAAAATTCTTCATCCTTTCAAATTTCTCTCGTTCTTTTCCCTCCATTCGCTATATCCAGCTATCCACACACAGTGTATACGTTAATTGTGGGATCGACTCGAACTCGATAAGATCCGATTCAGAACTGGCACAACCCAAAGTATCTAATTAAAAGTGACCCGACCTACAATTCACCCGACGGATTATTTAATAAGCCCTAAAATTTCAAAATCAGTAGAATCCAAGATCCATTGCCGTTTCTACAGCAAATATAGAGAGGTGTTAATTACAGCCAATAAAAGGCTGTGCTCCACATTGTTTCGTAATTTCTCCATGGACATTGATTAATGATTATCCCACAATTTTACTCAACTTTCCTTTTGTTTTCCCAAAAGAAAAATATAAAATAATTGTAATAATTATAAAATTCCAAGAAAAACATTCATTTACATTCTTACACACCCCTCTAAAAATCTCCCCCCAAATCAATTCACACTTTCCTCAAATCACACAACTCATTCTTACCAAAAATTGAAACTCACAAAAAAGTTTGCACCATTTTTTCTTTCCCACTTCAAGATCTACCCCTTAAATTTTCTCTTGTTCCAACCCACTAAGTAGCAGCAAGTTTGCCATCAACTAAGTGAGGAGAGAGAAAGAAGGAAACATGGCGGGCTATGCAGATTCAAGCCAAAAAGTGGACTATGTGTTTAAGGTAGTGCTTATAGGAGATTCAGCAGTGGGAAAGTCTCAGATTTTGGCTAGGTTTGCAAGAGACGAGTTTAGTTTGGATTCAAAAGCTACTATTGGTGTTGAATTTCAGACTCGAACTCTGGTCATTCAGCATAAAAGTGTCAAAGCTCAGATCTGGGATACTGCTGGCCAAGAACGGTAAATTCTTACTTCTTTTTATACTTTAGATTCACGGATTTTAATTTTAGTTATTAATTATAGTTTGATTTGATTATTTTTGTAATTAGTTCAAGATATTTGATGTTTAATCAGTTCAAGATATTTGGTGTTTATGTTTGTTGGAATTGATCTTGTTTACATTGATGGAAGCTTACTTGCTAGCTGATTTGAAATCGGGACTTTGGTAATTCTATTTGTACCGTTTGAATTTTAGGAGAAGTTGAGGTAGTTTATGGTAATTTAATTATTAGGTTTAGATTGCTTTATTAAAACTAGGATTGATGATGGATTTGAGATTAATAATGAATGTTAAGGAAATGAAGTGTGTTGTGTTTCGATTGAATCAACCAGGATTACCTAGTTATAGTTGAAAGTTAGAGGGATCATTTGTGTATAGTAGAATCGTATTGTTTGAGTACACCATAACATATGGAGGGTTACAATATTAGCTTAGGCTTTTGGTCGAGAAGATTAGCTAGTTATTGTTCAAAAGTTGAAGTGATCATTTGTGTATAGAATTGAAGAATCGTATTGTTTGAGTATAGACCAGTATAACATATCGGGGTTACTTACGATCATTAGTTTAAGCTTCTGGTTGAAAAGATTACCTGGATATTGTTGAAATGTTGAAGTGATCATTTGTGTATAGTAAAATCGTGGAATCATATAGATGGAGTTTAGGGGGTTAAAATCATTAGCTTATGGTTCCTTGACAATCGCAGTTTATCAATTCACTTGATTAGCTACGGTTTTTTTTTTTTTTTTTTTTTTTTTTTTTATTATTATGCGTGTAAGTTGTTGAATAAGTGGTCAAATTGGCAGAAGAAAGTTGTAAGAAATTCTTGCATTAGTAGTTTAAACAAACCATTTGGGTGTTATGACAATACCCTGGTTATGTATTGGAGTTTTAATATAGTAAATCTTCCATACATTTCATTCTACTTCGTCATAACCACACAGATGTTCCAGCTGACTACAATTTTATCCGAGCAAGGTGCAGTTTTTCTCGTAAAAGTTCAGTAAGTTCTGAGTATAGTCTATGGGAGTATACTGTTCATGGAGTAATATGCTTGAGTATTGAAAACCGCGTCTCTGTTTACATTGAGAGTATCTGATAACAGATTTCATGTGTGATTCACTTTCTTATTGAGCTTGATGTTCCTTCAACATGTAATCTAAACATTAATGTGATATTTTCTCACTCATTTTTTCGTTTGGAGATCTTTCATTTTGGCTGAAAATGTAACAGCCTTTACAAAACACTGGTGTACGACCAGTATATGAGAACGTAATGGAATTGCCTTATTTTTGAAGTAGATCATCCTGCTTTGGATTGATTTTGTGTCATGACCTTTGTTGAATAGGCACTTCATTTCACTTCGAGTATTTGTCAAGTTTTAATCATTAAAGTCTGTCATGGGTTTAGTCTGAGGTCTTGATACTTTATTTTGAATTAAAATAGCCAGTTTGGAATGCTTCATTAACACAACATGGAAATGCCAACAGGTACAGAGCTGTCACAAGTGCATATTACAGAGGTGCAGTTGGTGCATTATTGGTTTATGACATAACAAAACGCCAAACATTTGAGCACATACCACGTTGGCTGGATGAGTTACGAGGCCATGCTGACAAGAACATCGTCATCATGCTTGTTGGAAACAAATCTGATCTTGAGGATCAACGGGCAGTTGCAACGGAGGACGCTAAAGAATTCGCTGAAAAGGAAGGCCTTTTCTTTCTCGAGACTTCAGCTCTCGAAGCAACAAATGTGGAAACAGCTTTTATTACGGTCTTAACCGAGATTTTCAATATTGTAAACAGGAAAACCTTGGCTGCCAATGAAGATCAGAGTAACGGCAATGCTGCGTTATTACCCGGAAAGCAGATCTTAGTTCCTGGCCCTGCCCAAGAAATCCCAGCTAAGAAAGGAATGTGTTGTAGTTCATAACATTCTTGTAAAATTTTGGTCATGTCTTGATCCTTCTATCATTTTATGTCTTGCCTTTTGATTGCTAGTTCGATACTATATTTGCGAACGAAGATTGGGGAGGTGTTTTTGGACGATGAAGGAGTGTTGATGGTTGCTGAATTCGGAATGAAAAAGCAAATCTCGGAGGTATAGGCATAGCTAGTCTTCAGATGATATAGTTATGTTTCGTATTTCATAGAAATTGGAAGTCGAAAGTGTGGCATTGATATTGTTTCTTCAATCGCTTGTTCTTATGGTTTTACCTTATTCAACCATGCCTGATTTCTAAACAATGTAGTAAAATTTGATATTTAATCAAAAAATTATGGAGTATGACATTGTGGAACATTTTGATTTTATTTGAATAGTGTGAATATGTCAAGTCTCTTAGTTTTGGTAGCATCACCCAAATTAGGATCATTACTAACTACGGCCTTTAAATTTACTCAATTTCAAATAAACAGCCGCAAACTTTGTTTATTACCAACTACAGCCTCCAACTTACCAAATATAACATCGAGACAGCCAATGAGCCAAAACAGCCTAAAAAGGGTAATAAAAAAATAGGGTTAAAATGGGGTATTTTGGCTGTCTTTATTCATGTTTGTTAAGTTGGAGGCTGTAGTTGGTAATAAACAAAATTTGCGGCTGTTTATTTGAAATTGAGTAAACTTAGAAATTTGAGGCTATTTATTTGAAATTGAGTAAACTTAGAGACTATAGTTGGTAAATGATCCCCAAATTAATGTAGTAAATTCATTTAATAATAGGAGTAAAATTTTTTGTTTTACATTATTTTAAATAATAATAGAAGTAAATATAAAATGAGTGATAAAACCAAATTCAAAAAAAAAAAATGAGTGATAAAACCAAAAAGAAAGCTGAACAATGTCAACAACCAGCAGGAAATGGATTGAGATTGACCGACTATTAAATAGTGAATACCGACAGTTGAAGAAGGACCACATGAGTCATGACTCAGTAGAATAAGCTCAACAAAATTGTGTCGCTTTCTTCGCTCTGGGTTTAAGTTACACGGCTGTATGGGTTGTGACTAGACCGATCCAAACCGTCAATTATTGGACTTTTTAGATTGGGTCATTTCTGTTTCTGATCGGTTAGGGTTGATAAAGATATATAAAAATAAAAAATATTTTGTAAGTATCCTATTTATGGCTCATTGATCGCACTCTTCGTATGGGTATGAGTTGTCGTCGTCCTTCCCTCTCCAGACCCAGATCATAGTTTGCTATGAGCGGGATACACTGGGTATGATGATGATGATGGAGGACTATTATACTGCTTTTAAAGCTATACTATAGAAATGAAAATTCATAAAAGCCAACAAAAAATGTAATAAGTCCAAACCAAAAGTTGCTGCGGAGGAACTACAAAAATTGACAAAATTAGGAAAACGGGTCAAAATGGTTGGACTCGGGTTTAAGTCGTGTTTGACCCTTTTCTGGTTTTTTAATCAAGTAAATTTTAAGTTACGAGCCAAAATTTTAAATTACAATCAAGATGTTTTCGGTTGGGTTTTCGAGTCAAATTTTGACTGGTCTAATGGCCAACTCATTCAAACAAATATCACAAGACAACCATGTACTGCTAAACTGCTAGATCCCACATGACAGGCTATTTTGTTGAGTGTAGTTACAGACTTACAGCCAAGGATTCATTTACATTTATATCAAAAACTTTTTAAAGGTCTTGCATAATGTGAAGATTCATAGAACTAATTTTGTACATATATCTTAGTACAAGTCGAGATACAATATCACGAAACTGTGATTCCCTCAAATATATGATAAACAAACATGGCAAGAGGGAAAAAGGAGAGATATCGGTTACCTACATGTCAATAGTCGTCTCTTCCTTCATCTCAACCAGATTCTTACCTTCTGCCTTCATGTCAGTGTACCTCAGGCTAGAAGCTCCTCCGTTCGCTTCACCGTTTTGGGGTTCAGTTGTCTGAGCTATATTACCAGTTTGCATGCGCTTATATCAAGTCTTTGAAGCAGATCTTGACAGTCGAGCGATGTTACCATCACTTTTGAATTCGACCTCGCCTTCTAACAGCAATTGCTATCGTGGTCGTGGATGAATCAACTTGGCTAAGAGTGGATGATACCTGGTCAGCTGCAAGCATGACATGAAAGACAAAATCAGAGCTTCTATCGGCAATATGTAACAAGTGATCATAATGAGAGTACATCAAACAAACATTTTTCTAAACCTACAACACTACATCACAGTTCAAGGTTTGATCGATTAGTATTGTAAGAGCTGCTTGAAATCAACAAGGAGCGCGAGGACAATTTGATTGGTTAAGTACGAAAGCAGTAGGGAAATATCTTCAGCTGATATATGATATCTACATGCTGTGGATGACCCATCCTTTAAACTCTGCCTATCTTCTGATTCATTAAAAAAATCCAATATAGAATAAGTTTTCAAAACAGAAAATGTCTCGGTAAAAACTTATAAGATTCACCAGGAAGTGATATAATGTTTAGTCGCCTAGTTAAAAGCAAGCGTACACCATAGAAAAAATCAACTCACTCACTTCTATCTGAATTGACTTACCAAAAGCTCAACTCACTTTCAATCAGCTTAGCAGAGCGTTAGCCCCCGATGGTATTCATAAAAATTCACATGCCAACCAAAACACTTAGGAAGTTTAGAGTCAACAAAGATAACCGAGTAGTTGTAAAACATCATCTTATGTTTCCCATTTGCCACCTTAACTTTTACAAATCGGTTTCTTTACTTCCAGCTCCTTGTTGATCCTATGATCCTTCCTCTTACAGTGTATTACTAAGTTCATTGTCCAAAGAACCAGCATGTGTTTTTTTTATCCTCTATTGAAATTTCTTTTCACACAAGTTTGCTTCCGAAGTATCGTCTAAATTGCTTGCTTTAGCACATTCTTCCTCTTTATGAAGCGATTGTCCATTTGCACCACAGTTTTCCTGTGTAACTGCGATAGTTTTGCTTGAATTTAAGATTCAACAAGTGCCTCAAGTCTGGCCAGGGTTAGAAACTACTTTGGCCAGGTTCTTAAAGTTTTGATTACCATGGTAGATAGTCAAGCTAGCTCACACAAATGAAACATTCAGAGCAAGATAATGTCATGGACAAGGAGGAGCAGCCCATGCCCATTATTCAGCACACGTATGCTAGGAGGAAAAGGAATCAAGTATAACCGTATAAAGGGACACCTCACCTTATGGCTGCCTTCACAAAAAGTTGATGTCAGAAAAGTTGTTATAATCAATGAGCTGTACTTTTCTAGTAGTATTCTAGAATATTGTACTTGCTATATATAGTAAAGGATGTATTAGATTATCTTCATGCTTGTAGTACATTGTGGGTCTAGCACCTATAGGAGTTATCGAGCCACTCGAAGAGCTCGAGGGGACACAACGTCCTCTAATACATAATACAAGCACTCCATCCTATTCTCTTCTCTCTTATTCTTCTTCTTTCTTCTTCTTAATATTCTGTTACTGGTTTGCATTATTACTGTGATTGCTTAATCTTTGTTGAGTGTGAATTGTGAAGGCAGGCTACTGAGTACCAGCTATTACAGTGGTATCAGAGCATTACGATCATGCCGGTTACGCAAACTTCTCGGTTGGATGAGCTGGAGGTGGTTGTTGCGGCCTTGCAGGGGGAGGTACCGGAGTTAAAGGAGTCTATGGAGGAGAAATTCAGGGAGTTAAGGGGTTTCGTAGAGGAGACTCAAGCCAAAATAGTGGAGGAGCAGAACAAAAAATTTGATGACTCTGCTAAGGAACAAAAGAACATAACGACTGTCCTGGCGGCGTCAGTGGCGAAGGTAAAAATCATTAGCACTAAAGTGGGAGAAAAATCTGGGGAATCCACTCCAATGAGTGAGCAGGAACGCTCGGTGATTGAACAAAGTCGCCAAAAAACGGGTGAGTTCATGTCCATGTTCGAAGAAATTCGTCACACCGTGGAGCGAAACAAGGACCAGGGTAGCTGGGCCGTGAGAAAACTCGAGTTTCCCATATTTTCCGGCCACGATCCTGGTGGATGGGTGGGAAAAGCTGAGCGTTATTTCGATGTGTACCAGCTGGGTGAAAAAGAAAAAATGGCAGCAGCAGCTTTGGGCTTGGAGGGCGATGGTTTGGCATGGTTCCAGTGGGAGAATAAACGACGAACTATACCTAATTGGAGGACACTACGACGTATGTTGTTGAAACATTTCCGGGGTCGTCGGGGCGGCTCTCTCATGGAGCAGTGGATGAGCATCCGGCAAGAAGATGGAGTCGAGGATTATGAGAAACTGTTCATTCAATTTGCTGCTAACTTGGAGGAGGAGGTTAGTGAATCTTGTTTGTTAGCAAATTTTATTAAGGGGTTGGAGTGGAAGATTCAAACAGAGTTGAGACTCATGGATCCTGTGAATATGGAGGAAGCCTTCGATTGGGCTGTAAAAATTGAGGAAAAATTGCTGGCCCATGGGATGTTAAATAACCCAGGAGGAGAGACTAGCCGAAAATTACAAAACTACCCCCACCGCCAATTTAATTCTCCAAAATACCACTACCCCACAAATACCCACAAAAATAATCAGAACCCACAAACACATTTCCCTTCCCAAAATTCTTACCACCCACGACAACACTCAAACCACCCCCACCCAAACCGAAACCACCCCCACTCAAACCAACCACCGGAAAATACCAGGCGACTCAGTGAACGTGAGTTCCAGGACAGAAAGGCTAAGGGTCTTTGTTTTCGTTGTGAAGAAAAATGGAGGATGGGCCACGTTTGTAAGAAAAAAGAGTTGAGTATTCTTATTGTAGCTGATGGGGAAGAAGACAGTGAGATTTTTGAGGAGGAACGTGAGACGGTTATGGAGGGAGAGGTACTCACAGCTGGGATTTCCTTGAATTCCGTAGTAGGAATCGATAGCCCGAGGACCATGAAATTATTGGGGAGGATTGGAGAAACACAAGTAATAGTGATGATAGATTCGGGAGCAACCCACAATTTCATCTCACCTGACCTTATTCGCAAATTAGAATTACCAGTGGAGGAAACGGAGGAATTCGGAGTAGTTCTTGGAACCGGTGAGACACGTACGGGAATGGGGCGTTGTTCCGAGGTGGCAGTTGACTTGGGAGCCGTGAGTATAGTAGAAAATTTTTTGCCACTGGAATTAGGGCATGCCGATGTGATATTGGGGATCGAGTGGTTGGCGAAGTTGGGGACAATTTCTACGAATTGGAAGACTCCTCTTATGCAGTTTGTATGGAATGGGAATAAGGTGATTTTGCGAGGCGATCCGACGCTCGAACGTTCTAGAGTTACTCTGAAATCGATGCTGAAGGTTATTAAAAAATCTAAGGGGGGAATTTTGGTTGAATTAAGAAGTGTGGAAAAAGGCTGTGACAAGGCAGAAACAGTAGCTGTTCCTGAGGGTTTAAAAAGCTTGCTGGATGATTACCAAACGGTGTTTGACATGCCTCCTGGACTTCCTCCATTACGATTACAACAACACCGCATTACACTGAAGCAAGGGTCGAACCCGGTGAATGTCCGACCATACCGATACCCTCAAATTCAAAAGGAGGAGATAGAGCGAATGGTGAGTGATATGCTCCAAGCTGGGATTATCCAACCATCTCGGAGCCCGTTTTCAAGCCCCGTTTTGTTGGTCAAGAAAAAAGACAGGTCGTGGCGATTCTGTATCGATTATCGAGCTTTGAATAAGGAGACCGTGGCTGATAAGTTTCCTATTCCGGTTATAGAGGAGTTACTAGATGAGTTGTGTGGAGCTACAGTATTTTCAAAATTGGATTTAAAATCCGGTTACCATCAAATCCGAATGGGGGCCGAGGATGTTCACAAAACAGCTTTCCGGACGCACGAGGGGCACTATGAGTTCTTGGTTATGCCTTTCGGACTGACGAACGCGCCGGCGACATTTCAATCTCTCATGAATGAGGTCTTTAGGCCTTACTTGCGGCGTTTTGTGTTAGTCTTTTTTGACGACATCTTGGTATACAGTGCGTCGATGGAAGATCATAAACAGCATCTGTCCACTGTTTTGGAGGTTCTGGCACAGCATCAGCTTTATGCTAATGCTAAAAAATGCGTTTTCGAACAAACGAAGGTAGCTTACTTGGGTCACATCATTTCGGGGGAAGGGGTTTCCATGGACCCTGATAAAGTCGCGGCAGTACAAGCTTGGCCATTACCACAGTCTTTGAAGGAACTTCGAGGATTTTTGGGTCTTACGGGTTATTATCGGCGTTTCATCAAGAATTATGCCCAACTTTCTTCGCCTTTGACGCACCAGCTGAAGAAGGATTGTTTTTTATGGAACGAGGCGGCCACGGCAGCCTTCAGTACATTGAAGGAGGTAATGCTCACTGCTCCTGTTTCAGCCATTCCCAATTTTGCTTTGTCTTTTGTTGTGGAGACCGACGCATCCGGAAAGGGGTTAGGGGCTGTCTTATCTCAAAATAAACATCCCATAGCTTATTTTAGCAAGGCCTTAGGGATTCGGGGGGAGGCGAAATCAATCTACGAGAAGGAACTAATGGCCATTGTGTTGGCGGTTCAAAAATGGCGACATTATTTGATTGGTCGTCATTTCATTGTGTTGACGGACCAAAGGAGTTTGCGCTTTATTTTAGAACAAAGGGAGGTCGGAGTTGATTATCAAAAGTGGGTGACCAAGTTGATGGGCTACGATTTTGAAATTCAGTTTAGACCCGGGCTTAGTAACAATGCAGCCGATGCTTTGTCGAGGCATCCAGAAATTTATTCGGCTCATTTGGGGGCATTGGTTTCGACTTGTTTGGTGAATTGGGGTGTAATTAAGGAGGAGGTGCAGCAGGATTCTGTTTTGGGAAAGATACACAGTGAACTTCAGCAGGTTGGTGGCACTGTGAATGGTTTTACTTTGCATCATGAAGTCTTGCTTTATAAAGGACGCATAGCTATTCCTCGTTCTTCGAGTTTTGTGGACAAATTACTGTTGGAGTATCATAATACAGCTCTTGGCGGGCACAACGGTGAGTACAAAACCTACCTACGCCTTGCGGAGGATTGGTTTTGGGAAGGGATGCGTAAATCAGTGACCTCTTTTGTACAACAGTGTTCGATTTGCCAGCAACAAAAGTCTTCTCATCAACATCCTTCGGGCCTATTGCAGCCGCTTCCAATCCCATCCCAAGTGTGGGAAGATATCACCATGGATTTCGTTGAGGCTTTGCCAAAATCCGGTGGGTTTGATACAGTGCTAGTAGTGGTTGATCGTTTGACGAAGTTCGCACACTTCATTGGGCTTAGACACCCTTTTACGGCAGTATCTGTGGCTGCAGTTTTTGTCCGCGAGGTGGTACGCCTTCATGGTTTTCCATCATCCATTGTTTCGGATCGGGACAAAATCTTTATGAGTAATTTTTGGCAAGAGTTGTTTCGCCTCCAAGGCACAGTCCTTTCTCGTAGCACGGCCTATCACCCCCAAACCGATGGCCAAAGTGAAATTGTGAATCAGGCCTTGGAGACATACCTTCGATGTTTCATCAACGGGCAACCTCGCAATTGGGCTAAGTGGTTGCATTGGGCCGAGTATTGCTATAACACCGCCCCCCACATGTCCATTAGCATGTCCCCTTTTAAAGCTCTCTATGGTCGTTCCCCGCCATCGCTTGTTCGCATTGGTCACAATTCTAGCCCAGTTGATAGTTTGGATCAACTGCTCCGAGAGCGCGATGCTATTTTGGATGATCTTCAATATTTTCTGATTCGGGCACAACATAGAATGAAAAAGTGGGCTGACACCAAACGCAAGGAAGCTTCCTTTGATGTAGGGGAGTTGGTTTACTTAAAGCTTCAGCCGTATCGTCAACAAACTTTAGCTCGCAGGCATTGTGATAAGCTATCTCCTTGGTTATCGTTTGGCTTTACCTCCCGAGAGTAAAATTCACCCGGTTTTTCATGTCTCACAATTGAAAAGAGCCGTAGGGGCTTCCTTCAATCCAACTGAGATACCCAACAGCCTTTCCTCCACTTTAGAATTGATTGTGTCACCTGCTGCAGTGTTGGGGATTCGCAAAATTCCAGATCAGCCTTGGTCTATAGCCCAGGTCCTCATTCAGTGGCAAGGTCTACCAGCCTCAGATGCAACTTGGGAGCTTTTCGCCAATATCGATTCCCTCTTTCCAGAATTCCACCTTGAGGACAACGTGTCTCTCGTTGGGGCGGGTATTGTCATGGACAAGGAGGAGCATCCCATGCCCATTATTCAGCACACGTATGCTAGGAGGAAAAGGAATCAAGTATAACCGTATAAAGGGACACCTCACCTTATGGCTGCCTTCACAAAAAGTTGATGTCAGAAAAGTTGTTATAATCAATGAGCTGTACTTTTCTAGTAGTATTCTAGAATATTGTACTTGCTATATATAGTAAAGGATGTATTAGATTATCTTCATGCTTGTAGTACATTGTGGGTCTAGCACCTATAGGAGTTATCGAGCCACTCGAAGAGCTCGAGGGGACACAACGTCCTCTAATACATAATACAAGCACTCCATCCTATTCTCTTCTCTCTTATTCTTCTTCTTTCTTCTTCTTAATATTCTGTTACTGGTTTGCATTATTACTGTGACTGCTTAATCTTTGTTGAGTGTGAATTGTGAAGGCAGGCTACTGAGTACCAGCTATTACAGATAACTATGAGTCTGATATTCGGATCTACCAGGAAAAGGAGAACGTTTGTGAAAGACGAAAACAAAGGCTCCAGTACTCTAATCATGAGGCACAATTCTCCAGCGACGCCCTAGTAGGAAACTAGAAACTTCATCATCATTAACTTCAGGAAGTGATGCAGTTCCACTCATAATGGGCTCCTACAGAGCATTCAACATTCACATTCCACTCACCATCCTGAATAGCATGCTGCAACTTCTAGAAAGATGACCATGGCTCCTTTATGACAAGTTTATGAGTATTGTTGTTCGACAAAGCGACATGTCTCTTCATTATAATTATAATTACAAAAAAAGCTACTCGATTGGCTGCTTTTCCTACAATAACTCTGATGTCAAATAAGTAGGCTTAGAGAAAAGTTAAATCATCAATGTACACAGCAGAAAAACATCGCTCACCCTAACTGCCTAACATAATCTGATATTCACAAGCTAGCACCTTTTCTTCCTCTTTTAAATTGGAAATTTCTAGGGGAATGGTAATCTATAATTCTTGATCGACAAAACACAAGAAGTGTTTCAAAATAACATATTAACAACTTCCATTTTCCCTCAAACCCCAAGCAATCTTCTCAAAGTGACAGAATACAACATATTACCAACATTTCAATGTTTTAATCATAACTCCCTAGATTTCAGCCAAGAACTTGAAATGAGAGTCTAAGTTCAAAACTCAAACTCTAATATCACCAAGATCAAAGATATGAAGTACCTTGATGAACTAATATGAATTTCAATGAAAATGACAATCTTTAATGGAAATAAAATGCAGACAATTGACACAAGTGGTTAAGGAGATTCACCCAATGATGGCTACGTCCTTCAAGGTGTGTAGTATCTTGTTTATACTATAGCAATGGAGTATAATAACTTAGCAAACTCCACCCAAGCACCTTGCGTTTATATCAAATACGCGACCAACCTTTTTCACTACAAGTCTTCAAATACCTACCACCAAGGTTGCCAATATCCTCCACAAACACAAAAGCTCCTTATCATGTAACTATACCATTTTACTTGATATTTGTCATGATTTCATTAGAGTTAAAGCTTAGAAGAGTCTTTGCATGAATCAATTAAGTACAAATGTCGTTAACCAAGTCAAGACTCAAGTGGTAATGTTCCACTGTTGGCTTCAAAATCTAAAAGATTATCTCCCTTGTTGACTTTGTACACTTGCAAAAAGAGATTTATCAATTTTCAAATAAATGAAACTTAATTGATAAAGAAAATTTAATGTATTGACAATTACATAGAGAACCAAAGAATCTCTCAAACTAACTCTTTACTTTATTTTACGAGATAAGGTTGTTCCCTGATTCATTTAATCAATTTCTTCGGCACATACTATGAAACGGGTCACTAACTTCAACAATAATACTTTTGAATCAATAGCAAGAGAAGTATTAGTGCAAGTATTAAGGGCCTTGACGAGCAATGATGATGCTTGGACGAGAAGGCATAAGAACGTACGGTTAGCATCTTTATAAACCTAATTTTCTTTAAGGGTGTGTATAGTACTAAGACCTCTATTGTAATGAGGTCACCACAACAATGGTAGATGGATCGACTACATGAACCAAAATATCAGTTTTGATGAAGTCTACATGAACTCTTCATCTCCATTCATTTTGATTTTCTACTATATCAATCTGTAAGTCTAAATTCTTCATATCTCTTTGCACTCCAGCTCTTCAAGTCATCGTTGGTTCTAACTTTCTATCTTACTAACTGGTTCGCTAATACTCCATATTTGCATATCCTAACCATCTTAAACATTTTTTTAATCTTTTTCTCAATATGTGTAGCTCCTAAACCTTTTCTTATTTCGAATTTTATCCCTTGCGGTAAGCCCATTCATCTATCAAATCATTCGCATTTTTTCCACTCCTATTTTCTCCTTTCTAAAAGGCCAACTTTTTAACCCATATAGTAATGCCGGACTAATGATCATCCAATATAATTTGCCCTTTAGCTTGGTTTTAAGAGTGTCAACTCTAGAAAGGGTGTAATTGTGTTTATTAAACCATCAATAGTGAAACTTTATTGGTAGATCGATAACTAAGTAACCAATATAAAAAGAAAGTGCGCTTGAGAGGTCTGCTACAAGGTTGATTTTGAAGTTCCTGTTGTTTAAGCTATGAATCCCCTTTAATATTACATACTCCTACATCGTAGCCCGTTGAATTCAACCTCGTGTCAAAGGTGTTCATCATGCCCCCTAAATACTACATGCTCCAAACCCATAACCAGAATCACAATTCATAAATCATACTGCATTTGAGAATGATAACATGAGATATTCAACCAAAGAGACATCTAAGAATATCAGTAATTCTAATTCTTAAATGCAAAAAAAAAAAAGAAAGAAAAAAAATCGATTATAAACCTCCCAAAAACCCTAAATCACCCACCAAAGAAACAAAGGGACAAAAGATTTAGAAAAAAAAAATAGTACCTGGAATTGATTCGAAAAGTATTCCATTCCTTCCGGCGTCACTACCCATTGCTGCTCCCGAATCCAAAATCATTTCCTGAATAGTTTTTTTTATAAAACGAACAAAAAAATTAGAAATGAAACTTGCACGTACGTATCGACATCTACGGTAGGAGAAGCGTCAAGCGTGGGACTAAGAGGCATCTTTCCAGACATCATCTCTGCTGTGCTTGGAATGGTTCCTCTGAGTACGGTTTCTTCCTCTTCCTTTTCCTCCCATGGGCTTAATGTGGTGGTGCTCCAATGGAGGAAATGGAGAAAGGAGGAGGTTGAAAGGGATGTTTTGCGGTTGCTGCAATTGAAATGGAAACGGTGGTAATCACTAACGGGCCGGGGGTGTAACCGGGCTATACAGTCATACATATACTCTTGTCACTCGTTTTTTTTTTTTTTTTGAGATAATCTCTTGTCACTCGTTCGTTCCACAAATTTGCCTTATTTCGTTTTCCACCAAAACTTGGACCGCGTGAAAATTGAAAAATTGAAATGATTGAGCAAAAAAATAAAAAAAAAATTGTTAAGAGGTAGGGAGAATATAAGAAGAAAAGTAGTATAAAGTATTGATAAACTTGTTGCTGTCTATCGCTTTCGGTATATTGCATATCATTATAGTACAAGATCAATTCCTTATATAGGCAAAGTCCTAGTACTGTTCAAGTACTGTTTGCTACTGTAGTACAAGATATGATTGCTCCTTCCAATGCATTCATTTGTCTACTTCTAACACTCCCCCTTGAATGCATTACATAGAGATTAAAATTTTATTACAACATTTATGGCCCTAAATCTGCCTCGTTAAAAACCTTCATCAGGAAAAACCCAGTGGGATAAAAACCTGATTAAAGGGAAAAAGAGTACAGTGGGCATAATTCTCCCCCTGAAGCTAACATATATCTTTAAGTCGACACATTCCAATTTTGCGTACCAAATACTCGAATTGACTTGTTGGGAGTGACTTTGTGAATAAATCAGCGGGGTTTTCACAGGATTGAATTTCTTGGACTTTTATCTTTTTATCTCTGGAGATCATGTGCGAAGAATAATTTGGGTGACAAGTGTTTTGTTCTATCTCCCCTGATATATCCTTCTCTGACTTGGTTGATACATGCATCATTATCTTCATAGATTATAGTTGGTGCAGTAGTTTTATCGTTTAAACCACAATCTTCTTGGAGTTGGCCGATCATGGATCTCAACCATACACATTCTCGAGTGGCTTCATATAAAGCTATGAGCTCTGCATGATTTGAGGATGTAGCCGTTAGAGTTTGCTTTGTTGATTTCCAAGATATTGCGGTTCCTGCATATGTAAATACATATCCATTTTGTGACTTAGCCGTATGTGGATCAGATAGATATCCTGCATCAGCATATCCAGTGAGTATGGCATCATTTCCTGACTGGAAAAATAATCCAAGATCTATAGTCCCCCTTAGGTATCGAAATAGATGTTTTACCCCATTCCAATGTCTTATTGTTGGTGCATTACTATACCTAGCTAATAAATTTACAGAGAACGCTATATCAGGTCTTGTATTATTTGCTAAGTACATTAAAGCACCAATGGCACTCAAGTAAGGCACTTCAGGGCCTAAAATTTCTTCATTTTCTTCTTGTGGACGAAATGGGTCATCCTTTACATTTAGTGATCGTGTCACCATTGGGGAACTTAGTGGATGAGCCTTGTCCATGTAAAATCGTTTCAAGACTTTCTGAGTATAATTACTCTGATGGACAAATATTCCACTTTTTAAATGTTCGATTTGTAGTCCAAGACAAAATTTAGTTTTTCCCAAATCCTTCATCTCAAATTCCCTCATCAAATATTTAGCTGTTATTTCAATCTCCTTTGGAGTTCCAATCAGATTTAAATCATCTACATATACAGCAATTATTACGAAACCTGATTGGGATCGTTTGATGAATACACATGGACTAATCTGATTATTTTTGAATCCTGCTTTCATAAGGTATTCACTCAAACGATTATACCACATTCGCCCAGATTGTTTTAATCCATACAATGATCTTTTTAATTTTATGGAAAACATTTCTCTGGGTACATTCTTTATTGGTAAGTTTAGTCCTTCAGGGACTTTCATATAGATGTCTGTATCAAGTGACCCATATAAATATGCAGTTACGACATCCATCAATCTCATGTGTAGGCGTTGAGAAACTGTTAAACTTACCAAGAATCTAAGTGTGGTTGCATCAACAACTGGGGAATTTGTTTCTTCATAATCAATTCCTGGCATTTGAGAAAAACCTTGGGCTACAAGTCTAGCCTTGTATCTGACAATTTCATTTTTCTCATTTCTTTTTCTAACAAAAACCCATTTGAAGCCTACGGGTTTTACGCCTTTTGGGGTTTGTAAAATTGGCCCAAAGACTTCTCTTTTCTCTAATGATTTTAACTCTACCTCAATTGCTTCTTTCCATCTTGGCCAATCAGGTCTTTTTCTGCATTCATTAATCGACGTTGGCTCAAGATCATCTTCATCATTTATTATATCAATAGCTATGGAATAAGCAAAGAATTCATCTGGAATGATCCTTTTTCGATTCCATTGTTTCTTGGAGAAAATGTAATTTATTGAGGTTTCATTATTTTCATTTTCTTCTTTTTCATTATCGGAGATATCTTGATTTTCTCCTTTATTTTCATTTTCAATTTTAGTATCATTTGGTGCACCTTCTTGTTTTCTCAATTTTCTTGGTTTCAAATCTTTTGAACCAAGCGGCCTTCCACGTTTTCTTTGCACAACAATTTCATCACTTTTTCCTTTTTCATCAGGAATTTCTATTCGAGCAGGAGCATTTGCTGCTGGTATATGTGATCTAGTAACATTCTTAGTATCTGTGAATGCATCTGGTAATTGGTTAGCAACACTTTGTAGATGAACAATTCGTTGTACTTCTTGTTCACATGATTTTGTTTTTGGATCTAAATATTCTAAATGTGTTGCTTTCCAAATAAGTTCCATATTTCTTTTCTGTAAGTCCACATTCTCTCCCCCTAAGGATGGGAATATTGTCTCATTAAAGTGACAATCAGCAAATCTAGCTTGAAATAGATCACCAGTTAATGGTTCAAGATATCGAATAATTGATGGTGATTCAAAACCGACATATATTCCCATTCTTCTTTGTGGACCCATCTTTGTACGTTGAGGGGGAGCAATGGGTACGTATACAGCGCATCCAAAAATTTTCAAATGTGAAATATTAGGTTCATGACCCGCTACCAATTGCATTGGCGAATATTTATGATAAGATGTAGGTCTTAGCCTAATCAATGATGCAGCATGTAATATTGCATAACCCCAGGCCGATGATGGTAATTTTGATTTCATTAAAAGTGGTCTTGCAATTAATTGCAATCTCTTAATTAATGATTCAGCAAGACCATTTTGCGTGTGAACATGTGGCACGGGGTGTTCCACTTTAATCCCAATTGACATGCAATAATCATTAAAAGTTTGGGATGTGAATTCACCAGCATTGTCCAATCGAATGCTTTTTATTGTATAATCAGGAAAATGATTTTTCAATTTGATGATTTGTGCAAGTAGTTTTGCAAATGCATTGTTTCTACTTGATAGAAGGCTTACATGTGACCATCTTGTGGAAGCGTCTATTAAGACCATGAAGTACCTAAAAGGTCCACATGGTGGATTAATTGGTCCACATATATCTCCCTGAATTCTTTCAAGAAATATAGGAGATTCAGTAGCAATTTTATTTACTGATGGTCTAGTAATAAGCTTCCCAAGAGAACAAGAGGTGCATAAGAGCTCATTTGACTGGGGAATCTTAATATTTTTCAGTGGATGCCCAACTGAATTTTCTATTATTTTATGCATCATCCCAGTGCCAGGATGACCTAAGCGGTCATGCCATAGAGTGATTAGCTCTTTATTGTCTAATCTTATCATATTTATTTCAATCGGGCGTATATGAGTAAGATACAACCCCGATGAATATGCTGGCATCCTTTCAAGGATAATTTTTGTGCCATTATTTTCTGTTGTCAGGCATAAGAATTCTCTTTCATCTATGGTTTTGGTTTCCATATGGTAACCGTTTTGGCGTATTGCCTTGAAACTGATAAGATTTCTTCGAGATTTACTCGAGTATAGTGCATCATTTATTATCAATTTTGTCCCCATAGGGAGTATGATGCATGCTTTTCCAGTGCCTTCAATTAAGTTTGCTGTTCCTGATATAGTATTGACATTTGCCTGAAGCAATTTCAAATTTGAAAAATATTCTCTATTTTTCAATATTGTATGTGTTGCTCCACTGTCCAAGAGGCAATGAAATTTTGATCCATTTACTGGCATTTCCATTTCTAAAATAAGAGAAAAAAAAAATTCATATTATTAATGCAAAAACGAGAATACTTAATACAAAACATGAGTAGGGAATAAAATAACAACTTCTCAAATTAAATAGGTAAAAACAAGTTAGAAAAACTAAAATGCATCTAATCATCAGAAGAAATAATTGTTTTCTTCTTGGGGATCAATTTTGTGGAGGTTCACATCCTCACTAAAGAAATCAGAGACATCTAATGTGGGCCCAGATGTACTTGCTTCATTGACAAAATTTGCTTCGGGCCCTTTTCCCTTGTTTTTCTGAGAGGCTTGGTATAGATCCACTAAATGTTTAGCGTTACGGCAAGTACGCCCCCAATGTCCAGTCATGCCACATCTATTACATGTGCTTTTGTTTCTCTGGACTTGTTTAAAATTATCGTTTCTGGGGGGAATTATATTTCTTTCATACATATGGCCATGTCCGCGGCCACGAACAAATCCGCGACCGCGACCACGACCACGCCAGTAGAAATTTCCTTGTTCAAAGGAAGTCGTACCGCCTCTTTCATGATATCTACCACGCCCTCTGCCTCTTATAAAATAGTTCCCACGACCTCGATGGCGAAGATTTCTTCTTTCAATCATATTAGTTTCATTGAAGGGCAAAGTCCCTACAGGTCTCCTGTTGTGATTCTTCAGCAATAATTCATTATTTTGTTCTGCCACAAGAAGTGTTTTTAGCAATTCATGATACTTCTTGAAATGCCTTTCACGGTATTGTTGTTGTAATAAGATACTATTGACGTGAAAGGTTGACAGTGTTTTCTCTATCATCTCTTCATCTGTTATTACTTGTCCACAATAGACTAATTTTGATTTTATCAGATGAAGTGCTGAATTATAATCACTTATTGATTTGAAATCTTGAAATCTTAGCTCTCGCCATTCATCGATGGCCTTTGGGTGGAGTACACTTTTATTATGGCCAAATCTTTCATTTAGCTCTACCCAAAGTAACTTTGGGTCCTCATAATTTGTGTACTCGTGTTTAAGGCTATCAGTTAAATGATGTCTCAATATTGATGCCGCTTTTGCTTTATCTTCCTCTATCTTTATTGGATCTCTTTCAATGCCTTTCCCTTTGTCGGCAGGATTAAGTTCAGTAATAGTGTATAATAAACTTTTTCCTTTTAAATATAGTTTGATATCTGAAGCCCATTGTATAAAATTGTTTCCTGTTAGTTCCAGGGCATTGAATTCTCGTTTTTTGAGATCAGCCATTATTTTCTACAATTGAGAAAATGACAAGGTTATTAATGATTTTGTATCATTAGAGATATTAAAGCATATTAGTATTATCTCCCCCTGATTTAATATCTCAAATATAACAAGCATAATATAATCACACATAAATAAAGTAGATAATATTAATAACAAAATACAAATCCAAAAAAAATTATTTATTTATCTATTTTTAATTACATGATAATTTATTTTTGGATAATAAGGTATAGCATTAGTGCTACGAGTAATACGATTAAACCCATAATGATAATGAATGCTTCTAATATTTTGCTTATATTGTCGGCAATTGGATTGGGATGGGGGTTTGGAGGTGTATTGTTTGCCATGGATGGTTGAAGGAGGAAGAAGAAGAAAGAATTTAGTGGGGTAAAAAAAAAAATTTTTTTTTTTTCGGGATAAGGTGTGAGTGGTGTGTGTGTGTTTGGGACGGGTAGAAGTCCCTATTTATAGAGGGTAAAAATACCATTTTTTTTTTATATTTTATCTCCAAGTTCAATAATTGTGGGTACTAAATGTGGATTTTTAAGAAAAAATTTTGTTCAGGGTCGAACCCTTAACGTTTTACTTAAATTATAATTTTCGGACCACTCTGGCATTCATTCCAGGGTGATACTTTTTACCATTAAAAAGAGTTATATGTTAAAAGTATATTCTTTGTTATGCAGATAATTCAATTATGTGTGCTATTAATCTGTGTTATTAGTAAATCTAGACAACTTATTATTATTAAGGTTTAATTGTTAACAAATTAGAAAAAAAAATTTAATTTTTGAAATTAATGATATGTGTATATATGTATATATATCTATTTGTCTTTTAATTATATGTGTAAAAAAATTTTAAGGTGAAATTACATTTTTATGGATTTATTAATTGATTATATACGTATAAATATATAAAAGTGTGATGTATATAATTTTATAGACTAAAGTAATCAAAATGCATATGCACATAATATGACGATATGATCAAATAAATAGAGATAAAACCGTCCATAAAGGCGATAACAATGCATTAGCCAGTCCATAAAGGCGGTTATCACAAAATTATATTAGCCAGTCCATAAAGGCGGTCATCACAAAATAACATTAGCCAGTCCATATTGGCGGCTGATAAAATAAAAACGAACATAAAAAAAAAATTGAACGACATTATTAAAATAAGTTATTTTATGGGTTAGTGGTTTGGACACGTTTACTACTAGTTCCTTCAGCTTCATCATTTTTTCTTTTATTACTTTCTTGTGGTACTATAGGATCATTAGTAGGTTGGACTGGTGGATTATCAGAAGGTTGGACTTGTGGGTTATCACTAGGTTGTGGTGGCTGATTAGTAGCTGGTGGATTAGCTGCATTATTGGAACTTGGCATTGGGTTTTCATTTACGTGGGTATTATTTGGATTGTGTCTTCGCAGTTGGTTTGTACCACTACTAGTAGCTGGATTGGTAGTAACAGTTATACAATTTTCTTCAAGAACAAAGTATAGAACGGTGTTACTGACACCTTGAATAATAATGTTGATACCGTTTGGTTGTTGGTCCATACTGTGGCTAAAAAAAATGTACTGTTTTGAGAAAAAAAAATTACCTTCTTGAAATTTTTATTTGAGAGCGAAAATGGTGCTGATAACGTGTTAAGAGGTAGGGAGAATATAAGAAGAAAAGTAGTATAAAGTATTGATAAACTTGTTGCTGTCTATCGCTTTCGGTATATTGCATATCATTATAGTACAAGATCAATTCCTTATATAGGCAAAGTCCTAGTACTGTTCAAGTACTGTTTGCTACTGTAGTACAAGATATGATTGCTCCTTCCAATGCATTCATTTGTCTACTTCTAACAAAAATCAATAAATAAAACGTTTTTCAAACTTTATTTCAAAATAAGCACTTTATTCCCTGAGCATAGGTTCGGACCGGTTCGCTGTTACTAACAGCGAACAAGGGCTTTTTTTTAAAACAGGCATTGGGTTTGTTCGCTGTTACTAACAGTGAACAAATTAAAATTGGTCAAATCAAAGTCAATCTCAAATAATGGTAGAGAAATTAAAACAAAATAAAAATTGATAAGTTCGCTGTTAATAACAGCGAACAAAGCTTCAGCAATTTCAGAATTCCATCCTTCTCACTCTTTCTTCCTCGTTCCCATCACCAACAACAATGGCAGAATGCCCATCACTCACTTTCATATTCACCATTTTTCTTTCCCCTGTTTCATATTCACAAATTTAGACCATCTCTGAATTAATTGGCCTAAAAATGTAAAGCAAACATAAATTCTTACTTGAGATTGCCTTTTGTAAAGATGGCTCTCTAAAGCCTAGTTCAATTCTAAATATATATTGTTACAACTCTAAATATAGATTTGGGATGTACTTTTAAGAGTCGTCTTTACAAAAGACGGTCTCTCAAGAGATCACCTGCAAAGTAAAAGTAGATATTAAGCTTTAATAGGTTGAACCTAAAAGACGTCTTTTAGAAAGACGATCTCTCAGGAGACTAGTTGATACATATTTGATCACTTAGGGCCTCAATTAATTAGTCATAAATTTTCTTATTTAGAATTTTACAAAAAAATACATGAGTCAATATAAATATTTTTTTTCAATTGATTGATTAAATCAATATCACAATTTAAATTTTTGGTTGATTGGATAAAAGGTAAATAACCCGATATCAAGTTTTATACTCCCTCCTATTCACCACAAGTGCCCCATTTGCTTTATGCACTCTATCCAATGCACTTATTCAATCCTTAATATCTCTAATTGTGTATAATTAAAAATTATGGAAAGTTGATATAAACAATCCTTGTATTGAGACGAATCAAACAAAATCTCACTTGACTATATTTTAACTTATAGATTAATAATAAAATGCAAATTAAAAGTAAGAAATAAACAGTGCCCAAAAAGAAAATGAGGCACTTAAGGAGAATAGGAGGTAATATATAATAAGTAGCATAAGATTATATTATTCAATCTTTAATTTAATATCTTGCTTAGCTTAATCTTCAAAAAAAAAAAAAATATTTTGCTTAGCTTATACTCCCTTAGTTCCTATTATTCTTCTCATTTACTTTTTGCACAATTTTCAAAGTAAACATAGAGTTTTAATATCTTTAAATATGCATCATAAAAAATTATAAAAAATATATAATAAAAAAGTATATTTTAAAACGAATCTAACAAGATTTCACATGGATATATTTTATCAACTATATATGTCTTAAAAATCTTAATCAAATTTCTCTTTTCAAAATAGAATATTCTAGATAGAAAAAACATTAAGAGACAGAGCAAGTATTAATTATTATACTCCCTCCTATTCACCCTATTTGTCTCATTTATTTTTTAACACTGTTCACTTATCACTCTTAATTTGTATTTTACTCTTAATCAATAAGTTAAAACATAGTCATGTGGGATCTTGTTTAATTCGTCTCAATATAAGGATTATTAATATCAACTTTTTAAAATTTTTAATTAAAATAATCTAAAATATTAAGGGTTAAAATATTACATCAACAAGTGTGAAAAAACAAATGAGACATATAAAGATGGATAGGAGGGACTATAACATAAATTGTCTCAAATGAACGGATTTTCATGGCAAGTTAATATGCATACACTATTAAACATTATAAATATCAATGTTGATTGAGTTTTTTTTTATAATACTCCCTCCTATTCATTTAAAATGTCTCATTTACTTTATACTCTCTATCCAATGCATTTATTCGATCCTTACTATATCGAGTTATGTATAATTAAAAACTATAAAAAGTTGCTATTAATAATCTTTACATCAAAACAAATAGACATTGAGCGGTCTTCTCTCTTCTTTCCCTCTCTAGAATCTCCTCTCTGCTGAGTGACCACCGTCGCTCCGCCATGGCAGGCAGGAGGAGAGGTCGACCTCCGAGAGGGTCGAGAGTAGGCCTGCTAAAGGGAGGCTACCACCTCAAACCGGGTTGTTCAAGCCCGAAAATGATGAACCCTAAAATCCAAATCGCCATTTCAAACTCGAAAATTTGAATATGGTAAACCCTAACTGTACTGGTTGCATAATTTGAAGGTTGGAATCGGGTTTTTGGTCCCAAAAACCTAGATCTACGGATGCCGATTACCCATAATTTGAGTGTTCGATTTTCTCAAACCTCACTTTGAGATCTCGAAAACCCTAAATTGAATTAGGGGAAATCGTTGTATGTTCTGAAACTATTGATTGAGTATTTGAAGGTGAGCAATATGGTGTTCGCTGAGGTAGTTCACTATTTGCCCAGCATCTAATTAAGTATAAATTCTGAAGTTCATTGTCTTCAATCACCTCCAGTCTGGGATGGCAGCGCAAGGTATGCTTATCTGTGCTTGTTTCCTGTTGTCTTGAGGGTGTAGGTGAAGTCGGAGCTCTGTTTGGTCCCATGTCTAGTTTGGTCTAGGGTTTGGATTGTGTTGGTTCATAAGATTGAAGATGAAGTCGAGTCCTCACTGTGATTGCTGTCCTACAATCTCGACGAGAATTTGGTCGATTTAGGTATAGATTTATTCATGAACTGCTATTGTAGTTTTGTTTATGAGGGTAACACATACTATGTTATTCCTTCCACCTAGAGTACATGAACTCCTTTGTGAACGTCGTGTTTCTCTTAGGTTTCGAACTTGGTTCGTTGTCTTTGTGGTAATTGGTTTGAGTCCATAAACTGTGAAGGACTCGAAGCCACTAACACTATGCTCCAGTGTTCTGACTATGCTGATGTATGCTTAAAATTTAACATACACACCGTGTCTGGATGATGTGGGGTCATATTTGGTGTTACTTTGGCTTCCAACCCGTAAAGATGGGAAACCCGGAAAACCATTGGTTTCAATTTGTGATGTTTTTGTTTTGAGGATACTTCATGTCTGGTTAGCTGCCTAGCTTTATGGGTAGTTCAATTAGTGCTTCAGGCTGTGAAGCTCTTCTAGAGGATATTAGGACGGTTGGGTGTACTGCTTTCAAGTCAGAGTGCACTAAACTTTCTTTGCTGATGCGAGACTGCCTATTAGCATCTGGCAATGATCAATTCGCTGTTGCTAGGTGATGTTGGAGTTCACCTGATTGATGAAGGATATGGGTGGTGTCCTCCATCAAGTTCAGTAATGAATTCCTTTTTTGGGTAAATGATTGACTTTGTGCATGAGCTGCCTACCTGCATAGACAATAGTGTACTGGCACCATTCATTTTGCTACACTAGATTGGTATGATGCTGTGGGGCTGTAAATTTCAAGTATTGCAGGGGCCTCTTCCTATGCGTCTGGTACTAATTGGTAATACTGGTGCTAGGAGATTAGCTCGTATCTGTTGCTGCTGTTTTGTTTTGATAATGTTGAGAGTAGTTCGAATGTATTGATCTAGTATTGGTTTTTGTATTCCCATGCTGTGTATGGAACTATTAGTCAAGCTTGGCCCAAAGCCAGTTGTATATGATAGGTCGTAGTATTGCTAGTTCCTAGGAATATTTTTCCTTTTTTGGAGTCGACCCCTCAGACTAGCGAATGACGAGGGGCCTGTCTCTTAGAAGCTTCGTCTGGGTCGTCTTCTCAGTATTTTGGACCCTTGTAAGCTTCGGCTATTTTTTCTGGCACTTTATAATACTTACTTTGCCAAAAAAAAAAGTAGATGGGACATTTTAGATTAATAGGAGGTAGTAATATTCATTTACATAAAAAATTCAATGGGTCTTTATTTTATTCAAGAAATTAAAGGAGATGGACGTAATTGGAAAATTAAGGCAAAATAGCTCATATTTGGGAGTTATAATTTGATAGAGGGGAAACAAACTCTTTGCATATGATTTTGAAGGTTTTTTCCCTACAAATTGTACTATTAATTTTATTTTACCAGATGGGTCTTTAATTTTATTGTACATAGAAATTCAATTATTGCTACTCTTTGAAAATCATCATTAGCAACCTATGCAAAAACCATGGAGATTGGCAAAAATATATTGTACAATTACATATATGTGTTCTGATTACATATTTATATATATTTTTATTGAAAAAGTTCATACATTGCATAAGTTTACATATTATTACGTCTATAATAGTCTAATTTATAGATTAATAAATAATATACTAACAAATTATTTTAGTTTAGAATATTCAAATATAAGTTTAGGTAATGTGATAGTCTAGTTTCACATCCAACTTACACTTTGAGTTTGACATTTAGTCAATAACTCAATTGTTAGTTTTGAAATTTATTTTAAATATTTTATCCACTTTTTAAAGTTATTTCCATAAAAAATATTCATCAAAAAAAAATATATTTCATGGTGAATTCGAATCTAGATCCATAAGAATCCCAAGAACTTAGATTCGTCCCTACTCTCTTTTAATCTTTTATCCCTTATAAGTAATTTCTTTGTTATTAATTGATAATAAATACTCCTAATAGTTGAATAAAAGAATGAATAGTTGGAGCTAATTAGTGATTGAATATAAAAATGTGTAAACGACAGTCTAATTAATATTTATATGACTGTCAACAGATAACTACTTATAATTAATGGTTGTGAACCATCATTTTAAAAAATAATTGAATCAACAGCTATCTGATTACTGATATAATCAGTTCCTTAAGTACATGGTATGATGGTAGTGACTAGTGAGCCATTAGCAATTCACCAAAACAAATCAAACCAACTATGAGTATTGTTTTTCTATCTCAATTAATTAACCTGCAGGGGCGCAGCAAAAAGTTACATATTTTATATAAAGGATTTGTGAAACTTTATAATATACTCCCTTTGTCCTCTTTTTATTGTCCACTTTTTAGTGGACACGCAAATTAAGAAAAATAATAGTGAGGTATTTTAAGTGATTATAATAATTGTAAAGGTTGTAGTTGGGATATTTAAGTGATTATAATAATTGAAAAGGTGGTAGGTGGGGTATTGTAAATAATATAAGTTGGGGTAGTCTGGCGTATTTAGGTAAAAGATCTTTGCCAAAAATAGAAAGTGCACAATTAGAGTGAACTGACCAAATAAGGAAAGTGGACAATAAAAAAGGAACGGAGGGAGTAATATTTTTCTAACATTTTTATATTTATAAACACCTAGCATATACTAAATAATTTAATATTGAGGCCTCTAATTTTTCGAGGTCATATATAATCGAACATGTTGAACATGCTTAGTACCTCCTATGTTAACCTGCTACGTCCTCAATTCGCCTCATAATTATAGTCTTATTTTGTGTTTTATGTTTTAAAATATAATGTTTTTTATATTTGTGATCGTATACTGAATGATTTAAATCAGGGAAGACAAAGAAATAAGTAAAATGAGAGTTTGAAATTGCGTTATTTATAATATTACATAGAAAATAGGTTTCATATCCCAAAAAGGATAGCTAAATTTTTAGAACAATTTAAAATAAAAATGTAGCTAAAATTATAAGATAAAGAAAATATAATATACTAGTATAGAAACCGTACAATGCACGAATTTGTCAGTGTAAATTATATAAGAAAACAGTTTCAAATAATAATGTAAGTATTGTATACTGTCGTTATTAAATTTACCAAATACATGGCTTTTTTTTAAATCAAAACATAATTACTGTCTTTTTTTAATTATTTACCAAATACATGACTTTTTTTTTTAAATCACACAAATGCTTTACCTATCAAAAAGATTATATTCTAAATTAGATAAATATTGTCATGTAATCAACTATTATTTACTTAACATAATCTTTTGATCTTATTTTCGTCCCAAGACAACCATTAAGTCACAAATTTTACTATATTTATATTATTGTATTTATATGTTTCAATTCATTTACTATTTTTAGTCATACTATTACTAAATAAAAATTATTCAATATGACACATGTAATCATTTTACATTCACGGCTATTTTTCCATTTATCATGCCTCTTAGAATCTTGACTCTTAAATTTTCCAAGACTTTTATATACTCAATATGACATGTAATCATTTCACATTCAATTATATTTTTCATTTGCCATGCATGCCTCTTAAGAAGATGACACTTGAAATTTTTCAGGACTTCTACTTCATCCATTCTAAAATACTCGCTATATTTTAATTATGTCTATTATCGTTCAAGGTTATGACTATTACTATAGAAGATTCAATCACAAGCTCCAATATTATTATACTATAAGTGTATGATCCACTCCATGACCCCATGTAATTTATTCTAGTGGTTGATAACGACTTGCAGTTTGAGTCGGCAAATTTCATCGTCAACTATTGGTCACAAAGAAATTGATAAAATTAATGACAATTATATTCATTGATATGGGACCACTTACAACAAATAGACGGTAACTACTAATGTTTTTAATTCTCATCCAAAGTTAAATATACATCATCAACCTATTATCCCGCTCAAAAATAAAGTTTAAGTGATAGATTGGGACGGACAATTCATATCCGTACTCTCTTAGAAGAAAATACTAAATAAAACGGCTAATTTACCCCAGAAAAAAAAAAAGCCTTACATATATAGAGAGAAAAAGGTTATTATTATTATAGTAAATATACATATACTCCCAATCCCATCCTGCTGAGATTGTTCCTCACTTCCACTATAAAAGAGGAGACAAAATAGTGGAGACAAAATTGAAATTTCTTATTGATAACATTGTTTAAATACATGAGAACCAAACATGTATATGGACTTAATTAATACGCACACTTATGATAAATTAAATCCCTAGTCACAAAATATGTTCCAGAAATGATTTTGTGGTTGATTTATTATTGGCTAAGTAAATCTTTTAACTCTTTAATCGATCATAAAATAAAAAATTATTAAGTCAAACAAAAGACCATATTACTATTTATTCATTAATTTTTGGCTTTTAATCTAATTTTTCTCTTATATAAATCCAACTAATAATTATTACCAACATCACCACAATACATGGCTTAATTAAACAACTAGTACAAGAGTTAAAAATCATATAATGGCTTAATTAAACAACTAGTACAAGAGTTAAAAATCATATAATATTTATCGCTAGTTTCAGTCAACAGTGATCGGCCAAACAATTATTATTATTTGAAAATAAAAAAAAATTATTTTTATTATTATTTTGTTTTTATTTTTTTGCTATTGCTATTGGTTATGCTTGCTCATATAATGACCACTTCAAATGAATATATATGATTCATACATCATCAACAAACGCATGCACCTTTTGTATTTCTAACCATTCAACCCAATCTTAGTGGGCATTACACAATTTTAAACTTCATATAATAATAATAATAATAATCAACCAAATCTTGGTAGGGTCAATAAAATAAACATCTATAGTAGAAGTATTATCTAAACCATCGCTCTGCTAGATCACACCAACCAAAAGCTCCCAAATACACCCTCTCTCCCTCTCTGAGATAGCACCATTTGACCAAAAAATATTAGAACTTTTTGAGTCAAACGGTTCTAATTCAGAGGGATAGAGGGTGTATCTCTTTTCAGTTTGTCAAATGTTAGCCCTTCTAATTTCAGCAATGGAATTTATTGATCACAAATTAACTTATGTGTAACTCAATGTATTCTTAGAGGAAAAATTATCATAAATAATTTCATCCATTACTCATTTGTTGTGAATAATCCCTACTATTAATATTTCAAAAAAAAATCAACCTTTATATATATTTTATTGACAGCACTCTTACCACATTACCCACTAGCCGTTACACTTACTTCTTTTCCTCCTTATACTTCTTCGTTAGTTTACCCATATTCCTTTTTGGCGGAAAGAACTTACAGCAGCCAGGGATAAAATGTGTTAATGAGCGTTGTCAGCAAAAAAAATATACAAAGGTTGAATTATTTAGAAATAATCAATTATATAGATTATTCACAACAGATGGGCAACAACCGAGATTATTCAAAACAATTTTTTGAATAGTAAATAATATTATAGGGCGGCACATACAAAATCATGATCGCACATTTCCAAATCATCAAGGTCAGCATCAAGCTCGCTGTCGTCAAAATCCAAACTTCCACCCAACAAGAGAGCATCTCCACCAACAAGAGTGGTCCCATGAACAGCCGGAATCCTAGCTTCTTGTATAATGCTTAATATTTCCTCTTCACTTTGGGATGATACTACTTCTGTTTCCTTTGCATTTAATGTTTCCTCCTCTTTGTATTCTTCTGGTAGATCTTTTAGAAACCATGGGTGTTTCTTTATTTCTTCTATGCTTATCCTCTACAATTAATCATTATCTCCATCGTTAATCACATAGGTAAAGGTAAAGGACCATCTCGGTATCCCGCACAAGGCAGCGTCCGAGTGGGGATTTTCTTTTTCTTGAAAGATGCGGACAAATCATACCCGTACCCCCAAGGAGGGAGTAAAGAGAGATGCCCAATCAAGAAACCCCCAATTGATACATGCGTCCAGTAGGGGTCGAAAAATCACATAATTAATCTAAATTGGCATGTGCAAGCTGTCTAAAGGTCATACAATGGGGCCTCTTAAATTAATGAGCCTTAATTACTAGTTTGTCTTAATAATGTTTTAGTTTTATTTATTTAAGATTAAATAATGTATATTTTTGTTCTGCCTGTAACTAATTTATACCATGTTGTAGTTCAATTTTATTTTGACTAAAATTATAAGATTTCAACTAGTTAGATAAAATTAATTTTATGGATGTTTGACAACATGAATTTCATTTCCAAATTAATATTGAATTGACCCAAATATTATATTTGAAAATGTGAAATTGAATCAATTCTACATAGAAGTTCAATAGTAATGTAAAATTGGTCAAATATAAAAATTTGCAAATTTCAAGTGTTTATGTGTCATTTACAAAATTTAAATTTAAATATTAAATTTAAATTCTCTATTTTCATATGAATTCTATGTTATCAAACACTACCTTAATAGATTAAAACTAATTTGGCGTGTGATAAGTAATTATTGTATATATGTAAATAAATATTTGATTTAAGTGGCGAACTAACTAATTTTGTAAATGTACAAATAAAAGTACCTTTTCAGGGTTGGCGACAAATATGCGAGAGAGAAGATGGTTACAATCCTTGGAGACGCGAACATAATCAGGGATGGAGTAATGTACACTGAGTATCCTCTGTCATTAATATCAACCATTAGATAAATCATGTCCAAATATAAACCACAGTCTTGACAATCACAAATTGGTGTAAAAGACGGTCTCTTTGAGAGATTATCTCTAATTAGGTTGGTTTATAAAAGAAAATATAAAGCAAAAGTGCGCATTAAGCTTAATGAACTGGGCATGAGAGATATCTCTCAGAAAGACGATTGCATTACGTTTATACGAATTATAAAAGTATAATATATTCAGGCCTCTCTAGTTAAGATTGTACTCCCTCTGTCCCTCTCAATTTGCACATCTTTTCATTTTAGTTTGCTCCACTCATTTTTCTCATTCCTTTTTTGGCAATGAACCTACTTTCTTTCTTTAAATCTCATTCACAAACTTATTTTCTCTTCTCAGCTTAACCACTCATTTCTATCATTCACTTGTTATTCGTTTTATTCTCCACCCAACTTTTACTTTCTACTCAGTTCCACACAAAATAAAATAGGTGCATTCTCATAAGGACCGAGAAAGTAATATTTTTCTAAAAAGTCTATAAATCAAAATGTTAACAAGTACAAATACATAAATACATACAGCAATTGTATTTTTGAAATTTCTAGGATCCTCGGGATCTTCAAAAGGATAAGCTCCAACCAGCATGACATAAAGAGTAACTCCACAAGACCAAACATCTGCAATCTGTATTATTTCATAAATGAATTGAATGTATAAAAAGTTTTGTACTAGAAAATACTCGGTATTAATGGGTGTAATTAAAAGTGAAAAGAATATGACAATGTACCAACACTACCTTTCCATCATATTCTTTTCTTGATAGGACCTCTGGGGCTATATAAGCTGGTGTTCCAACCGTTGATTTTGGTTGAGAATGTAGCACTGCTGACTGTTCATTGTTTCAGTTAATATACATACTTAATTATCATTTAATAAAAATTCAAAAAAAAAAAAATTATCATTTAATATACATACAAGTGTAATTTATTTGATGATTATTTTTCGATCTAGGGTCTCATTGGTTGTAACCTTTTTATTTTGTTTGATAAGAGTATGATATGACATCTTCTAACCTTCTCAGACCCTTATCACAGGGCCAGGGCCAACCCTGAGTTTTGAGAAGCCTAGGGCAAAATAACAATTGTGGATGCTAATTATTACTCCCTCTGATTCTTTTTTACTTGTCTCATTTTTTTATTAGGTAAGTTCACCTTACTTATCTCATTTCTATTTTAAGACCTATATTTATAGCTGATCCCTTCATGTTCTTAATATTAAAAAAAACAATATTGCACATAAGTCTACTATTTTAGGTGGTCCACTCCAATTCTTAATATTAAAAACACTCAATATAGTCTCTAATTTAGGTGGTCCACTCATTTTCTTAATATTTGTGCCCAAACCAAATGCAACAACTAAATTGAGTTGAAGGGAGTACATAGAAGTGAAAAAGTAGGACTATATTCATGATTAGATAAATATAAATATAGTTTAGGCTTGTTCTAGTTTTTTAGAATGGGTATGGGGCGCAAGCCCCTCTTTCCCCTCTTAGGCCAGTCCTGTCTAATCATAATTTTTATGATCGTGATATATTTGATATGACAATGACAGATGACTATAATGATTGATGTGTAGGGTGTGACTTACCTTAGAGTAGCCGAAGTCACAGATTTTGAGACGTGGTTTGGGATTGCCGTCTAACAGTGTGTTTTCTAGCTTAAGATCTCTGTGACAAATTTGCTACATTTAAAAAAATAAAATAATAATCCTTAATTAATATGGTATAGAAGACTGGCTAATAAGATTTAGAATTATAGATAAATAAAAGTATAATACCATAGAATGGCAATAGCTAACTCCTGATATTAGTTGCTGGAAATAATACCTTGCCTGAATATATTCAAGATAAACATTTAAAAATTTAGCACTTTTGTGAATTATACATGACCCAAAAACATATTAGTTGCGGGAATATACGTACAATCTTGTATGGACTTCACTAATGAGTAATTTAGATTAGTTATAAACTCAATATAGAATGATAATTAAGATTTCACTTTATAACAACCATTAATTATAAAATCATCACACGCCCATTTTACAATCACAACATGAATGTCTATTGTATTAGAATTTTTAAAATAAATCTGGACAATTCAAACAAGAGGGAGAAGATATAACCACATATATAAATTCAAATGAGGTTCAAATTGGTCGTAAAATAACATATCATCTTTTCTTTCCTTAAGGTGAAACAACTAACATGTGAATAATAATAATAGACACTTAAGCATATCGTAGATATTCAGTTAGGAGAGCATAAATAAAGAAATTTTGAAAGATACATAAAGAGTAGTCTAAAATATATATAACCTCATCTTCACTGAATCTTCCAGCAGTACAAATTCTTTCAAAAAGTTCTCCACCAGCAGCATATTCCATTACTATTGCCAAATGAGTTGGGGTCAAGAACACCTAATTAATTAAGTACACCATACATTCTATTAGTCTTTCTTAATTCTTGATTATTATCATCTTTTTTTAAGCTAAAAAACTTAACCACTTACGTACCTAACTCCTTTATTGATTTAACTTTTCTTTAAAAATCTACTTTTTTATTACTTATTGAGATCATATTAGGCAAAGGGGATTAAAACTTTTTCCTTCTATACAAGTGTACTTCAACATATCAATTTAATTAGTTAACGATTTCACGTGAAATAAATTAGCAAAATCAGAAATATATACATGTGAAGAACATGATTAATATCTTATATCAACCATCCATTATATAATTTAGGGTCATTCTAATATATAAATGCTTATTTACTCAGATTATTGATGTAAAATCACCTAATGTTATGTTTGGGAACCATGATTTCATATGGAAATTTAGATCAAATTCCACTAGTTAAAATTGAGAATTTGAGAATGACTATTCAAACCTCATCATTCTCATATTCCTCAATTATGATTTTATAATTAAAATCTATAATTTAAATTGAAATACTTATTCCCAAACACTATATAAATAAAATTTAAATACTGTTTTTTACCAAAATTATATGATACGTATTAGAAGTAATTTATCGAGCTTGTATGTTAGTCAACGTACATACATAACTAAATTATAGATATAGGATACGTATTTCCTCGAGATTAATTAACCCAAAACATAAAATGACATGAATAATATAACACTTACCTCTTTGAATCTAATTATATTAGGATGCTTCAGTGATCTATGGTTCATAATCTCCCTTTGAACATGCTCATCAATCTAATTAATAAGAAAATTAAACATCCCAAATAAATTTATATAATTATGTTAACGAACCAACTCAACCAAAAGCTTAAATTGATGGTTGAAGACCCGAGATATGTTATATATTCTAACACGCCTCCTCATGTAAGAGCCCTTTGGGCTTGAAGTGTAGATGCGGCACGGGCCCGGCCCTCTTCATACCTGGTGCTGAATATTCGACTTTAAATGAGGGGCGGTTGAGATTCGAACCCGTGACCTCTTGTTTCACTGGCTTCTGATACCATGTTAAGAAATCAACTCAACCAAAAGCTTAAGCTGATGGTTGCTAACAAATTATTACATAAAAAATAAAAATTTACTCAAAATGAGAAATTAAAAAAAAGGAAAAAGAAAAAACCTTGAGGCCTCTCTCAATATATTTGACAGCAAAAAGTTGTCCAGTCCATTTATCTTTAACAAGCTTAGCAACCCCAAAATTTCCAGACCCAATATTTTTCATTTCTTCATACCTTTCCATTTGAAAAGAAAAAAAGTAGATTTCTCTGTCCTTTGACCAAAAGATTAATTAAGGTGAAGAAGAAAAAGAAGAAGAATAGAAGTTGGGGATATGATCAAATAAACAACCACGAGTTTCTTAAAGAATTGTTATTTGTTTATAGAAGTCTAATTTGTTGAGGTGTCCCTTAACATTACAGAATAGAGACTGTCCCGTACATATATACATGGTGACATGAGAAAGATATCTTATTTTTTTATAGGGGTATTTTTGAAACAATCAATCAAAAATAGTTAAGGGAATGTTAGTAAGAGTATGACACGTGGCGAATGATAAGAGGATGAAAGGTGAGGTGAATTTGGTGTGGCGTATAACTCTCACGCACTTTATTGTAGTAGTGGCGTGTAATCGCTTCTGTGCCGTTAAGCTGAATGTTTTTCTTTTTAGTGTAAAAAATTGTATTGTATTGATTGCAGCCTAGAGGTAGGTGTTCAAAACATATCCGATGATCCGATTAATACCTGACTTTATAACAGAACTCAATTTGACCCGACTTAAAAATGGATCTACAATTATGTAAAAACCAATGTGAACACAAAATATGATTTTGAATCGACCCGAAATACCTAATCCAAAATCAACCCGATAACCCGAATGAACACCTCTACCTGGAGATGTAGTTGATTAACTTGCATATGGCAAGTTGCTTTGCGTTTGCGCTTTTTGTTATCAAATGGGTCCAAGACTACTAAATTCGGACCCATAATCATCCTTATATGATTTGTTTCATACCTTAGATTTTGCTTAAAATTTTTTTTTCATGTAGGCTCATTTGCTAAGAATTTCACAATTAAACTTGTTTGTAGGAACTCGGAAGAGTAATCTTAGAATGGATAACTTCCTAAAAAGTTTTCCTAGGTGCGCAAGAGTGAGGCCTAAATACGCTGGAAAGATTTATGTAGATCTGTGCAATCTCCATGAGTAAACACCAACGGTCCATTGGGTTGAGGTGTTACAACTTGAATAGAACCTCTCAAGAGGGTCTATTAGTGAATTGTTATGGGTAGGGACGAGTATGAGTAAATTTGGGTAGTATTTACTTTCTTTTTTTAACAGATCAGTAGTATTTACTTAAACTCATAGTTAAATTTATTTGTGTTGTTGGATGTGGTGACTCAATAAAGCCCAAGTGATGCTTGAGATATGATGTATATGTGTGCATGAATCGGCTTTTCATGAGAAAAACCTAAAGTCGATTGGAAGTTGGATAAACCGAGTCAGCAAGAAAAACCGACTCGGCTTTCCATGTGAAAAACCTAAAGCCGATTCGGCTTTCTTGGGTATGGGAGGAAAAGTTGACTCAGATTTTTCCTCTGTATGTGACCGTTGGAGTTTTTTCAGTTTCTTTTGAGTTATTGCATTGGATCCTACTCTTATCATAAAACATATTAAAAGGACTGAGATTAATTACACGTGGCATCTCCTCTATCAACACTGCCACCTGTCGGATAATGATAGGCTTTGGATATTCATCTTTTCTCAAATTGGCATTTACTCAAATAGCCATTTAA